>JADMLD010001258.1:0-42500 GCA_017589585.1 Phylloscopus whistleri | reverse complement strand
GGATGGATGGATGGATGGAGGGAGGATGGATGGATGGAGGGATGGATGGATGGATGGATGGATGGAGGGATGGATGGATGGAGGGATGGAGGGATGGAGGGATGGAGGGATGGATGGATGGATGGATGGAGGGATGGATGGATGGATGGAGGGATGGATGGAGGGATGGATGGATGGATGGATCCCGGGGATGAGCAGGATGGGTGCTGTGCTCCTGCCTCTCCCACCACCCTGGATGATCTCTGGGAAGCACTGGGTGAGATTTGCTCCCTGTTCCAGCTTGGACAGTGGGGGAAACGTGACAAGGAGAGGAGCTGGGCAAGGGTGGCTTTTCTTTTCCTTCCCAGTGTTTTGGGACACCAGGAAAGGGGGGCTGCCCGTGGAGATGTCCCCTGTGGAGTTCAGCCACAGGGACCCCGTGTACGGAGCGTGCTGGCTGCCCTCCCGCACGGGCACCGAGTGCTTGTCAGGCTCCACCGACGGGCAGGTGAGGGGGCTGGGACAGGGCCAGGGGCTCCTGAGGGGTCCTGAAAGAGCTTCCTGTGCCTGCTCTGCCCCTCAGCAGCACAAGATCCAGGTCTCCCAGGCTGCCCCCACAGCCCCTGCCACACCTTGTCCCCGCAGGTGCTGTGGTGGGACATCCGCAAGCTGTCACAGCCCAGTGAGAAGCTGATCTTGGACATCACCCGGGAAGATCAGCTGCAGAAGGCTCTGGGTGCCATCTCCCTGGACTTTGTGGCCGCCATGGTGAGTGTCCCTGTGCCCATGTCCACTCTGTGTCCACCCACACCCTGACCTGGGCAGGAGGGGAGCCCAGTTGGGCACAGGGCAGTGTCTGGTCACTGCACAGCCCAGGGCCAGATGCCCTTGGAGGGACTGGGGGTTGATGTGCTCCAAAACCACAGGGTCCTGCTGGTATTTCAGTCCCTAAACCCCCCGTGGTGGTGGGTCCCAGGGTTCTGGCTGCAGCGGGATCCCCCACTGCCCCCCACACCACAGGGTCTCCATCCTGCTGACAGCTGCCCCCTCCTGCTCCCACCCCCAGCCCACCAAGTTCCTGGTGGGCACAGAGCAGGGCATCATCATCTCCTGCAATCGTGATGCCAAGACACCGCCCGAGAAGATCGCCAACATCTTCAGGAGCCACATCGGGGCTGTCTACACCGTGACCAGGAACCCCTTCTTCCCCAAAGTCTTCCTGACGGTGGGTGACTGGACTGCTCGGATCTGGACAGAGGAGCTCATGGATTCCTCATCAATTATGGAGACCAGGTAGGTGTGGGAGGGCGTTTACTCGGCCAGAAATCATCCCCAGGGTGGCAGAGAACGCTCAGGGCGGGTGGCAGTGGGGTCTGGTCAGCTCTGAGTGCTGGGATGGGCCGGTGACCGAGGCAGGGCAGTACCAGCATGGCTGAGGGGTGTCTCTGCTGGAAGGTACCACACTGCCTACCTGCTGGACGGCTGCTGGAGCCCCGTGAAGCCGGCCTTGTTCTTCACCGCCAGGTCAGACGGGTTCCTGGACATCTGGGACTTCCTCTTCCATCAGAAAGAACCTGCCCTCAGCTTCAAGGTGGGTCCCCAGCACCTCCGGGACCCTCTCATCACCCCAGGGCCCAGCGTCACCACCCCCCTGTGCCCTTGTCCCCAGATGTCCAACGATCCCCTGCTCAGCCTGCGCCCGCAGGACAACGGGCAACTCATCGCCTGCGGCACCAACATGGGCAACACGTCCCTCCTGGAGATCTCCCCGGGGCTCTGGACCCTCCGGAAGAACGAGAAGACCCTGACCTCCACAGTATGTGCCAGGCCCCACCCTGTGCCTGCAGTCCCCAGACACGTCCCAGGGTGCCCTCAGCCCCAGGTGTCCCCCAGATGTTCGAGCGGGAGGCCAGGCGGGAGAAGGTCCTGCAGGAGAAGTACCGGGAGCGGCTGCTGCGGGAGCAGGAGCGGCTGCGGGCCCAGCCGGAGGAGAAGGAGGATCCACAGGAGGTGTTCAAGCAGGCCCAGGCAGATTTCCTCTCCAACATCAAGGCAGAGCAGCGGAGGAGGGGCATTGATGTCCCCGAAGAGGTAACGGGGACAGGACAGTGTGGTCACCATGGCAGGGACCCCAGCAAGGGCAGGGGACAGGGAGAACCTCTGTCTTTCAGGATGAGGAGAGCAAGGAAGCTGAATCGTTGGCAAGCCAGGAGCAAGAGTAGGAGGATGCCAAGGTCAGTGTGCTCCAGCTGCACCTTCCTTCCCCTCCATGCCAGAGCTGCTGCAGGGATGAGGACACTGTCCCCAAGCCAGGCAGATCTCCTGGGCTCTCTTGCCCTCCTGGGCTCTCTTGCCCTCCTGGGGTGGTAACTGAGGGACCCTGCACAGCCCCCTGACCCCACAGCTGCTCCCTGGCCTTTGCATCCTGATTTTCTTTGGTGTGAATAAACCAGTCACATTTCCACGTCACATTTCCTCTTTTGTCGCAGCAGGGTCGAGCAGAGGGTGGGAAAGCCACGTCCTCCTGCTCCTCCTGTCCTTTGCTTGACCCAGGACACTCAAAGGCAGTGGCTGAGCACAGCCAAGCACCCACGGCAGCACAGGGTGTCCCTCAGAGTCCCCAGCCCGTGGGGCAGGGCACAGCAGGGTGGCTGGCAGCAGCAGGGGGGCCCCAGTTCCCTCAGGGCATTCACAGCTGGAGAGCCCTGTGTCCCCACAGGAGCAGCCCCCGGGCTGGGTTATCAGTGCTGGGTAAACACAGCCCTGCTGATAGAACAGGCAGCCACCCCGGCTCCTCACTCCCCTTAATTAATCATTAACGAGCTGCCAGCAGCACTGTCACAGCGCTGGGGACATCGCCCTCTGACAGGGAACCCCCCAGCAGGACCCTTGCCCAGGCTCTGCTCAGGGGCTGAACCCACCCATGGGTGAGAGGTGCCAGGACAGGGCTCACCCCCTACACCCCAGCCCAGCCCTGGGGGTGCTGCTGTGTCCCTTCCCCAGGCACTGGGCTCCTGTCTGTGATTCTCCTGAGTGCCTGTGCAGCACCCTGTGCCAACCCTGCCAGGGCCAGCTCTCCCCGTGCCAAACCCTTCCCAAGCAGGGACCCACATCCCCACAGGGAAATGCATCCGTGCCTGGAGTCTGGAGTTCCATGAGGAGCTGAGCTGGGGAGCAGCGTCACCCCAAAAATGCCCCACACGTCCCACACTCGTTTTCTGCTTTATTAGGAAAGGGGTGGGGGTACCCGGACAGGGATGGGGCAGCTGCCACCACCAGCGGGGACGGTGTCCCCCCACCCCTCCTCCACCGGGGGAGGCTGATGGGCCCCTCACCCCCCAGACTGGGCAGCTCCATTTTCTCCTGAGCTGGACCCAGATGCCACACAGAGGGACCCCGGGGCTGCCTCACGGGAAGGATGGGCTGTCCCTGTCCCTGTCCCTGTCCCTGTCCCTGTCCCCGCACCCATTGGGGTCTGTGATGTGCCCATGGGCTGCACATTTCACCTCCCACACCCCTTACATGGGTCTGGGGCACTCCCAGCATCCTCCATCCCCAGGGACAAGCGACGGGGACAGGACACGGCAGGGGGAACACTCAGGGAGCGGTGGGCAGTGCAGAGCACAGTCCTGGAGCCCCCCAGCGAGGGGACCCCCATCTACCTACGGGTCCAAGCGTTCCCCCCGCGGTGCCGGGGCCAGCGTGGCAGGACCCAGCTGTGCCTCGTTACTTCTTCACCTTGATGAGGGAGTGGTAGACGGGCTTGATGATGATGTGGAGGTGCAGGGAGTTGTCGATGAGGTACTCGGAGGTGCGCTTCTGCAGGTCGGCGTGCGCCAGGAAATCGGCCGCCTCGTCCGAGCTCTGGTGGAAGCTGTAGGCGTGCTTGACCAGCACGCGGCCCTGCTGCCTCACGCCCACCAGCACCGTCTTCTGGAAGCTGACGCCGGCAAAGTCGGGGCTGCTCATGGCCGGGGTGATGACGAGGCGCGGGCGCCCGTCCTCGAGGCGCGCCGGCTGGATGGCGCCCGCCACCGAGTCCGAGTAGACGGGGCGCAGGCTGACGGGCAGCCAGCGCGGCGAGAACAGCACGTTCCACGTCACCCTCTTGCCGGCGTCGTGGCTGCTGGGCCCCAGCTGCGTCTGGAAGCTGGTGCTGCGGTCGTCCCGCGCCGGGTTGGTGATGACCCACTGGGAGCCCCAGCTGGGCGCGAGGTAGTTGCGGGGCAGGAACATGCTGCAGTTGACGTCGAAGTACTTGGCGAAGTGCAGCGGGGAGGCGGCGTGGAACTGGAAAGCCTGGAAGAGCAGGTCCTGCACCGCGCCGCGGTGCCGCGCCAGCACCGCCGACTGCGCCTGCAGCCGGAACAGCTGGCCGGGCGCGATCATGGGGTAGCGGATGGCGCGCAGCACCCGCTCGGCCACGGGCGCCTCGGGCTGCCGGCGGCTCAGCCAGCCCTCCACGGCGGTGTAGAGCTCCAGCTCGCTGTGCAGCACCAGGTCGGAGCGCTCCAGCAGCAGCAGCAGCAGCTCCACGCTCACCGAGCCCCACTCGGCGCTGCCCAGCACCGCCGACAGGTTCCAGGCCAGGAACTGGAGGCAGCTCTCCTGCAGCGCCGCGTCGCCCACGCGCACGGCGTAGTGGTACCAGCCCACCACGTGGCCCTGGCTCGACTCGCTGGCCAGGTGGGTCCTCATGTACTCGGCCACGCCGCGCTGCAGCCCCCAGACCCGGTACTTGCTGGCCAGCTGGTGCATGGGGATGGCCTGGTGCAGCAGGATGGAGACCCCTCCGCAGTACAGGTACCTGGGGCAGAGGGTGGGCTGGTGACACTGGGGACAGCCAGCCCTGGCAGCTCAGTTCCCCAGGGAGCAGCCTCTGCCCTGGGCTGCTTTCTTCTGAGTATTCCCACCCCATGGGGTCCCAGGGAAGCATCCCCACTCCTTGGATGCTTCTCTCTGGATGTCCCCATCCCATGTGATCTCCGTGGTCCCCAGGAGAGCATCCTCCTTCCCTGGCTGCATCCCATGAATTCCCTAGTGGAGCATCCACCTTCTTTGGCTGCCTCCCTCCAGGTACACCCATCCCACAGGATCTCCGTGGTCGCCAGGGGAGAATCCTCCCTCCTGGGCTGCATCTCTCCCAAAATGGACATCCGTCCCAAAATGGACATCCCTCCCAAAGTGCACATCCCTCCCAAAATGCACATCCCTCCCAAAGTGTACATCCCTCCCAAAATGCACATCCCTCCCAAAATGCACATCCCTCCCAAAATGGACATTCCGCCAGGTCCCTGTGAACATCCCCCTTCCTTGGCTGCCCCCCTCTGGGCACCCCCACCCCGTGGAGCTCCCCGTGGCTCCCAGGAGAGCTGCACCCTCCCGCCCTCCCCATGCCCAGGCACCTGATGAACTTCTCGAAGAGCGCGGCGGTCTCGGGCGGCTCGTACAGGGTCACCACGCTCTGGTTGCGCAGGAGGCTCTCGAAGACCTCGCTCTGCAGGCTCAGCAGCAGCTGGTGCGTGTGGAACACCTTGGGCTCGTCGGAGGAGGCCGAGCGGACCCGCAGCACCGAGTCGCTGCCGTTGCCGTGCTGCAGCAGCTCCTGCAGCCGCTGCAGCAGCGTCAGCGAGTGGTTGATGGTGGCCGCCGTGGAGTCCCCACTAAAGTCGGCTTTTTGGGCTGCAGGGAGATGGGAACGTCCCAGAGCTGCACCCCAGGCCCAGGCACCGAGGTGGGCTGGGGTTGCTGGGGGGCCGTGCACCTCCTGCCTCCGCTGCCCCAGCGCCAAAGGGCCGCTGGTGCCAAGGGGGGTGTGGGGGAACAAAGGGCATGGGGACATTGGTGTCCCTGAGAGCCAAAAAACTGCCTTCCTGCAGCAGAAGGGCTGAGACCACCGTGTCCCAGGCTGGGCTGTGCTGGGAAATGGCCGGGTGCCGGCGGCACTGGCTCCCAGCCCGGTCTGCCTGTCCTGACCCCGTCCCTGCTGTGGGCAGAGCGAGCCCCGGGCATTGCCCCGATCCCTCACACCCAGATGGATACACGGGGGACAGAGTGGGTGTGGGGAGCCAGGCACGCTCTGCCCCACACCCAGGAATGGGGTCCCGAGCAGCCTGGGGACACAGACTGCCCTGGTGTCACTGCAGGTCCGTGCTGGGATCCCAACAGGGACTGGAGAGGGATCTGGGAATGTGGAACTCCATGATCCTGTGGGCACTGGGCTCCTTCCTTCCTTCCTCTCCTCTTCTCCCTCCTGACACCACTCCCACCCAGCTCCCCGGAGCATCCTTCCCCCGGGAGGAATTCGTCCCCGTCTGTCTCGAATCCATCTCGCCTCTCAAATCCCGTCTTGCTGAAGGATTACCCTTCCCAGCGCCGGCTTAAGGGCCGCCTGAGCGGGGATGGGGAAGGAAGGGGAGCAGGCGCCCCGTACCCCGCGCTGCTGGACTCGTCTGCCACGGGGCACCACTGAGCACAGCCCGGCTCCGAGAGCTCAGGAGCCACTTCCATCCCCTGCCGGCGCCCCGACGGCAGCCGCCGAGCCGCGCTCAGCTCTCCCTCAGCCGCCGAGCCGCGCCCCGGCACCCACGGCTCGGGGACCCTCCGCGCCTTTCCCCCCGCCGCGGCCGCCCTTACCGGCTTGCACGGTGAAGAGGAGGAGGAGGAAGGCGGCGGCAGAGCCCCAGCGGCGGGTGGCCGCGGGCCGGGTGCCCGTCAGCCTGGCCATGGCTTCGCAGGAGGAGCATCTGCCGGCTGCGGCGCACGCTGCGCGCCCGGGGCTTATGTAGGCCACGCGCCCTCCCGGCCCGAGCGCCCGCGCCGCCGCATCGATTGGTGGAAACTGGGACCGGCCGTTGCCACGGGAACGGCATCCAGCCCCCCCTGCATCCCACCCCGAGCCCCCCAGCCCCGCACCCCGGGGTGCTGCGGGGCCGGGATGTCGCCGTGCGGCACCTTGCCGCTGGCAGCGCCGCGCCGGGGAGCCCCCCACGCGTGGCCGCGGCCCCTTTGTGGCCCGGGGTCTTTGCATTCAGGGCACAGCTCGGTGGCCTCCCGCTCCCCCCCGGCTCATGGGTATTCATGCCGGCAGCAGCCCCATCACCATGGCATCCGCGCTGCCGCCAGGAACCGCCGGCCCTTTTCCCAGCCGGCGCGGCCAAGAGGCCGCCCGGGCGCCCTGTGCGGCCTCCCTGGGCCCCCCCGCCCGCCCCGACACCTCCTGGGGGGCTTCACCCATGGGGCTGGGACCCCCCAAAGCCGCAGTGACACCAAGGGGTGGGCAGGGCAGGGGCAGCCAGGTGCCATCCGAGTGGTGCCAGCCCCGCTTTGGCCCCGGTGGCACCGTGGGGTGGGGACGCAGCAGCCCAGGCGGGGGGGGACACATCCCACCGAGGAGGCAGCGCAGCCCGCAGGGGCGCAGCGGCCCCTTCCCCGCTGCCGCGGAGCCCCGCTCCCCTGCACGGCCGCTCGCACACGGGCTCAGGCTCGGACGCGCCGTCCAGATGTTGAGCGTGGGCAGATGTTGCCGCAGCTGCCGAGGGGGTGGCATCACCATCTGTCCCCGAGCCACGGGCGCGGAGACTGAGGGCAGGACACCGAGCACGCCCGTGCCGCGCTGCCGGGGCAGCAGCTCCAGAACCGCGGTGCCAGCAGAGCGCCCAGCCCGGGCGAGTGTCCTTGCACCGCGGGGAGCCGGGGGGCAGGGCCCCCACCCACACGGCACAGCCGGTTCGCGGCTCAGCGCCTCCTCCGACGCCTCATTTCACCGATAAACAACAGCTCCCGGGAGCGTGCCCGGCGCGCCGCCGCCTCCGTGCCAGCCCGGGCGGCCGCCACAGCCCCGGGACCCCCGCGGGGGCATCGGCTGCTCACGGAGGGGCACGGGGGGACCCGGAGCTGGTTCTGGAGGTCACCAGGGCACAGGGTGACATCCCCCAGCCCGCGGTGGGGTGAGGGAGCAGCTGCGCTGGCCCGGAGGTTGCGGCTGAGGTGGAGCGGGGCTGGCTCACCATAGCGACCCGTGCCAGGCAGCAGCGCCGGGGCATCGCCCCGCGGGCTGGGGGGGCACCGGAGGGACGGAGCTGGACACCCAGGGACCGGCAGGGGACATCAGCCCCCTCCCTGTGCGGCTGGGGAAACTGAGGCACGGTGTCCTGGCACTTGGGAACAGCCAGGGCAGAGCCCAGCGGGGACACGCAGGCAGCGCACACGGGTTCACACTCGTGTGCACAGCCACACCTCGCACCTTGTGCACACCCACTCCGCTGGGTCCCCAGGGGTGGCCGCGGACCCAGCTGCCCGCTGGCCCCCGCACCACCATCCCCACCGCTCTGGGGCGGGGGGAGGGCTCTGTCACGGACCCTCGGAGCTCCCCAGGGACCCCTTCCCCGGCCTCCGCGGGAGCCGAGGGCCGGTGACGCCCCCGTGCCCAGCCAGCCCAGCCCGCGGCTCTGCCCGTGGCTCTGCCCACGGCGCTCTCCCTCCGCCCCGTGCCCCGCGCCCCGGGAGGCTGTGCCGTGCTGCGGCTGCCGGCGGGGACAGCGACAGCGGCAGGGACACGGAGCCCGGACGGGACACGGACAGCGGTACGTCCTCGGGAAACACCGAGCCCAGGGAAGGTGGCACTGCACGCCCGGCTGGTGGCACTGGGGCAGGGCGAGCAAAGGGGGGCCCAGAGCGAACCCAGCACGAAGGGGATCGGGCTGGGAAAGGGTTAAAGGCGCTCGCGCCGCGCCTGCAGCCGATCGATGCCCCAGCTCGGCGGGGGACGCGGATGGACGGGACCTCCCGCCGATGAACCGGAGCTAATTTGCAGTTAATTGGCACCCCCCCGCTCCCCCATCCCCCCCTCCTTTTCCCTCGGGCTGTGCTCAGGGTCTTCCTTGGATCCCGGCGGGGAGTGGGACCCCCCGGGATCCCACACAGACCTCGGGCACTGCTGGGGGAGCAGATCCATCACTGGGGGTCCTGGAAGGGGAGAAAGATCTGAGGGTCCCTCCGACGCCGGCCCCGCAGCCATCGAGTGTCTGCGGTGTCTGGGACAAGGGGAATTCGGGGTTCCCCTGGGGGCACGGTGCCCCGAACCCCCTCCCTGAGCTCAGGAACCGCTTTGCACCCCGCACCCCCCGATGCCAAGACACCCGCCCCAAACAGCACCCGGCACCTCCCGGCCCCAAGCGCCCCTTGCACCCCACAGCCCCCGATCCCAGAACCCCCGCACCCCACAACCCCCGGTCCCAGAGCCCCCGCACCCCACAGCCCCCGATCCCAGAACCCCCGCACCCCACAGCCCCCGATCCCAGAATCCCCGCACCCCACAGCCCCCGATCCCAGAACCCCCCACACCCCACAGCCCCCGGGCCCCTGAGCCCCCACACCCCACAGCCCCCGATCCCAGAACCCCCGCACCCCACAGCCCCCGATCCCAGGACCCTGTACCCCACAACCCCCGATCCCAGACCCCCTCCCACTCCACAGCCCCCTGCAGCGGGATCCCCCCACACCCCACAGCCCCCAATCTCAGGACCCCCGTACCCCACAACCCCCGGACCCCCCCCACCCCACAGCCCCCAATCCCAGGACCCCCCCTCACCCCGCACCCTCCCCCGGCACTGGGACCGGGCCTGGCCCCCCCCCACCCAGGGGATGCAAATTTTGGGGGGGGATTCTGACCAATCAGAACGCAGCTCTCCGCTCTGGCCTCGCCACTCCCGGGGCGCCCCTCTCCGATTGGGTGGGTCCTGGCGTCCCTGAGCCAATAGGAGCGCAGAGTTCGGGAGGGGGTGGAGCCGCCCTGGTTTATGAATGGGCGAGGGCAGCGCGGGCACGACCCGGGCGTGGGGAGTGGGCAGGGATCGGGTTGGGATGAGGGCAGAGGATGGGGCAGAAATGGGGCGGGGATGGGGCAGAGATCAGGGCAGGGATGGGGCAGGGATGGGGCAGAGATCAGGGCAGGGATGGGGCAGAGATCGGGCAGGGATCAGGGCAGGGATGGGGCAGATATCGGGCAGGGATCAGGGCAGGGATGGCGGCACAGACAGGGATGCGGATCCGGATAAGGATCCGGATTCGGGCGGGGATGCGGGCAGGGCCGTGGGCAGGGCCCCTGCCAGGCTCCTCCAGCTCCGCTGCCTCACCCTGAGGAGCTGGAAAAGGACCCAGCTGGCAGGCTGGAGACGGCCACCCCGCATTTGGCACCACCGGGACCCCCCACCGGCACCTCTGGGTCCTCTCTGCCACCACTGGGAGCCATCTGGTGGCAGCCAGCCCGGGCTGGGGCCCAGAGCCTCCCTCTGCTGGCAGCTGCCCAAGAACACGGTGTTTTAATCCGGTTTTCCACAAAAACGGGGCTGAAGGATAAAGGAGGAGCAGCTCTGGCAGCGGGGGCTCTGCTGGGACACAGCACAGGGAGGTTGGGGTGCCCTGTCCCCCATGGGTGCAGCAGCCCCAGGTCTGCCTGGGGTGGCACATTTGGGAGCTGCCCGCTGTCCGTGAATGCTACAGGACAAAGGGAGCTGGGATCCAGCCAAAGTGGTGACACCCAGGTGGCACTCCCTGTCCCCAAGCCCCCAGTGCCGTGTCATGGCTGACCTCCCACCCAGGTCCCACCCTCATCCCCCTGGTGCTCCCTGTCTCTCCTGACAGCCCATCCGTGGTGGAAGATGATGGTCCCGGTGCCCAACAGCACGGTGCTGCCCTGGGCACAGCCAGAGCCAGAGCTGGAGAGGTCACCCTGCCTGGTCGGCATCGTCCCCATCGTGTACTACAGCGTCCTGCTGGGGCTGGGGCTGCCAGGTGAGGGGGCTGAGGGGGCTGGGGGGCTGCAAGGAAAAGTCCTCAGGGTGGAGGGACCTTACCTGCCCCCCTCCAGCCTCAGACCCGGCCCCAGTGCCCGGCTGTGCTGCCCGGCCCCAGGGCAGGTGCCAGCGCCACGGGGACAGATGGTATTTGCATTGCTTGGGCTGGCACACGGAAGAGATTAATCAGCCCAGCAAATCCCCACAGCCCCGGGATATTTATAGCTGCCCTCAGCCGGAGCCTGGGCACCAGGCCGTGTGGGCAGGGGGGGCTGTGAGCCCCCAGCTCTCACCTCCACCCGTCCCTCCCCTCCCTCCAGTGAACATCCTGACCGCCGTGGCCCTGTCCCGCCTGGCCACCAGGACCAAGAAATCGTCCTACTGGTACCTGCTGGCCCTGACCACCTCCGACATCCTCACCCAGGTCTTCATCGTCTTCGTGGGCTTCATCCTGCAGACGGCCATCCTGGCGCGGGCCGTGCCCGGCGCCTTCGTGCACGCCGTCACCGTGCTGGAGTTCACGGCCAACCACGCCTCCACCTGGGTCACCGTGCTGCTGACCTTGGACCGCTACCTGGCCCTGTGCCACCCGCTGCGGCACCGCGCCGTGTCCCACCCGCGCCGCACCCGCCGCCTCATCGCCGCCGTCTTCGCCGCCGCGCTGGCCACCGGCGTCCCCTTCTACTGGTGGCTGGACATGTGGCGCGACGCCGGGGCGCCCACGGTGCTGGACACGGCGCTCAAGTGGCTGCACTGCGTGGCCGTCTACTTCCTGCCCTGCGGCGTCTTCCTGGCCGCCAACTCGGCCATCATCCGCAAGCTGCGGCGGCGGCGGCGCGGCGGGAAGAGCGCGGCGCTGCTGGCGGCCGTCACCGCCGTCTTCGCCGTGCTCTGGGCCCCCCGCGCCGCCGTCACCATGTGCCACCTCTACGTGGCCTCGGCCAGGCGGGACTGGCGCGTGCACCTGGCCTTGGACGTGGCCAACATGGTGGCCATGCTCAACACCTCGCTCAACTTCTTCCTCTACTGCTTCGTCAGCCGCACCTTCCGCCGCGCCGTGGCCGAGGTGCTGCGGGGGCAGCCCCGGACGGGCCCCCGGCGTGGCGGTGGGCGCTGCCCAGCCCCGGCCCCGGCCCTGAAACCGCTGGAGGTGCTGGGCAGCACCGAGCTCTGAGCCGGGTGCCCAGCCCCGGTGCCCACCCAGCCCTGCCCTGCACGGGGTTAACGCTGGTGGGGGTGGCAGGGGGAGGTGGCTGTGCCCGGACGCTCCTTTGGGGGTATCGTGCTGCCTGCCTGGCAGCAGCAGCGGCACCCCAGGGTGTGCAGCTCAGGCCTGCCCGTGCTCAGCCGCTCCCACAACACTGGAACTCATCCAGGGACTCATCAGGGAATTCATCCAGGGACTCATCAGGGAATTCATCCAGGGACTCATCCAGGGACTCATCCGGGGACTCATCCAGGGACTCATCCAGGGAACTCATCAGGGAATTCATCCAGGGAACTCATCCAGGGAACTCATCCAGGACATGCCCCAGCTCGGTGGCACCCAGGGGTCCTGGGGAGTGCAGGGGCTGCCCGTGGTGAGGGGTGGAGGGCACGAGGGAGCTGCTGCGAGCCCTGACGAGGGCGTGGTGGGTGCCCCTCCATAAACTGCCGTGCTGAGACCAAAACTCTGCCTGGGTCCGGCTCCCTGCTGGAGTGCAGGCACCCTGCAGCAGCACCTCTGGCACGGGGTGCCTCTGCCCTGCCCGCTCCCCTGCCCCTGCCCTGCTGCCCAGGAGCGCTCAGGGAGCACCCACAGGGGCTGCTGTCCCCAGCAGGGGGGTCTGGACGCATGGTAAGGTCACAGCTCCTGGCCCCCGCCCGTTAATCCCCCTGGCAGCAGCCAGGCTGCAGCCCCCCCGGGCGATACCCCCCTGCCCCGGGTGCACCCAGTGCTGCCCTCCCAGTTACACCAGTGCCAAACCGGTGTGACACTGGAGGAGCGGCCGCGCAGAGCCAGCCTGTCCCCAGCAGCCAGCAGAGGGCAGGGATGGGACAGCGCGGGGCTGGCAGTGCCGGGGCAGGGAGCTGGCACCCCCAAACCAGCCCTGCCGCCGCCCTAATTCCCCGTAAGATCCTTAGCGTAATCCCCCCAAAAACCGCCCAGCCTTTCCGCTCGGATTCCCGAGACGGGGCAGGACAGACCCAGGGGGTGCCCGGGGGGGATCGGGGTCTCAGCCGGCTCCTGGCAGGGCACAGAGACACCCCCGAACCCCACCAGGCTCCCTGCCCACCCCCGAGCCCCGCCTGTGCCCGCACTGGGGTGGGATGCGGCGCAGCCTGTGCCCCCAGGGTGTGGGGCTGACCCACTCGCGGACCCACGCTGCCCCCGCGGCCGGGTCATTCCCCGGCGTGGACAGACCCGGCCGGGGATGCCAGCTCATCCCAGCCCGGATCCCTGCCGGGGGACGGGGTTAAAGCCCGACCCGGAGGCGCGGGGGGTACCTGGGAGGTTCTCGCTCCATTAATTCTGGCACGTGAGGAGAGCAGAACCGGGAAGGGATTAGTTATTAACCCGGCCGCGGGCAGGGGCTGAGGGGCCGCCGGGCGGGGGGCTCCGGCTGCCTCGGGAACCCTCGGAGGAAGCTCCGGGATCGCCACCGCCCCCCCACCTCCCCTCGATCGCCACCGGCCCCCCTGTGCCAGCCGGTGCGTATTTACTTGGCAAAGGAGGTGGAAATGCGCTGACGGCGTCCGCCGGCGCTCGGGGCTCCGCTGGGAACGGCTCCGAGCCCCGGCCGGAGCGGCGGGAGGGCAGCGGGGACCCCCGGCTCCAGGTGCGGCTCTCGCCTGGCCCAGGGGAGCCGCCGCGGTCACGGGGCTCGGCCACCCGTGCCACCCGTGCCACCCGTGCCAGCCGTGCCAGCCGCCCGTCCCCGCGGCTCCCCAGGAAAGGTAAGCCTGGAAAAAACGCGCCCGGCGTGCTGATGTGTTTCGGATAGAGCCTGGCCGGGCTCCCGGTGCCGGTGCTGAGCGACATCGCAGCCCCCTCGCTGTGGCCTCCGTGCCGGCAGGACCGGCCCTGCCCGGTTCCAGCGCCGCGATCGCGGTTCCGAGCCCACCCAGAGCTCGGATGGGGCTCTGCCCGCGCCGGGGGGGGTCAGGGCCGGGGATCCACCGGCCCGAGGGCAGCGCAGGGTGGGCATCGCCCCCCGTGACCCCACAGCCTGCTGGGGTCGTTCTGTGGGAGCCATAAAAGCGCCGGGAGCGAGCGGCGCGGGCTGGAAAGGCGGGCAGGGGGGGCTCCCCGTGGGAAGGGCGAGCGGGAAACGCCCGCGGGGGGTGGGAGATGGGGGTCTGCGTGGGAAAGGGGGCTGGGATCACCCGCCGTGGGGGGCTGGGGGGGCTCCCGTGAGGGAATCACCCGCCAAGGAAGGGGACGAGAGAGGCAAACGCTGCTGCGGCCGCGGGGCAGCCTCGGCGGGACGGGCGCCTGCCCGGTGGCCCCACCGGGGGTCACGGGGGTCTCGTGCTGAGTCAGCAGCCGGGAAAGCCTCCGGCGGAAGGAAGCAGCCGGTGGAGAGGCCGGGCCGCGGTGTGGGGGCGGCAGGACAAGCGGCCTCCGCTGCCGGCACCGCTTTATCCGGGGCTGAGCCTTTCCCGGAGAGCCGGGGCTCCGAACCCCGGGGGAAACTGAGGCACGAGAGCCCCTCGCCTGCACCGCCGCGCCCCGTGCGAGGGCACGGATGATCCAACCCCAAACACCGTCCCCAGGCCAAAGGATCCTTCGGAAGAGGGCGGGAGGGTGGCGGTGGCGCAGCCCCGAGCCCGGACGCACCGTCCCGGCCCCGGGGGCTCCGGCGGGCGCCGGTCCTTGTGCCGCGGGAGTCGCCGGTTCCGGTGCCAGCCGGTCCTGCCGCTGAAAGCTCCGCTGCCCTTTCTCCCCGGCTTGTTTTCATCCCGGCCCGGATCGGGGCAGGCCCCGCCGGAGGCGCTTTGAACTTTCCTCTGCATCCTTCACCCTCTTGCTTCACCCTCCCGAAATAGCAGCGCCTGCCTGGGAACCTCTCCCGGGGCCGGCGGCGCCCCCGGGGTGCCCCAAATCTCCCGGGGCTTTCCCCCGTTCCCAGGGGTGAACGGAGGGATCGTGGGGTGCCCATCCCAATTTCAGGGTCGCGGCCACTCCCGTCAGGACAGGGACCCCCAAACCCTGCCCGTGCCCCGGGCTGGGGCTGCCCCGCTCCCCGGCCCTGTGCAGAAAAGGTTTTTCTGGGGTTTTCTGGGCTTTTCTGGGGGTTTTTGGGTCCCGCTGCCCTGCCAAGGGCTCCGGCTTGATCCATCAGCTGACATTCCTGCGGGAGGCCCCTCCGGGCCGCTGTTTCCTTACACGCGGCTCCCACCCCCGCGCCCACCGGGGCCGGAGGATCCCGCGTGGGTGACGCAGACCCCGCTGCTCCGTCCCTCGTCCCCCGAGGGTCTTTCCTGATGTGCAGCGCTCGGCAGGGCCGGGCTGAGACCCCCAGACTCATCACACCCATGGCCAGGTGGGCTCCCCCGCTGCTGCACCCCCAGCCCCCCTCAGCCCCGTCCGTGCCCCGGGGCAGCCCCCCGGCTCCGTCCCTTGTCCCCTGAGGGTCTTTCCCGGGGAGACAGAGCCAGGCCGAGCCCCCCAGACTCATCACACCCTTGACCAGGTGGGCTCCCCCTTGTTCCGCCCCCCCCGGTGCCGGTTCTTCCCCCCTCCCCAGCCCCCTCCGTGCCCCGGTGCGGCGCCCCCGCCCGTGCGGGACCCCGGAGCCCCCGCCCGGTGCGGCGGGGCAGGTCCCGGCCGGCCCCGATGGCGCTCCCGGGGCTGAGCCGCACCTCGGGGAGGGGCCGGGCCAGGCAGGCGCACGGTGCGGCGGCACCGGGGCTGGCGGGGCTCGGCTCGGCACGGGGGGAGCGCAGCGCCGGGCACCGGGGGCTGCGGCCGGTGAGAGGGGCGAGGGGAAGGGTGGGCGAGCCCTGGGGGGCACCGGTAAGGGAAGAGACGGGAAGAGACCGGGACCGAGAGCCGTCCGCCCCCGCAGCTCCTCCGGCCGGAGGGTTGGGGGCGGCTCCGGCCGGAGTTTCGGGGCCAGGAGCTGGCGGGAGCGCCGGGAAGCACCGGGACGGTGCGGGATGGGGGTGCGGGGGGACCGGGACGGGGGGAAAACCGGCGGGAGGGGCCGGGGGAGCGGGACGGGAGTGCGGCGGGGCCGGGCCGGGGGAGCGGGGAAAGCCAACGGGGGATGAGAGGGACCGGGCGGGGTTGCAGGAGGAGCAGAACCGGGGACGCGGCTGCAGCCCCCGAGGGCGCGGGGGTACCGGGCTGGAGCTGGGGGGGAGCCGGGCTGAGGGACGCGGTGGGAAGCGGAGGCGGCGGAGCTCCCGGAGCCCGCGGGCACAGAGATTCCGTCCCGGGGCGGTGCTGGGGGTCTCCTCCCGCTTTCCTCCTCCAGCAGCGAGGCTGCAGCTTCCTCGCTGCCTCCTCCTGCCCGTGCCCGCCATGGGGGGGCAGGAATGGGGTGGCAACGGTGGGGACAGGGCCTGGGACTCCGTGCCGTGCCGTGCCGTGCCGTGCTGTGCCAGGCTGCGGCTGCCTACGTGCCAGCAGCCTGGACATGCAACCTGCACTGGGCCGGTGCCCAAAGCCAGAGGGAAGTGGGACGGGAGGAATGGAAAGAGGAACGTGGTGGCACGCAGGGACAAGGCAAGGGGACAGCCCCGTCCCCCAGTGTCACCTCTGCCGCCTGGTCCGGGCCCACATTTGGTGTTCCTGGGAAGCCTCAGGTGCTGCTCCTGGCGCTGGAGGAAGGGATCAGCACAGCCCCAGAGAATTCCCACGTTGGGAGGGATCATCTGGGGCACAGAGGGGCTGAGCCCCTCCTCCAGGCAAGGAGCCAGTGGGGGATGCGTGGCTGCCTGATCCCGTCTGGAGCTCCCAGGCCGTGCTGGGTGAGCTCAGCTGTGCCAGCAGGGCAGAGCTCCCCGGGACCCCACTGCTCACCACGGGCAGGGACGCTCTGAGCCAGGAGCTGATCCCCATCCCCAGCCCCCGTGCCCTGACCCCGCTGTGCCCCGCAGGGTCCCTGGATGCCACGGAGCAGGATGGGCACCACGGCCGTGCTGCTGGCCCTGCTCCCCACGGCCAGCGCGCAGCCCACGCCGCCCCCGGGCTGCAGCCACGACATCTCCCCCCTCTACTACAACCTCTGTGACCTCTCGGCGGGCTGGGGCATCGGGGTGGAGGCGGTGGCCAGCCTGGGCGTGGTGACCACCTTCGTGCTGGCCATCGTCCTGGTGGCCAGCCTGCCCTTCGTGCAGGACCACCAGAAGAAGAGCCTGGTGGCCACGCAGGTCTTCTTCCTGCTGGGCACCTTCGGCCTCTTCTGCCTGACCTTCGACTTCATCGTGGGGCCGGATTTCTCCACCTGCACCTCGCGCCGCTTCCTCTTCGGCGTGCTCTTCGCCGTCTGCTTCTCCTGCCTGCTGGCGCACGCCGTGGCCCTCAACTTCCTGGCGCGGCGCAACCGGGCCCCGCGGGGCTGGGTGACGCTGGCGGCCGCGCTGTCCCTGGCCTCGGTGGAGGTGATCATCAACGCCGAGTGGCTGATCATCACGGTGGCGCGGCGCGAGGCCGGCCCGGCCGACCCCTGCCAGCTGGCCGACGGCGATTTCGTGGCGGCGCTGGTCTACGTGATGGCGCTGCTGGCGGCCGCCTTCGGCGCGGCCTGGCCCGCCCTCTGCGGCCGCTACGGCCGCTGGCGCAAGCACGGCGCCTTCATCCTGGCCACCACCGGCCTGTCGCTGGCCATCTGGCTGGCGTGGACCATCATGTACCTGTACGGGAACCGGCGGGCCGGCCGCAAGCCGGGCTGGGACGACCCCACGTTGGCCATCGCGCTGGTGTGCAACGCCGCCGCCTTCCTGCTGCTCTACGCCATCCCCGAGGTGACGCACGTGACGCGGCGCGGCGCCCGGCCGGCCTTCGAGGACGAGGGCTACCCCACGCGCGGGGTGGGCTACGAGACCATCCTCAAGGAGCAGAAGTCGCAGAGCATGTTCGTGGAGAACAAGGCCTTCTCCATGGACGAGCCGTCCTTCGGTAGGTGCCGGGGATGGCCGGGGATCCTCTCACCCCACGGCGGGGCTGCCAGCGGGCACCGTCCTCTTGGGGACGCTGGGGGGTGTCTGGCAGTGACATCTCTTGGGGATGCTGGGAGGTGTCCCCACCTCGGGTGGCAGATGTGGCTGGGTGAGGAGAGGTCTGGCAGTGACATCTCCTCTTGGGGACGCTGGGGGGTGTCCCCACCGCTGGTGGCAGATGTCTGGCAGTGACCTCTCCTCTTGGGGACGCTGGGGGGTGTCCCCACCACGGGTGGCAGAGGTGGCTGGGTGACAAGGTGTCTGGCAGTGACCTCTCCTCTTGGGGACGCTGGGGGGTGTCCCCACCACGGGTGGCAGAGGTGGCTGGGTGATGAGATGTCTCCAGTGACATCTCCTCTTGGGGACACTGGGGGATGTCCTCACCACGGGTGGCAGCTGGGTGATGAGATGTCTGGCAGTGACATCTCTTGGGGACGCTGGGGGGTGTCCCCACCGCGGGTGGCAGCAGTGGCAGGGTGACAAGGTGTCTGGCAGTGACATCTCCTCTTGGGGACACTGGGGGATGTCCCCACCGCGGGTGGCAGAGGTGGCTGGGTGACAAGGTGTCTGGCAGTGACATCTCTTGGGGACGCTGGGGGATGTCCCCACCGCGGGTGGCAGCAGTGGCAGGGTGACAAGGTGTCTGGCAGTGACATCTCCTCTTGGGGACGCTGGGAGGTGTCCCCACTGTGGGTGGCAGCAGTGGCAGGGTGACAAGGTGTCTGGCAGTGACCTGCCCGGCACCGGCGCCTGCTGCTGTTGTGGCTCCCCAGAACTGGCCGGGCTGGGTGTACCAGTCTGGGCTGAGCCCGGCAGCCCCAGGGAGCTCCCTGCCCCTCCGCCCCGGGCCCACCAGACCCTGCAATAACACGGGGTGGTGACAGTCCCCCGTGGGTATCGTGGGCGGGCACGCCAGGTGTCTGCGCCCCGTGGGGGAGGGAGGGTCCCCCTGAGCAGCACCTGCACCCCAGAGACCCTGCAATAACAACAGCCAGGCGGCAGCGATGCCGTCCCTGGGGACAGGAGTGTCCCGCGGGACAGGCAGGCAGCAGCTGAGTCAGCTCATTAACGCTGCTAACGAGGCGCGGGGCGGCGGTGGCTCCGTGGTGACCGTCCCCGCGTCTCAGCAGCCAAGAAGCCGGTGTCCCCGTACAGTGGCTACAACGGGCAGCTGCTGACCAGCGTTTACCAGCCCACGGAGATGGCCCTGATGCACAAGGGGACGGTGAGTGTGACACCAGGGGTGGCCATGGGGGACAGGCGGGGTGTGGGTGGGGTATTCCCGTGCGTCCCAGTGGCTGCTCTAACGGGGTGGGCACCTCCCAAGCCTCTCCCAGGACGCTGTGGGGCTGGGGCATTCCCGGTGCCGTGACCTCCCACGCCCCGTGTCTGCCCCTCAGAGCGAAGGTCCCTACGACGTGATCCTGCCCCGCGCCTCCACCAGCCCCATGCCCGGCAGCGCCAGCTCCACGCTCCGAGCCGAGGACGCCTTCGCGGCGCAGGCCCGGCACTCCAGCATCCCCAGGGACAGCCGGAGCTGCCAGGTGGGTGAACGGCGAGGCCAAAGTCCGGCCCTGCCACGGTGACGGCTCTGCCCGGCACCCGGAGCTGCCCCGCGGTGGGTCAGGGTGCACGCCCGTGGTCCCGGTGTCACCGCGGTGCCACCCCGGCTCTGCCCGCAGGTGCAGTCCCCGTACGGCAGGAACCGGTGGTGAAGCCCCCCCCGGGGCTGGCCCAGCCTCATCCCACCCTGACTGTGAATCCCACCCCGGCTGGCAGCCGGAGCTGCTTCCCTGCCCGCGGGGTGCCCGGGCACGGCCCCAGAGCCAGCGCTGCCACCTGCCCGCCCCGCCTGGCCCTGCCTCAAGGACTGGCTGCCGTGGGGACACCCCCAGCTGTCCCCTCACTGCCTCGGTGACGCACGGACACCCCACCCTCCTCAAACCACGGACCCTCCGAAGCTGGGGACCCCCGCCCAGGGCACCCTCAGCACCGAGCCCCCGGCCCCGCGCCGACCCCGCCAGCCCTGGGGACCCCGGGCTGAGCTGGCCCCGTCCCACCCAGGGCACGAGGGGACACAAAGCTGTCCCCAGCGCTGCCTCCCGCCGTGCCTCTGTTTCCCCGTGGCTGGGGGGCCGGGGGATCAGTGCCTTGCTGGGTCTGGGGACCGGCCCCCCGCAGCTCTGGCCACTTCCTCGGTGCCTTCCCCCCTCGGGGCTCGGGGAGCCGTGCAGGGAGTGGGGAGGGAGCCGGGCCCCTCGCCCTCCTCGTGGCTTTCTCTGTCAGATTTCCTGTCCCTTTTTTTCAGGTCACCCCAATAAAGGCGGTTTTTCCTACGATGCTGTCACGGGTGACCCGGGACGGGGGTCCCGGGTGTTCCCAATCCCACCGGGGCTGTTCTCAGCCCCACGTCCCCATTTAGGGGAGTGACAGCGAGCGTGAGGGGGGCTCCGGGCAGGGTCCTCAGCGCCCCCACCCCCCCGGCCGGGGCGGCTGGGCCGGGATCCCGTGGGCAGATGCGCTGCCGGGCAGGAGGCGGCACAGCGCGGAGGACGCGCCAAGGTCGCCGCGGTTTTCCCGCTCGGCTTTGCCTTCCCCTCCACAGCCATTCCTCCTCCTCCGGGCAGGAAGCCTGCGGCCGGCGCTGCCATGAATTATTCAGGGCTGGAGCGGCTCCGTGGGGGCAGCGGGTGACCCGGTCTCCTTGAGCCGGAGCCGGGATGGCGGCGCCGGGGCCGTGCGCGGTGACCGCACCAGGGACACACAGCTGGAGGGTGGCACCGGCCGTGTCCCGGAGCGCCTTTAGCTGGCCCGAGCCCCACGCTCCCGGCTGCGGGGACACGGGAGCCGCGTGTTTGCGGCGGGACGTGGCCGTGCCCCCCCGGGCCGCGCTGCGCCACCCGTGTTTACCTGCCACCTGTGTTTACCTGTCACCTGTGTGTTTACCCGGCGCCGAGCGGCAGCGGGGACATTGCCCGGCAGCACCAGGCACTCGCTGTCACCGGGGCCACCGCCACCACCGCAGCACGCCCTCCTAAACCACCGCGGGTGCCCCCCCGAAAAGGCACCTCCGCCTCGGCGGGGACACAGCGGTGACACCCCGGGGACGGCAAAGCCACCCGAAATAACACACGAGGTGCAAAGAGCGCGGCGCTGAGGGGTGGCGGGGGCCGGCGGAGCGGCTCGGCGGCCGTGCCCGGCCCCTCCGGATGCTCGGCATCCCACCGGCCCCGCCAGCGCCGGCCGCAGCGCGGGGCGGCCGCGCTCCAACAGGCAGCGCTTTGTGCCGCCGGGGCCGCGGAACAGCGGCGCCTTTGTCCGGCCAGGTGAGGCAGAGACGGCTGCGCCGAGCCGGGAGCAGCCCCGGAGCCTCCCCGGAGCCTCCCCGGAGCCGGGGGCTGCCCGGGGGGGACGGCAGGGCGGTGGCAGGTGGCACCGGGGGACGTGGCAGCACGCCTGGCACCGGGGTGACCATGACCAGGGCCAGGCAGGGACACGGGCAGCGATGCCAGGGGCAGGGCTGTGTGTGCCTGCAGCCCCACAGGGGCACCAACAGTGACAATAAAGGCCAGTGACACTGTGCAGGTGAGTGCTGTGGCACACTCACTGCCTCGCTGTCCTCCCAGCAGAACAGGGGCTGAACTGGTCAGGCACGGGGGTCTCCTCAGGGCTGAGGTGTGACAGTGACACGCCTGGCACTGCCACCTGCCAGCACAGCTGTGTCCCATGGGGATGATCCCTAAGGAATGGGAGCACAGACACACACCACCAGCTCCCACTGGCACTCTTTACTCCCAGCAGGGTCCGTGGCACAAGCAGCGCTGAGCTGTGGAGCTGTGGGAAGCCCCAGGGCTCAGCAGTGCCACAGCAGCATCAGGGCAGTGTCCCTCTGCGTCCCAGTGTCCTCAGCCTGGCCCAGCCCGGGCCCTCTGCAGCTGTTTGTGCCTCTGGATGTCCCTGTAGGCCCGGATGACACGAGCCCGCTCCTCCTCCAGGATGCGGCGCCGAGCCATCGACACCGCCGGGGGCACGGGGGACGCCTGGCTCCGGGCCAGGCACGGCGTCAGGAGGAGCTGCTTCCGCCCAGCCTGCGGGCAGAGAGGGGACAGCTCAGGGGTGAGGGGTGGGGCACCCCCAGGGAGCTGTCACTGGCTCACTGAGGCCACCACTGCACCCCAGGGAGCTGTCACTGGCTCACTGAGGCCACCACTGCACCCCAGGGAGCTGTCACTGGCTCACTGAGGCCACCACTGCACCCCCAAGGAGCTGTCACTGGATCACTGAGGCCACCACTGCACCCCAAGGAGCTGTCACTGACTCACTGAGGCCACCACTGCCCCCCCAGGGAGCTGTCACTGGCTCACTGAGGCCACCACTGCACCCCAAGGAGCTGTCACTGGATCACTGAGGCCACCACTGCACCCCAGGGAGCTGTCACTGGCTCACTGAGGCCACCACTGCACCCCAGGGAGCTGTCACTGACTCACTGAGGCCACCACTGCACCCCTAGGGAGCTGTCACTGGCTCACTGAGGCCACCACTGCCCCCCCAAGGAGCTGTCACTGGCTCACTGAGGCCACCACTGCACCCCAGGGAGCTGTCACCGGCTCACTGAGGCCACCACTGCACCCCCAGGGAGCTGTCACCGGCTGACTGAGGCCACCACTGCACCCCCAGGGAGCTGTCACTGGCTCACTGAGGCCACCACTGCACCCCAAGGAGCTGTCACTGGCTCACTGAGGCCACCACTGCACCCCAGGGAGCTGTCACTGGATCACTGAGGCCACCACTGCACCCCCAGGGAGCTGTCACTGGCTCACTGAGGCCACCACTGCACCCCAAGGAGCTGTCACTGGCTCACTGAGGCCACCACTGCACCCCCAGGGAGCTGTCACTGATCACTGAGGCCACCACTGCACCCCCAAGGAGCTGTCACTGTCTCACTGAGGCCACCACTGCACCCCAGGGAGCTGTCACTGGCTCACTGAGGCCACCACTGCACCCCAGGGAGCTGTCACTGGATCACTAAGGCCACCACTGCACCCCCAGGGAGCTGTCACTGGCTCACTGAGGCCACCACTGCACCCCAGGGAGCTGTCACTGGCTCACTGAGGCCACCACTGCACCCCCAGGGAGCTGTCACTGGCTCACTGAGGCCACCACTGCACCCCAGGGAGCTGTCACTGGCTCACTGAGGCCACCACTGCACCCCCAGGGAGCTGTCACTGGCTCACTGAGGCCACCACTGCACCCCAGGGAGCTGTCACTGGATCACTGAGGCCACCACTGGGGGGGTGGCACTGTCCCCAGAGCTCACCTGCTGGGCAGGACCCCGTCCCCTGGGCCGTGAGGTGATGGTGGGAGGCTGTGTCACCACTTCTCCGAAGGGCACCGTGTCTGCAGGCGAGGCCAGGGTCAGTGGGTGACCCCGGGGATGCCCAGTCCAGCTGCCCCCACCCCTCCAGGTGCTCCCCCCGGGGCTGGGGGTCATCTCAGCCCCCCTCCCTCCACTCCCACCTTGGAACAGGCTCTTCTCCAGCATGGCCTCCTTCTTCTCCTCCCTTTTCCTCTGAGCTTTTTCCAGCTTCCTTTTCTGAAACCTGAGGAGCCACGTTACAGCTGGGGCTCAGGGAGTAAGGAACGAGTCCTGACCCCACGGGAGCCCCCCCAAATCCCACAGCTTTTCCCCCAGGAGGGTGAAGCAGGCTCGTGGCTGCTCCCACAGATCCATCCCCATGGAAATGGGGCTCATTCCCCCCACCCTGCACCCCCAGCCACTGCCAAGGCCAGCCCAGCCCTGCAGAACTGGGCAGGGACCCAGCCACAGGCAGGGGCTGGCCCCCTCCAGCCTTGCCCTCACTCTTTCTTCCTTTGGGACTTCTCTGGGGCCGCCTCCTCCATCTCAGGCTGGCGCTGGGGCTGGTTCTGGGCGAGGAAGAGCACGCGCTGCACCTCCTGCTGCATGCGGCACACGTAGGAGCGCTCCGACTCGCCCCGGCCCCGCCGGAACCGGGGCACGGGGGTGTCCCCCGGGGGCCTGGGGCTCTGGGACTGCTGCTGCTGCTGCTGCTGCTGCTGCTGCTGCTGCTGCTGCTGCTGCTTCTCCTCTAGGAGAGACAAGTGACACTCCTGCAGCGGTGCCACCGCCGGCAGAGCACGGCTGGGACATCAGCGGAGGGAGGAGGATGTGCCAGGGCAGGATCCAGCTGTGCCACGGCTCCTGGGCCACCTGTGTGTCCCACCTGCCTGTCCCACCTGCCACCTGCGTGTCCCCCTGCGTGTCCCACCTGCCACCTGCGTGTCCCACCTGCGTGTCCCACCTGCCACCTGCGTGTCCCACCTGCCACCTGCATGTCCCACCTGCGTGTCCCACCTGCCACCTGCGTGTCCCACCTGCCACCTGCATGTCCCACCTGCGTGTCCCACCTGCCACCTGCGTGTCCCACCTGCCACCTGTGTGTCCCACCTGCCTGTCCCCCTGCGTGTCCCACCTGCCTGTCCCACCTGCCACCTGCGTGTCCCACCTGCCTGTCCCACCTGCGTGTCCCACCTGCCACCTGCGTGTCCCACCTGCCTGTCCCACCTGCGTGTCCCACCTGCCGGCCGCCTCCTCCCCGGCTCTGGGCGCCTCAGGGCCTGGCGGCTCCGCATCAGCTCCCGCAGGCGGAACGGGATCTCCTGCTCATCGGGGTGTTTGGGCTTCATGTTGTCCTTCTTCTCCTTCCTGGGGAAAATGAGCACGGTGAGAGCGGGGACTGCAGGGAAGCACCTGGAGGCTGGGACAGCGGGACTCGGGCACCGGGACCCCGGGGCTCGGGCACCGGGACAGCGGGATGCGGGTACAGAAGGATGCGGGGATTTGAGCACGGTGGGAAACTCAGACTCAGGCATGGCTGGGCACCGGGACCGAGGCACGGGGAGACACCGGGACCCAGGACGCAGATGCCGAGAACGGGACCCCCGCCAGGGCCCACCCGCGCCCCCAGACCCCGCGTGGGTGCGGGTCCCAAACCGGGAGCGACCCCGAGTGAGTCCCGCGGGCACTGACCTTTTGCACAGCGGGACGGCCGGACCATGTTCCGATCTCGGTCCCGCTTTCTGTCCCGGTCCGGCTTTCTGTCCCTGTCCCGGTCCCGGTCCCCGTTTCGGTCCCGATCCCGATCTCTGCCCCTGTCCCGGTCCCGATCCCGGTCTCTGTCGCGGTCCCGGTTTCTGCCCCTGTCCCGGTCCCGATCCCGGTCTCTGTCCCTGTTTCGGTCCCGATCCCGGTCTCTGTCCCTGTCCCGGTCCCGATCCCGGTCTCTGTCGCGGTCCCCGTCCCGGTTTCTGTCCCGGTCCCGCTCCCCGGGCCATGGTTCCGCCACTCCTCGTGTGGCCGTTCCGCCGCCACTTCCGAATTTCTGGCCCCGCCCCCTGCTGCTTATTGGTCTCACCTTCCCCACCGCGCCCGCCCTGCTGAGCGCGCCGCGCTGCCATTGGCTAGCAGAGCTGTCACTCGGGGCGGGGGCGGGGCCAGGGCGCTGCGGCCGGATGCTGCTGCGGGGGGCGCGGGGGCTGGCGGGGGCGCGCCGGGGGGTGAGCGGGGACAGGGGGGACACGGGGGGGACACGGGGGGGGACAACGGGGGGGACAACGGGGGGATACGGGGGGGATACGGGGTGCTGGGAACCGGGGGGACACGGGGGAGCTCTCGGTAGGGGCAAAGAGGTGCTGGGCGTGAGGTGTGAGCGAGGGCAGGGGGGACAGGGGGGTGCTGGGGAGGGCAGGGGGAAGGGGGGCGTGGGGGGAGATGGGGGGACAGGGAGGGGATGGGGTCTGAGGGCAGCGGGGACGTGTCGGGGATGGGGCCGAGGGGGGCACAAGGGAACGGGGTGGGGGGCAGGGATTGGGGGTGCGGGAAGGGGGGTTTGGGGGTGCCCAGGGCAGGGGGGCTGCCCAGGGCAGGGGGTCTCTGTGACCGAGCTTGGGGGTGCAGAGCCCCCCCAGAGTGTTCCCGCTTCCCTGCAGCCCCCAAAGAGCCCCGGAGGGACCCCGCGCCCCCGCCCCGGCAGCGCCCGGGAGCGCTCGGACAGCGCGGGCAGGGACAGCGGCACCTCGGACACGGCGGGCACGGCCACCAGCCCCGGGGGGGACAGCGGGGACCCTCCCGCCGCCCCCCCGCTGCCCCCGCCGCCCACCCACTGCTGCGGCACCGGCTGCCCCAACTGCGTCTGGGTGGGCTACGTGGAGGAGCTGCTGGAGCGGCACCGGGACGGCGGAGCCCGGGCCCTGGAGGCGGTGGAGCGGCACGTGGAGGACGAGAACATCAAAATGATCCTCAGGATGGAGATCAGGCTGCGTGCCGGCAAGGACTGAGCCTCCCAGGCTGCTGGGGGGGCACCCCTGGGGCGGCAGGACGCGGGGTTGGGGTGTTTGTTTGGGGTGTTTGTGGTGTTTGGGGTGTTTGTGGTGTTTGGGGTGTGCTGAGCACGGGATCCCAGGGGTGTCACCGAGGTCAGGTCACCTCCCGCCTCAGAGGGAGCTGCCCTTGGGGACAGAGCCTGTGCTGAGCCCCGGATTTCCCGGGAGCTGGAGATGCTGTGCTCTCCTCAGCCTGGCAAATCCCTGCCAAGGGCAGCCCTCCTCCTCCTCCTGTGCTCCCAGCTGGAATTTAAGCACCTTGGGGGGGATTTTCAGCATCCCTGGTGGTGGGAGGGCTCAGGGGGGCAGCGTGTGGCAGCGGGCACGTGGGAAGCAGCAGCAGCAGCAGCCTCCTGCCAAGGACAGCAGGACTCCTGTCCCTGGTGTCACACCCTGCCGGGCTGCTGCTCTCCAAGGTGCCTTTGCTGCCCCCATCTTAAATCCCCCTGAACTTGTCCCAAAAACCCCCTCTCACAGACCCCCCCACATCATCCCGGGACGAGGTCCCCAAGAAGCCACCAAGCCCTGGAGTGTCACTCGTTAATGAACCCCAATTAACAGCCGTGCTCTGCTCCCTGCCAGGGAAGAAGGTGGTTCTCCATGGAAAACGCTCCTGGACCCCTTTAATCCTGTTTGTTGGAGCCCAGCTAATTGCAATTAGTGGCAGGGGCTGGAGTTCAATTAAAGTGTGCCGAGATTATTCTGTTTTTAATTGCTTTAGTGCTGGATTAGGGGAGCTTTGGAGCCACACCGTGGGCAGGGGCTGCCTGACCCTCTCTGGCCAGGACCAGGACCCCCACCCAGGCTGGAATGGGGGTCCCATCACCCCCTCTGGGGTCAGGGATCCCCCAGGAGAGGAGGCAGGATTCCCCCCGGGTGGGATCCACTGCCCACCCGGCACGCTCAGGGCTAATCCTGACACCTCCTCCCCACCAGAGCACAGGGGAAGGACACCCGGATTACCCCTGGGGAAAAGAAGGGAGAGAAATAATCCTATTACCCCCAGGCAGGATAAATCTCCCTCCTTGGAAAGCCCCCCCAGAGCATCTCTGAGCCTCGGGGCAGAGGGAGCAGCCGTGGAATTCCGGGGCTCTGTGAGTCGGGGGTGTCTGGGCTGGGAGGGGACGTGGGGCTGCTCTTCCTGCATCCAGGAACACCCAGGAACATCTCCCTGGGTTGGATCCTTGCTGCCAGGGCTCTGGCCAGCTCTGCAGCAGGGCCAAACCCCTCACGCCGATCCCAGAGCTGCCCAATTCCCACTCCTGGTGCCGTGGGCCATCCTCTGCTCCCCCTCCCCAGCCTGGGGCACCCCCAACCCCCACACAGAGCTGGGGCAAGCCCTGGGAGGGTCCTGGCAGTGCCCTGGGAGGGTCCCCAGGTGTCACAGCCACACTGGGGTGGGGGACAAGGGAGGAAGGAGCAGCAGCAGCAGCTCTGGAGCCCCTTGGGCTGCCCTTCCCTGCTGTGGGGGCTGAGAGCTGAGCTGGGCTGAGTCAGGGCTGTGGGGAGGGGGCTCTGCAGAGCCCCCCGGGGCCTGGGTGGGAGGAGAAGCTGGTGCTCCCCCCTTTCCCTGCAGCGGGTGTGAGGAGCCAGCCCGTGCCAGCGCCGCAGGGAGCGCCTGGGGCTGCCAGCCCCCCACAGCCATGAGCCTGGAGCCCCCCAAGCTGGAGGTGAAATCGGCCACCAGGGTGAGCGGGGGTCCCGCCACCCCCCGCAAGGGACCCCCCAAGTTCAAGCAGAGGCAGACGAGGCAGTTCAAGAGCAAACCCCCCAAAAAGGGGGTGCAGGGGTGAGTGGGGAAGGGCCCTGGGTGATGGGGGGGCTCTGCCTGGGGTCAGGCCGGACATTCCCTCTCTCCTTGCAGGTTCGGTGACGACATCCCAGGCATGGAGGGCTTGGGAACAGGTATGGGAATGGCAGAGGGGGGGAGGGCAGGGGCTGGGGGGGTCACAGTGCCACAACCTCTGTCCTCTCTCTCCTCAGACATCACTGTCATCTGTCCCTGGGAGGCCTTCAGCCACCTGGAGCTGCACGAGCTGGCTCAGTATGGAATCATTTAGGATTTGGGGAGGCTCACCAGCCCCGTAGTGCTGCGTAGGTCGAGGCCCCCCCTGCCCGTGCTGGGGAGGGGGGCTCAGCTTGGAAAAATGCTCATTAAAGCCAAACGAGCACAGGAGTCCGTGTTGTGGGCTGGGGAGGAGGGGAAGTGGTGCCTCACAGCTTGGGGTGGGATGGGCAGGACACAGACGGGTTCAGGATTCTGACAAGGTTTATTGGGGGCTGGGGCAGCACCCAAAACATCCCCAAATCCCCACCTCTGGACAGCTACACACCCTCAGCAGCAGCACAGACAAGACACAGATGGGTTCAGGATTCTGACGTTTATTTGGGGCTTGACCAGCACCCCAGACATCCCCCAAATCCTCACCTCTAGACCATTGCAACATCCCCACACACCCTCAGCTGTAGCACGGACAAGACACACTGAGGGTTCAAGATTTTTACAAGGTTTATTTGGGGCTTGACCAGCACCCCAGATATCCCCAAATCCCCCCCCTGGACCGCTGCAAGGTCCCCACACACCCTCAGCAGCAGCAGGGACAAGACACAGAGGGGTTCAGGATTCTGACAAGGCTTATTTGAGGCTGGTCCAGCACCCCAGACATCCCCCAAATCCCCACCCCTGGACAGCTACATACTCTCAGCAGCAGCAGGGACAAGACACAGACAAATCCAGGATTCTCACAAGGTTTATTTAGGACCCAAACCCCAATCCCTCACCCCGCCGTGACATCCCCGAGCACCCTGAGCGCCAGCAGCGCTCCCACGGCCTCCAGCAGCAGCAGGGACAAGACACAGAGGGGTTCAGGATTCTCACAAGGTTTATTTGGGACCCAAACCCCAACCCCTCACCCCCTCATGCCGCCGTGACATCCCCGAGCACCCTCAGTGCCAGCAGCGCTCCCACGGC
Organism: Phylloscopus whistleri; assembly: GCA_017589585.1. NCBI lineage: Eukaryota > Metazoa > Chordata > Aves > Passeriformes > Phylloscopidae > Phylloscopus > Phylloscopus whistleri. Next base: position 13,205 of record JADMLD010001258.1, on the reverse strand, counting down.
CTCCAACAGCAGCAGGGACAAGACACAGACAGGTTCAGGATTCTCACAAGGTTTATTTGGGACCCAAACCCCAATCCCTCACCCCGCCGTGACATCCCTGAGCACCCTGAGCGCCAGCAGCGCTCCCACGGCCTCCAGCAGCAGCAGGCCGGCGGCCGTGGCGCCGATGGCCCCGGCCTGGCCCCGCAGCCAGGCGCCCAGCGCGGCCCCGCAGCCCCCGGGGTGCAGCAGGGCCCCGGCGGCCGCCGGCCCCAGCCCCAGCGCCCCGAAGCCGCACTGGGCGTCGGGCACGGAGCCGCTCCCCGGCGGGGCCCGGCAGCACGAGGCCGGCACGCCGCAGGCCCGCGCGCCCGGGGAGCTGCAGTTGAAGTACCTGCGGGGCGGAGGAGGAGATGTGGGGTCAGGCGGGGTTGGGGGGGGTCTCCTGCACCCCCCAGACACAGAACTGGACACCGAGCGTGGGTTCCAGCTCGTCCCTCGCTTTTCTGGGGATCCCAGCACCTCCCAAATACGAGTCCCCAGCGCAGACCCCACAAGGAACACGGGGGTCTTCAGCCCCGTATTTCGGATGGGGTCTGACAACCAACAGAGTTTTCAGCCTAGTGCTGGGATGAGGTCCCACAAAGGAGGTTTTGAGCCCCGTGGTGGGGATGGGGTCCCAAAAACGAGGTTTTCAGCCCCATAGCGAGGATGGGGTCCCACAAAGGAGGCTTTCAGCCCCATTATGGGGTTGGGGGTCCCACACCCAACAGTTTTCAGCCCCATGAAGGGGATGGGGTCCCACAAAGAAGGTTTTCAGCCCCGTGGTGTGGATGGGGTTCCGCACCCAACAGAGTTTTCAGCCCCATGGTAGGCATGGGGTCCCATAAAGGTTTTCAGCCCCATGGTGTGGATGGGGTCCCACAAAGGAGGTTTGGAGCCCCATAATGGGGATGGGGTCCCACAAAGGAGGTTTTTAGCCCCATGGTGTTGATAGGGTCCCACACGCAACAGAATTTTCAGCCCCATGGTAGGCATGGGGTCCCATAAAGGTTTTCAGCCCCGTGGATGGGGTCCCCCACTGCACCCCCCCCCGGCCCCGACTCACGGGTTGCTCTCCCAGTCGCGGTAGGACTCGAGGCCGCAGCACTGGAGGCTCCTCTGCACCTCATCCACCAGGAACTGCAGGTCGGGATCGTCCTGGTAGCGCAGGAGGCAGAGGAGCAGCAGGTCCCGCAGCCCGTCCCGCAGCCGCCGCCGCGCCAGCAGCAGCAGGAGCCCCCCCAGCAGCTGCAGCCCCCCGAAAGCCAGCACGGCCGCCAGGAAGAAGCGCAGCAGGCAGGGGTTGGCTCGCAAGGCACCCAGGCACCCGGCCAGGGACACGGCGCTGGCCCCCAGCCCCGCCAGCACGAAGAGCAGCATGGGGTCCGAGCCCAGAGGCGCCCCACGCTCCCCCCCGGGCGGGGGGCTCTTGGCCAGCAGCCCCCAGACCCCCACAGCGAGGGTCAGCAGCCCCAGCAGGAGGAAGAGGAGGTTCCAGAGGACGGCCAGGTGGCGCACGCAGTGGCTGAAGGGGCTCGGTTTGGGGGGGTCGGGGTCCTGCTCAGCCGTGTCATCATCATCGTCATCAAAGGAGGAGTAGGGCAGCTCCACCAGCCTGGATGCCTGAGGACAGAGGAGCCAGAAATGTTCCTGCAGCCCATGTACCTCATCCCACAGCCAGACACTGCCACGGGCTCCTGCAGCCACCCTACACAGCCTTGCTTGGCCCCAAACCCACCCCTGCTCATCAAGGGGGTCTGCAGGGGAGCGCCCCAAAGACTCTGACCCTAAGGGACCTCCAGATCCATCCCTACCTATGGAGACCCCCAGGGATGCAGCACAGAGGCAGCACGATGCTGCCCGGGGTGGGGGGACGAGGGGTGCGCGGGTGAGGTCCCGTGGGAGAGGAATGGGGGTCCCAGGGTTACCTGGGGCAGCAGCCGGGTGCCCTCCCCGTGGGGCTGGAACAGGCGGATTCTGCTCAGCGCCATCGCCGTTACCTCGTGCCCGAACCCGTCACACTGCCATCATGTGAGGGGCTGCGGGCGGGCTTAAATGGGGCTGTGTGTGCCGCCCCGCAGCTGGGCACGATTCCCCTGCCCACCCACGCCCACAGCTGGCCCCGACCCTCCCCTGCCCCACAGCCGGACCCGATCCCCCCCTCCAGCACCGCGGGGCCCCTCCGAGGGCAACGGGGGGGGAGCTGGTTGCGTGAGGAACTAAAGAGCGAGCGCCGCGGCGGAAGGGGGGACACTTTTATCTGTGTCACCGAGGCAGCACGGGGGATCATTGTGGCGGTGACACCGAGGCAGCGCGGGGGGGACGATTGGCGGTGACACCGGGGTAGGAACCTTGGTGCGGCGGAACGCGGGCGCGGGGCGCGGGGCCGGGGGGGGGCGGGCGCGAGGGCGGGCCGGTCCCGGGAGGCGGCGGGCCGGGCCGGGCCGGGAGGAGCCGGGCAGGGCCGGGCCGGGCCGGGCAGGGCCGGGAGAAGCGGAGCGGGGCGGGCCGGACCGGGCCGTGTCTGTGCGGCTCGGCGAGCCCCGGGCCCGCGGGGCAGCGCCATGGCCGAGACGATTGTGAGTGCGGCCGGGGGAGGGGCGATGAGGCAGCAGATTCCTGTGGGGCCGGGACGGGGCACCGGGACGGGGGGGCCGGGGACGGGGCCGGCGGGGTTCGGGCCGGGCAGCCCCCCGAGCGGCGGCCCAGGCAGGTCCCCCGTGGTTTTCCCCGCCGGGTTCGGGGCCGGGACCCCGCGGTGCCGCTCGGGGGCTCGGGCAGGGAGGGGAAGGGGCTGCTCGCTCCGGTGAGGCGCTCCCGGCCCCGTCCCGGCGGCTTTGTGGCCGGGAGAGAAGTTGGGAGAGTGGAGAGGGGTGACGGCGGGACACGGGCAGCTCCCCGTGCCCCCTCCCGCGGCTCTCCCGTGCCCGTGTCCCCGCACACGCCGCCCGGTGTCCCCGTGCCACACGGCAGCGGTTGAGCGTCCCCTTCAGAACCACCCAGCCGCCCCTCAGCGCTCCGGGGACACCGGTATTTACATTTGTCCCCGGAGGGTTCCCCGGGCCGTTGTTGCCGTCCCGGAGCTCAGGTTTCCCGGGAGCAGCCGCAGCCCCGGGTCTCTCCCCGCTCCCTCCTCACCGGGGCTCGGCCGCCGCCGGGGCAGTGCCCGGTAACACCGGTCGGGCCGGTGCCTGTGTGAATAACCCCCCTCGGGAGGTCCCATCCGCCCTCCTGAAGGTCTGATTCCACCTCTGAGGTCAGAGCTGTGGCCAGAGGTGTTTTCCTTGGAGCTGACTCCTGCCGAGAGAGGAAACATTTCCCCCACGCTCACAGACATCGGCCAGAACTGCCCCAGAACTGCTCCCCTGGGCGTCTCCAGGCCCTGTGGAGGATGGAAACAGGAGGGAGGGGTGGGGGGCACCAGGCTGGGCTCTGCCCCCCTCCCTGACTCGCTGTTCCCTCCCCCCTCCCCAGATTATCCGTGTGCAGTCGCCGGAGGGAGTGAAGAGGATCACGGCCACCAAGAGAGAAACGGTGGCAACGTTCCTCAAGAAGGTACCCCGGGGTGCAGAGTGCCTTCCCTGGCGTGGGGCAGGGCTCCTGTGGCTCTGCCCCACGGGAGATCTGTGTTTCACCCCCTGGCAGAGCGAGGGGCAGCGTTCCACGTGGAAAACCACGCTTGGATCCGTGCAGCTGGTGTTGTTCCAGAGGGAGAATAACAAATTTAAAGGGAAAAAAAAACAACTCCCTCAGCTCCTCTGTTGGGGCTTCCTGGGCTGGGAGCTCTCCTGGGAAGGAGTTTTTGGGGTTCTCCCAAAGGAGAGGCAGCTGGGAGGCAGGAGGGGAGCTGTGGGATGCTCAAAGCTGCTGCAGGCAGGTCCCAGGCTGGCTCAGCTGCTGGGTTTGGGCTTGGAATAACGTTTGGATGTGCTGTGGGTGCTCCTGGCTTTGCAGTACGGGTTTGGAGAGAGCCAGGGAGGGATGGGGTGAGATCTCAGGGCTCTCCTGGGGAGGGGAACACGCTGGCTGGGGCTGCCTCTGCTCTGTGCTCCTCAGGAGTGAGCAGCTCTCCCTTTGCTGCCCCCCTGGAGTTCCTCTGGCACCCTCAGACTGGGGGCTCTGTGTGTTCCTGAAGGGACTGGGAGCAGGTGGAAAGCTTCCCTTTGTGAGTCACAGCTTTGCCTGGAGCTGGGGCCCAGACAGGGCAGCATTCCCTGACAGCATTCCCACCTGGCCAGGGAAACTCCTGCTGTTTCTCAGGGCTGGCTCAGGGACACTCCCTGAGCAGCTCAGCCGAGGCAAGAGCAGCTCCCAGGATCTCTGGAGCCTGTGCTGCTCTCCAGGCTCCCAGGTTACCCCAGGGAACAACCCAACACTTCCTGCCAGGACAAAAGCACCTGGAATTGCCTGTTGCTCTGGGGGAGGCCCTGTCCTCTGGCTGAGCTGGAGCACAAATGTGTTTGGGTTGATTTCCTGTTTGCTTGGAAGAGGAAAGCAGCAAATTTTCCCACCTGGGGTCTGTGTTTTAGCTGAATCCAGGTCTGGCCTACCTGTGCTGTGGGTTTTAGCACTGGAATGTTCACCCAGGGGCTGGGTTGGTGTTCAGGGGTGCAGCTGTAACTGGAGAGGTGTCAGGTTGCTGCTTCCATACCAGGAATTATCCTGGATCTGCTCCAGGAGTAAAGGGCTGGAGAATCCTCCCTGCCTCCCGTGGCACATCCCAGGGAAAAGCACCCAAAAAAGCCACTCTGGCTGTGCTCAGGGTCAGGAATTAGCTCAGAGCTGCTGTTGGTGTGCTGTGGGGTTTGTCTGCCCCCCAGAATGGAGTTCTGTGGCCTGAGGAGCAGGAGCTGATCCCTGTGAAAGGCTCCCATTCAAAGGGCTGGCTCAGGGCTGCAGATGACAGCCAGGCTGACAGGGAAAGCCCTGCCTTTCATGGCTGTGCTCATGTGACAGCTCTTGGTGCCTCATCAGGTTTGTGCTGTGGGCAGGATCCCCCCCCTGACTCCAGCCAAAGCTGTGGGGGTTGTTTTTATTAATAAAAATAAAGGCCTTTCACTTCAGAATTGAGGGCAAAACCTGGCAAACAGACAAACTGCAAACAGCACTTTCAAACTGGCAGAGTTCTCGAGGGGCCAAACGTGCAAATTATTTTTTGCTGGGAAGAGGTGTTGGAGTGATTCCAAGTAAACCAGACTTAATCCGAGCTGGGAGAACCTGCCTGGGGACTGAGGGGTGGCTGCTGTGGGAGGGAATTCCAGGGCAGAGAGGAGAAAAGGGGGGGAACACTGAACAGCAGGAAGAGGTTGAGTGAAGCAGAGCTGGGGAATGGAGCTGAGGGCAAAAGATCCACAGAGGTGGGAGTGTGGATTGTGGAATTCTGGTCACAGGAGGATGGGAATGGCTTGGTGGTGCAGCTGGAGCAGGAAAACTGGGATGATGGAGAAGTTTCCTCCTCCAGTGCTTGCCTGGCTGTGGCTGCAAGCTGTGTTTGTTCTGTGTGAGGCAGGGACAGTTCTGCTGAAGCTGTTCAAGCTCCTGGTTTAACCCACTGCTCGTTTTTCCAGGCGTTCCCATCTCTTGTTACCCCGAGCTCAGGAACGGGGCTGGGCTGAGCTGAATCCCTGCAGGAGGGGTTCTCTGGGATCAGCTCTGCCTCTGAGCCCCTGTCAGGAGGCTCACAGCTCGTCCCTGTCCCCTGTGCTGCAGGTGGCCAAGGAGTTTGGCTTCAGGAACAATGGCTTCTCCGTCTACACCAACCGCAACCGGACCGGCGAGATCACGGCGGCGCAGAACAAATCCCTCAACCTGCTCAAGATCAAGTGAGTCCTCACCAGGAGAGAGGGGCTCTGCCTGGAGCTTCCAAAATGGGAAAAGTCACAGCCCAGGAGTCCCCAGTGGCACACTGGGGATGGGGGTCACAGTGACACTGGAGAGGTGGTGGCTGTTCCTTGGGTCACTCCTTTTGGGGTGTGTTTGCTGTGGGGAGGCTTCATCCTGGATTTCCCTCCCTAATCCCTGCTTTCACCTCTTTGTCCCAGCTTTCCCTGCCTGATCCCCAGTCTCCCTCTCTCATCCTCAGCTTTCCCTGCCTTATCCCTCCACTTGCCCTCCTGCATCCCTGTTTTCACCCTTTCATCCCTGCCTCCCCTCCCTCACCCTCCTTCCCCCACCTCGTCCCAGCTTTCTCTCCCACATCCTTGTTTTCACTCCTTCATCCCAACTCCCTCCTCCATTTTTTCCCCTCATCTTTGTCTCCTGATGGAAAGATTTGCATTTATTGCAAATAATGCAAGAGGAAGAGGTTGCTCCCGGAGCAGCTTCCCACCTGTGCTGGTCTGGTGAGAATCTGTGCCACATTCCAGGCTCTTCCATGGAGGTTGGCTGGCTGTTGTCTCCCACAGCTCCCACTACCCCTGTGCTGTTTCCCACCCTGCAGGCACGGGGATATGCTCTTCCTGTATCCCTCCAGCCCGGCTGGCTCCTCCTCAGAGACCATGGACACCTCTGTCTCCCAAAATTCCCGGCCTGGGGGGGCCCCCCAGGTGGTGGAAGATGAGATTGACCAGTACCTGATCAAGCAGGATGGGAAGATTTACAGGAACCGAGACCAGCAGCTGTAAGTGGGGCTGGGTGCTGTTCCTGCCCGTGGATCTGGGTCTCACCAGAGCCTGGAGTGTCATGGCTCAGCCCAGCAGTCAGGAAATTACTGTGGGAGCTCCAACCTGGGGATATCCTCAAGGGAAAACAGCCCCTGCCCTTGTCCTGAGAGGTTCAGTGGAGCCCTGGTGAGCCCAGGAAGAAGCAGATGCTCAAATCTCAGGGGTTTTGGCAGGAGGGACTCACTCAGAGCAACCATTGTTCTGATGGAGGAGACCCTGGCTCCTGGATTTTGTGCTCCTAAAGCACCTGGAATTCTCTGGCATAGAATGAACATTCTGCATTCCTCCTGGGCAGAGTTAGGTGGGATATTGGGAAGGAATTCTTCCTGTGAGGGTGGTGGGGCCTGGCACAGGGTACCCAGAGAAGCTGTGGCTGCCCCTGGATCCCTGAAAATGTCCCAGGGCAGGTTGGATGGGGCTTGGAGCAGCCTGGGATAGTGGGAGGTGTCCCTGCCCATGGCAGGGGTGTGGAATGGGATGAGCTTTAAAGGCCCCTCCCAATCCAAACCATTCCAGGTTTGGGTTCAGGAATAACGTTCAGGGTTCAGGATTTGCTGTCCCAAGCAGGAGCACTCTGCTCCTTCAGATTCAGCCACTCCTCATAAAGGAAAACGTGGAAGTGAAGGGAAGGAGTGGAAGTATCCAAGGGCAGAGGTTTGGAAGTGGCACTTGGGTCTCTGCCTGCTCTGGCTTCCATCACGTGCCTGCCTGACCTCTCCACGAGACCAGGGAGTCCCTTTTGCTCACAAAAATGCACCAAAGTCCAACTTCCCCAAAGCTCTTCCATGCAAGAGGCTTAGGGAAACAAAGCAGCTTCTCTTTGTGTAAAAATAACACAACAACGAGTTAAACCCCCCCAAAATCTGCTCTGGTGCTGCTGAAACATCCTCTGCTGGAGGGGCTTTTATTGCTCAGTGTTAATGACCCAGCCTGCTGTCTGCACTGGTTGTGGCCTTGGGGCTGGAACCCTCTGGAATAAGACTCCTGAAAAGGTTGGAGGGAGAATTTTAAAGGCAGGAATCCCTGCTGAAACAGAGAGATCTGCCTTTCCCCTTGGGGTTGTCCTCCACGTGGTTTATCTTCAGTGCTGCTGCAATGAGGAAGTTGGTGGGAAGTCCTCCCTGACCTTCCCAGCTGACCAGAAATGATGGGATGTCACACCACTGGAGCAGTAAAGGCAAACCCACCACTCTGGGGCAGAAAGTGCCTTGAACCTGCCCACATTTTTCAGAGGAATTGATGGAGCTGTTCCTCGCAGGGAGCCGAGGCCCAGGGGAGGCAGTTGAGGATAAAAAGAGTTGTCTGGGCTGGTTCCTGGCCTGGGGAGCGTGGATCAATCTCTGAGTGCTTTAGCAGCACTTAACTCTCCTTTCTTTACATTATCTGCCACAAAACATCCTTTAAAAAAAATCTCCTGCAGCTGGATGCCATCCATTGTTCCCACAGCCCAACCTCACTGCTCCTCTCCTGGGCCCTTTAGAAACCAGCACTGACCTGGTGCTGGGGATGGTTTCTTGTTGGTTTAGAGGGGTTATTTTTAAAGCAATCACTGACCTGGTGCTGGGGATGGTTTCTTGTTGGTTTAGGGGTTTTTTTTTAAAGCAATCACTGACCTGGTGCTGGGGATGGTTTCTTGTTGGTTTAGGGTTTTTTTTTTTAAGCAATCACCACAAAAGGAGATGTTTTCCCCTCTGTAACTCTACCCAGCAGGACTTTTATCTGCCTGCTAAACGCACACTTCCCTGGCTGTTCCTGCCCTGCCTGATAAAGGATGAACATTTTGGGTGGCTTTTTGTTAAAATCACCCCTGCCACCTGAGGGGGTGGAGAATTGCTCCTGTAGATCTCCCACACCAAACTTACTCCAGAGAAGCTTTGACAGGCTGATTTTTCCCATGATGAAATAAGATTTATTCCCCCTTCAGTTCCCAGGTGAAATGAGGTTTAACTCCAGTTCTCTCTCTCTCTCTCTCTGCCCAGGTGTCGCCACGGCCCCTTGGGCAAATGTGTGCACTGTGTCCCACTGGAGGTAAGAGCCCCAGGAAGGTGCTACAGACTCACCCCAGTTCCTCCCAGTTGGGAACACTTTTCCCAGGAATGCTGCCTGCCAAGAGGTGGCAGCTCCAGGCTGCAATCCTGCCATGCACTGCTGCTTCTGGGGTCACTAAAGCTTGAGGCCTTTGTGCCCCCCAGGTTGACCCTGGTCAAAGTTGGTTTTCTGCAGTAAGGAGTTTAACAGAAAGTGCTTCAAAAAAAAGCTCCATTCTCCCTCAGTCTTCACTTTTCCCTGGATTTTCTTGGTTTGTCCCCTCTGTCCTGGATCCCAGCACTCCCCAGTTTTAACCACCTGGCACAGGGTGCCCACAGAAGCTGTGGCTGCCCCTGGAAGTGTCCCAGGCCAGGTGGGACAGGGCTTGGAGCAGCCTGGGGTAGAGGAGGGTGTCCTGCCCGTGGCAGGGGTGGAATGGGATGAGCTTTAAAGCCCCTCCCAACCCAAACCATTCCATGATTATCCAGGTTGAAGCAGCTTTAGTGACACCTCCAGAGGTGCTGGGCTGTGTGATTTATACACAAAGCAGCAGCCACCCCTCAGAGGGGATCCTGGATGGCTGTTCCCCTCTGCTGGAAGTGCTCTGGGAGTCCTTGGCCACGCTGGAACAGCTGTGCCCGTTGTTTGTTGTTGGATTTTGAAAGGAAAAAGCTTTTTGGTTGTTGAGATTCTGATTTGTGGGGCCGATCTGTTCCCAGAGCATGAGGCCACCATAAAACTCCCCCTTGTAAAGCTCCACTGTTTGCATCCCAGTAGTAGCTGCCTTGAAAATGAGCCTGAATTTCCTTGATTGCTTCCACATTGGCGGGGTTGAGTGTGGAACATGCATTTTTGCTGCTGGCTCAGGGTGTTATCAGACAGGTGTGTGACCTGGCTCTGCTCTGGGCCCTGTTTTTGGCAGCCCTTCGATGAGGATTATTTGAACCATCTGGAGCCTCCTGTGAAGCACATGTCATTCCATGCCTACATCAGGAAGCTGACTGGAGGGGCAGACAAGTAAGGAAATCTCTGGGTTTAAGGGAATCTGGTTGGAGCTGGGGTTTTTCTAACACAAATGGGAGTACAGACAGATCTCAGGGTTGGACACAAGGATTGAATGGCAAATGGGGGAGAAAAAATAACACTTGAAAAAGCTGAGGATAGGAGGGAAACCCTAATGGTCTGTCTTTTTATTTTATGTCCCCATTTTATTTCTGTTTTTCCTTTTCCTGTGGCAATACAATTCCTTCCAGGAAACACTCCTGATGGGAGGGAAGGCCAGATGGAAGGAAAGGAGTTCCCTGATTACACCAGGCTCCAAGCCTGTTTCTCAGACTTGATGGACATAAGTTACACAAAAGTGTAATCTTCTCCCTGCTATCCCTAAATACCACTGAGACTTCAAAAATCTCTTTGGGAGATGCAGCTCAAGTCCATGAGACTTCCATTTGAGGGGAATTTCCCTTTCCAGGAAGCCTTGTGCACATGAAAGGAGCATTTGCTGTGGTGCTGCAATCTCTTGCTTCCCACACGCTCCAGAAATGATTGCTCCAAAAACATTTACTGTGCTAACAGCAGCCTTTTCTTCCCCCTCTTCCTTTTCTTTCTTCCCCCTCTTCCTTTTCTTTCTTTCCCCTCTTCCTTTTATTTTTTCTCCCTCTTCCTTTTTTCCCCCCTCTTCCTTCTCTTCCTCCTCTTGCTTCTCTTCTCCCCCTCCTCATCCTTCTCCCTCTTCTTATCTCACCTTTCTCTCTTTCTCTCTCTTTCTCTCTCTTTCTCTCTCTTTCTCTCTCTTTCTCTCTCTTTCTCTCTCTTTCTCTCTCTTTCTCTCTCTTTCTCTCTCTTTCTCTCTCTTTCTCTCTCTTTCTCTCTCTTTCTCTCTCTTTCTCTCTCTTTCTCTCTCTTTCTCTCTCTTTCTCTCTCTTTCTCTCTCTTTCTCTCTCTTTCTCTCTCTTTCTCTCTCTTTCTCTCTCTTTCTCTCTCTTTCTCTCTCTTTCTCTCTCTTTCTCTCTCTTTCTCTCTCTTTCTCTCTCTCTTCCCTCTTTCTTTCTCTCTCTTCCCTCTTTCTTTCTCTCTCTTCCCTCTTTCTCTTTCCCGTCTCCTTGTCCCCCTTTCTCCTCCCTCCTCTCCCAGAGGGAAGTTTGTGGCCCTGGAGAACATCAGCTGTAAGATCAAGTCGGGGTGTGAGGGCCACCCTCCCTGGCCCGAGGGGATCTGCACCAAGTGCCAGCCCAGCGCCATCACCCTCAACAGACAGGTGAGAGGAGCTGGGGCACCTGCCAGGGGTCCTGGCTTTGAGTGTGGGAAAGGTGACTCTCAGAAAAGCCAGCCAGGAGCACAAAGCTCCCAGGTGTCAGGGCAAGCCTGTCCAGGCCTTCAGGCTTTGCAAAATGGGCTCCAAAATGTGCTGGGTCAGAATTTCCTCCCAGCGTGAGGACTGAGCTGGCAGCACTGCTGCTGGATCCTGGTGGTTGATCCTGCTGCTTTTCCTCACGGGATCCAAAAGGCCACTCGGACTCTGCTGAGTTTGGTTTCCTCCTGGATTTCAGTGCCCTTTTCCCTGCAGAGGCTCTTGGGGCGAAGCCCCCGAGGTGCTGGGGGTGCTCAGCACATGCCAGGCTCCAGCCTGAGCAGGGAGCAGTGCTGAGGGGTGGGAGCTGAGCAGGGGGAAGGGGGAGGGAGCCCCCAGCCTCCCCCAGCAGGAGCCAGCTCCGGAGGGTGGTGTGTGTGTCCTGGGAAGGGAGCACAGCCAGCAGAGGACGGCCTGACGCTTGAACTTTGTCAAACAGAAATACAGGCATGTTGACAACATCATGTTTGAGAACCACACAATTGCAGATCGCTTCCTAGACTTCTGGAGGAAGACAGGGAACCAACATCTGGGCTATCTGTACGGCCGGTACACGGAGCACAAAGACATCCCGCTGGGGATCCGCGCCGAGGTGGCAGCCATCTATGAGCCCCCCCAGGTGAGAGCAGGGGCCTCTCAGGGCTGGGGAGCACACAGACACTTGCAGTTTGGAAAACCTCACACCGTGTTTCCAGCTGCAGGTCCACAAGGGAAACTATCCTGAGGTGAAACCCAGGGCCCTCAGTGCTGACCCAGAATCAGGGAATGCACAAACACCTTTTTAATTTGGTATTTCCAGCTGCAGCTCCCTTGGGAAAACTGTCCTGAGGAAAAGAGGACATGATTTATTTCCTTAACATCACCACATCCATTTCAGCCACAGAAAGATTTTTAAACCCTGGTTTTGCTTTTTGTTGTTTTTTACCCTCGGATGATTTAAACCCAGGGTGACTGTAACAGTGGATTTCACTTTTAATCTTTCCTTGGTGCCTGGCTTTCCAGCAGATTCTGTGCTAGGAAAAAACAGTTGCTGCCCTTCCTTCAGTTCCTTACCAGCTCTCTGGGAGAATTGAAGCAGCTTAATTAGATAGAATGAAGTCTAAATGATTTGAAGATGAAATGATGGAGAGGCTGAGGCTGGGTTTGGCTGGAGCAGCCAAAATCCCCACTAGGTGGGGCACGGCACCACTCCTCAGCCCAGTGCTCCTCATGCATTTCCTTCCTCCTGGTGGCTTCTGCTCAGCTGCCAAGTAAAATCCAACAGATTGACAGTGGAAAAGGAACAAATGGATCCTCGGGAGTGTGGCTTGAGAGCAGAGTGGCACAGGGAGGTCTCTGGGATGACACCAGTCTGTGGTGATGCCCGAGGGGAAGCCCAGACCTCTGCTCCCACCTCGCTGGCCACAGTGGCTGTAGTAGCTTTGCCCCAGTTCTCTGTCACTAACCAGTGTCTCTCTGCTGCAGATTGGCACCCAGAACAGCCTGGAGATCCTGGAGGATCCCAAAGCCGAGGTTGTGGATGAGATCGCAGCAAAGCTCGGCCTGAGGAAGGTCAGGATGTGGGATCTGGTGTGTCTGTGTGTGCCAGGGGAGTGGTCAGCGATTCTCTCCAGCTCCATGGGGTTATCCAAGACCCTCTGTGTTACCTAAATCTTGCTAAAGTGTCAGCAGCTATTACAGTTTTAGGTCTGAAACCCAAATCCAGAGGTTTTGGCCCCTCTCAGGGCCGTGTGGCTGCAGTAGCAGGGGAAAAGGAGCACAAACTCCATCTTCCCTCTCTTTCCCCTGCAACGGGAGCCATTCCTGGGAGCATCTCCCTGGCAAGTGCTAATTTGGCCCAGATGGAGCTGGAGTTGCCTCTGTGCTCCGTTTCCAGGAGCAAGGGCTGCCCTTGGGTTGTGTTCCCCTCCTTGGTGCTGCAGGGAGTCCCTGGTGTGTGGGGTTAGGGGTGCAGGTCCCCCTCAGCTCCAGCCTGCAGTGATCCCATCAGGATTCCCTGGTTCCCTCCAACCTGCCCTGATGTTTTCCGGTTTGGGAGCAGCCTTGGAATGGTGGGAATGCCAGGAATGGGATGTACACAAACAAGATCTGACTTGCTGGAGAAAACCCGCCTGGGAGAAGGCTCAGTGCAGACTGTAAACATC
>JADMLD010000284.1:0-35552 GCA_017589585.1 Phylloscopus whistleri | reverse complement strand
GGAGTATCTGTCACCAAATCCTGCCAAGGTATGTGGCCATTGCAGCAGCCTCTAAGCAAACAGGAGATGAAATATAATCCCACATAAATTTAAAAGCAAAATATAAGCTGGATAAACTAACACTATCAGCAAAGAACAAGGATAAATCAATCCCCAAAACATCTATCAAGGGCTGGATAGGGAACAGGAAGACAAAAGCACTAAATAATTTCCTAGTTTCTCATTTTTCAAGATTGAATTCCATTGCATCTTCATAAGATTTCTAGAAATATCTTGACAGTTCCCTAAGAAAATGACATTACAAAACAGCAGCAGGAGAGAAGCACTCATATTCCCATAGAGGAAAACAAAATCTAGACCGGGAGATCATTTAGTTCAAGAACATCTGTCCTGTCAGCACACTGAGATTCATGCAGTATTTTGGAGTTTTCCAAGGCTACCACACTGAATTCTTCTTTACTAACAAAAGTGCACAATCTGTACATGTACTGGTGGTTTGAACTAATGACAAACTAGGGTTTGAATCAAGGTCATCACTAATGGCCTTGAAAATTCCTTCTGCTCTAGGAGACTTGATTCACTTAATCCTGTGTCATCTTACAGTAAATCTTAAAAATACAGGTATCCACAAAATTTTGAAATCAAAGTGAAGGGACACATGAAAGGTTTGAGGAAGGGAATCTACAAATCCTAGTGCCAGAGAGGACTGCTGGTGTAGGTACACCAAAGAATGCACTCCCTCTATGAATGTATCCAAACCTTTCTATATATATTTAGTTCATCATGTATCTACAAGATGAAAAAAAATGAGATGAAAACTTTAGATGAAAACTGCAATTATAAACTTGAACAACACTATTTTACAAATTCCACTGTGAGCAGGAAGACCCAAACACTGCTAAATGCCCATGGCATTTTAAATTAAAGTCAATAGATGCAAGATTTTTTGGTTTGGGCAGTTTAGAAGTTGTTATGGCCTTTCCACCTACATTTATCTAGTATACAGAATACCCAGCAGTGCTCCTTTGTGGTACATTTGTCTTTATTAGCATCTCAGAGTCAGAATGGGAGAAGGCAGCATCTGGAATCTTTCAGGCAGAAGTTGATCACCTGTGCTGTTTTTTGTGGGACTCCTTGCCAAAGCATTGTGTGGATGCTAAAAAGTTAGGCGGATTCCAGGCTGGAAGGAATTGAGGAAATCAACTAATCAGTGGAGAGCCAATAATTTGAGTCACAATCTCTGTGTACTCTGTGTACATGCAGCCAGGGAGTTCCAGACCAGAACATGCACGAGTGGAAAGGTCTTACAAGGAAGTATTGCATAATGTGCTGCTTTTTCCTGCTTCCAGACACTGCTACAAGTCATGCTACGGGACTAGGAAGACCTTTTTTCCAACCTTTATTAAATTATTCTGTCATTTAAATTGCAGGGAGAATTACAGCCAATAACTCCAAAGTCTCCAGCACAGATTTGGACAAACTGGAAGTGATCATGTCAGCCATCTAAACCTGACAATTACATGCAGACTTGAGGTTTCTTGCACAATGCTAAAAAAAAGCACAAGACACTATGTCTCCATCTTTTCACACAGCTCCTCTACATCTTTCTAACACTCTCTGTGGATGGGCTAACAAACCTCAATTCTTAAGACTCCAGTACCACATTTTACACTAAACCTGGAAAGGTGGCACCAAATATACTGGAGTCCCGTTATGACAAAGGGAGAGACATAAGTAGCATTCCTTTTTCAGAACCTTGAAAGAAAACAAACCAAGATGCTACACAAAACTTGCTTCTAGAAAAGGAACATCATCTACAATGAATTGTACCTCTGACTTTAACTGTTATCTCTAAACAGCATACAGCATCTCTTTAAACACTTAGAGAAGGAAGGGAGAATAAATCCATACACAGACTACCTGAAAAACATCTGGGAGCTTTCGAAGGCGTGTTCCTTTAGAGAGCAACAGGGAGGGTGGTCCTTGTCCAGTTATATGGTATATATACAGTTTGAACCAAACTGAACTGACTTCTGGTATTGCAGGCCCAATATGCTGAAGAGAGATTATTCAAGAAATTAGAAACAACTTCAGATTGCAACCATCATTCATACAGATTTAATTTAAGAAGCAACAGTTTTAAAGAAATATAAATCCAGTTTCTGAGCACTGAAGTACAAATGTATTACTCTCCACTGACTATATTTTAGTGGACACAAGAGTCTCCATAGAAAGATGACAGTAATGTATTCTCTGTGAATCAAAATTCAAGAATAAAATATCTGTCACTGACTCGAACTTGAACAGAAAAACTGTCAGTAAGTTAAACAAAGTTAATTTACTAAATATTCACATTTTTCCTCAACATTTTTTATTAGATAAATTACAGTGGTATTCTGCTATGCTAATAATTTCATCACTTTAAAAAGGACATCTGACAAATTTCTTCACCTGGGGTGTACAGCTGCTAATAGGTCGAATTTCATTGGTGAGTGGTGCCATGGAAACCAGCAGAGTGTAATTTTTGTTGAGAACTCTGCTGCAGGTAGCTGGATCCAATCCGAGCAAACTCTCACATCGTAACAGGTCCAAGGGGAACCCTATGTTCAAAATACAAGATTCTTAAGTTATCACTTAAAACAGAACATAAAAACACAAACTATGATTTCCATTCTCTGCTAAGCCATGAATAGAGTATTTTCCACAATGAAGCTTTAAACAATTGGGGTGAATTTTAATAAATCTATACAAAATTTTAGCAATTCTACACATACAGGGCTGTCTGATACCGAACTCATTCTCACCAACTAACTGAACACAGGAAATAAACACAGAAATACTGAGAAAGTTAACTAAGTTTTAAAAGAAAAACCCTAAAAATTATCCTCATTAGAAGAATACATTCCTTTTCATGGCTTTGACTTGTCTTGTCCTTATTATTCTTTAATCTGTTGCTCTGCATCTTAAATGCAAGCCTTGGCAATCAAATCTGTCATTCAATAAGCAAACTCAGTAACACAGGCTGAAAGGATGATGAAAAATATTTCAAAATAATTTTAAACAAGTAGGTGATACTACTACTTGACTGCTACAAGAGCAGCAAGAGCAGAAAGCTGAGTCCATGGCAGATAAATAAACCAACTTAGAAGGATTGGTAGAAGTGCTCACAGTACCATTATTTGGCTGATCAGGCTGTACAGCTTGAGCCCCCAGGTCTTTGTTGTGCCGTAAAAACAGAATTGTGTTTCTCAGTGTGAGGGCATGATCAAAGTATCGCTGTGCTTCCCCTTCTCCTGTGCTCTGAACCTAAACAAGAAACAAAACAAATGCACACAAGTGGCAGTTTGCTTACATAAGGATCAATTACACCACAGGAAAGATGAACAAATTAGTATTCTAAAGTTTGTAACTGAGTAATAATCCTGCTTATGTGCAAAGGTGATCTACAGCAACTATGAAATGAAAAGCAGGTCTTGGCCATGCTAGTGGAACAGTCAAAAAGTACACAAAGACAATACCTATAAATCAGAACCATGACTCATTCTTTAGGTAAAAGGACAGAAGTGTCCAGTCATCTTGACTCGTATGGAATGATACAGCAATTAACAGCACTTCCCCTACATGATTCTACAGCTGTCCTTCTAGAATAATCTTTAGAAAGTGGAGTTGGCCCCTTTAACACTTGATATGCTGAAAAAGCATTCTGTAAAACATGTAACAATTTACCTTTTCCAGCTCCACCAAGAAGCTGTCAAGACTCTCATCTGACAGTTTCCCAACTTCAAACATAGTGACTGCATGACTTTTCAAGTTCTGGAACAACAAAACAAAACTGTCTTCTTTGAGAACAGAATGGGCAAGTAGAAGTTGTATTAAGCATAACTACTACTTAACAAATGATACAGAAGGGTTTTTTTTAGTATTTATTTTTTTAAATAAAGCTGTATTATATTGATGTTAAAGTAATTTAAAGCTCTACATATTTATTCTTGGCATAATACACCAAACAATTTGGACATACTGGTGAGAGATTTCCCATCATTAAAAAGGCAGTGAGAGTAGAATCAAACAGGAAGGCAATGCGCTTCGTGTGTCCACTGGACAGGTTCAGGCTGCTCACACTGGCTGTTTCAGCTAATAAAAAACAAAAAGCAAGTAGATGATCACATTTGTTTTATTTGAAAACGGTATCATCAAGTTTAATCAAATCTAATGACAAAAAAAAAATTTAAAAAGGAAAAAGTTAGTTATTACCCTACCAAGTAAAACAGAATTCCCTTATTACTACTAAACTACTAATTAACTTAATTCAGAAGTTGGTATCTTTGTGTCAAGTTTATATCCACAACACAGATCAGTCTCATCTTCCGAAAGAAGTTATTTAGCTGAAGATTCTTAAACCAAGAAGTAGACACCACCTCCCCCACTGAGTAGTCCATATGACAAAAGGATCTAAATAATCTGTGTTTCACTTGTCTCTAGACCTCTTTACAGCCTATGCCACTCTATAAATATAAAAATAATTGATCCTAATGTATTAAAATTTACTGTTAGTGCTAACCTGGATCATCTTGACTGTTGGTATCTGTATCTGTGGCTGATGACCCAGCTTCCTGTATAGGACTTCTGTTTTCCCCACTGTCCCATGAAAGCAGCATCTTTTGAGGATCCAAAGTACTCCTATTAATGTGAATTAAAATCCACATCTATCGGTCACTGTAGCACCAGAGAAGTATCTCTGCCTTCCAGTGCTAGTAGTCCATGCACAGGCATACCCAAAACATGCCCTTCAGTATGTCCAAGCCCTGTATCTGTCAAGTTTAATATCCCCAGGGTCCTGCTTCAGTGAAAAGGCTTACTGGGGGGCTGAAAATATCAGGCTGTGAAAAGATCTTAAAAATCAAACCACCATCACTGAAGAATCCAATGGAAAAAAATCTCATCCACTTGGTTCTCACAGTATGAAAAAGCATTAAAGAAAACAATCATAGTAGTGGCTTAGTAGATATTGTACTAAAAGCATCTAACAACTCCTGATTAATGCAACTTGGCATTTCAACTTGAAGGACTCTGTTGACTGACATTAACAGCACTTTCCTGAGAAGTGATATAGATGCACACTTACATGAGAGTGTCAGAACTGTAATGAACAGTAATGGGTCCTAACAGCAAACAAGCAAGCTCTATGCACATATTCACTGCCAGCAGTGCCAGGAGCCACAGCCCCTGTAATAGCACAGTGACAGCTGTTATTTCTGGCCCTGGGAGTCTAAAACAAATGCACATTCACCTGCTGGAAAAGTAAGCAACTAGGTAAGGTCAAAAAGCCAGCACTAAGTAATGGCACCAAATGGGGTACTCTGAATTTACAGGCTGAATTACCATTCTTCATCCTCAGATTATCATGAGGATCACATATTCTTGTCATTATACACATTAGAAAGTGAGACTTGTTATTACAGAAGTCAAAGAAAGCAACCAATAGCTTTAAAATCAGATGTTCTAAGTTTTCCCTTCAATGAGAAAAATAAGCCTAAGAAAGAGGAAAGACACTTACTTCAGCCTGTTTACTGAAGGAACATTCTTCCATGATGGATGAAGATTATCCAGGTTTATTACTTGGCCTTTCTTATGAGCGAAGCCTAACCGACAATACATGGACACGGCATTCTGCAGAACACACACACAGAGTAAGGAACTGCTGTATGCAACCAAGGCTGCAAGACAGTGAACTTTCTGTATCCAGTTAAACAAATGCATTGTACACACATACCTTTACTAAAGATAAGTCAATCTCTAACACGTTTGCCAGCTTAAAAATGAAAAAAGACAAGAAGACAAGTCAGCAAATTAACAGGGCAGGTAATCACTGTTTGTGAGATTTGGCATCTTTTTATTGGTCTTATTTCTAAACCCAGCCTGTACTGGTAACAGTAATTTTGTCTCCATCAAAGATGATGAAAAAAGAGCAGGAAACCTCGTAACTGTCCCACTTGAAAGCATGCAGAAGAAATATGAGGCTATAGTCCACTTCTTAATTTCTAGGCTAACCATGTATATATCATTTTAAGTTAGTCATGTGTGTCAGGAGACATGCAAAGAGGAAAACAAATTCTAGATATATTTAGTGGGTATTTTTCAGATATTTATTCAGCAAGTTTTGAGAAGACCTTATGAAAACATATTTCTCATACTCAAACTATGCTTACACAAAAGCTACATTCCTATTTTAAGCCAACACCCTGCATGCTTTCACTGACAAAGAAAAAATTACTTGAACTATTTTCACATCAGCAAAACAGACTTTCTTCCAGTTCTGACTTATATAAAAGCTTACTTTAATCAGCTCTGTATAAATTCATTCCAGCTAATACAATTGCTTCACTGAACTGAAGATACTCCTTCAAGATTGAAGCACTATAAAAGCTACAGGTTTCATCTTAAGTATGTCTAAACAAAATCACTGTATATCAATCACTATCTCTAATTATTTGTAGCAGTGTGCTTTGGGCCATTTTCAAGTATTCCTATCTCCTGGACACAGGTTATGTTTTACTTACCTCTGCCACGTTAGTATGTTCATCTATTGAAACAAATATCTTGTACAGCAGTGTTTCAAAGTAATCACCTTGCACTCTGTTCATCACAAAACCTTCAAGTGGTGGCACTGAAATAAGAATTACGTCCAAAATTACAATTTGATAACTTAGTTTATTGAACTGAAACTGTACTAAAACAGAAAAAATGAGTTTAAACTTTAGTGTTCATGGTATCTACAATTTTAAGGATTTCCCAGGCACAAAGAATAAAAACTTGAAGACAGCATATGAGGTATTTAAAATTCCCCCACTTCTTAAGAAAGTAATACTTGTCAACATGTTTTCTTATAGAAAATAAAGCCATGCTACCTTCCATCATAGCCTTGCACTTTCCAGCTCTTCAACTACAGATGATTTCAAGGGTCGAGCCCATAAAATGATTTTGTAATGTGGATGGAGATTAAATCACAATTGTGGTTGGAGCAGGACATGAAAAAACCCACACCACCCACCTACTCCAGAACTGAGACTTCCAAAGCAATTATCTAAGCAGTAAGTCTCCTGCATTTAGAGGACTTTCACTTAAATGATCTCTATACAGCAATGCCAGGTACCTTTGCATGACCAAGTTCCAAACAACTTATGGCTTTGCAGATTATAGTGAATTCAGAACCCCCTGAGACCTATCACAGCAAAACAAGCTGCTCAAAGGCCAGCCCACATACAGTACTAGTTCAAGCTCCTACACATTCCCCAGGCACAGTCTGTGACTAATTGAGATGACAATACCCATGAAGAATAGAACTGCTATCTATTAAAACCTTGTATCTGCCTGGAAAGAAATCAAAAACCCATGTATGTTTGGTAAGGTAACTACAATTCTCTATGCTATTCTTCCTTTTCATTACAAATTTAAGGAGGGTACTTATTTATTTATGCCATGACTGCCATAAAAGAACCTCATCTTACCTAAATATGCGTTCAGTATAACCTAAGAATTTAAGTTGAAAGAAATCCTATACAGTAAAAACAATGTTTTACTAGGATTGAAAATCTTTAGTCAGTAAAGTGTTTCATAGCTCAAATGGGGTTTTTTTTGAGTAGGCACATGTAAGCAGACAACAAGCTTCTAAGACAGAGAATTACAGGTCAATTGAAAGGAAACTGAGAAAACATAGGTATAATAACAGGAAATATTTACTTACCTGCAATACAGCTGTCATCAGATATTGGTACATCAAGGTAAATAAATCCTTTGTTATACAAACCTTTTTAAATAAAAGGACAACATTTTAGAGAAAAAGAAAAAAAAAGCATTTTTCAAAATACTGAAGATACAAAGCAGACTTCCTCACCAGCAAATTCAGATTTTCAAGTAATTTTTCCTAATAGCCTCTCCAGTAGAGTATTTCTTTGAAATGCACCTAATACCAACCAGGTGTCACCCTAAACCAGAGTTCCTCACTTACAGCCTCATGCAGCACACTTGGAACCCTACAAGTACTTCCACAACTGCACCGCAAAATGACCAGATTAAAGCAGCTCCGTTTAAAAAACATGAGCAAATCTCTGTCTAAATGTTAACTTAGTTTTCACCATCATCACTGTACTGTCAAGAAGTGGGGTTTTTATCTTCAATTGCCTTTGTCAGCTGAGGATGCTGGCTTCATTTGGCTACTCAGGCCAGAATTTACACACCTGGTAGCAAGGATACAAACTGAAACACATCAGTTCTGGTGGTCCTTACAGGTCCTCGCCACACACTGTTTACACAACTGCAGAAGGAAATTCTGATGCATTTCAGCACAATCAATCAGCAAAGCTGCAGCAGATATAGACAGACACTGCATATAACAAGGACAACAATACCATCAATATTTAAATTGCACTTTCCCAGCTTGAAACTGATTTGATCACTAAGCATCTCAACTAAGTTCTGCAGAGGAGCCAGTAAGAAGTTCTTAAGAAAGGGAAAAACATTACAGTATGGTTATCTTTAGAGTCTGAGTGTTGTAACGGCTATCACAGAATTATGGAATGTGCTGAATTGTAAAGGACTCATTGTGATCTTGGAGTCCAACTCCCAGCCCTGCACAGCACATCCCAAGAATCACACCATTGTGCCTGAGAGCATTATTTAAATGCTTCTTGAACATTAGCTGTACTTTAATGGCAAGACATAAAGCTGAGCTGCACAGCATAAATAAGCCAAATTTATTGTCTGTGGTTTCTTTGGTGTTACCCAGGATCAGTGCATCTACACCGTATTCATTACCGTGGCAAAGTTACCAAGAGCCCTGAGGTGAAGGCCATTCAACACCTGAAGTGGAACAGTCAGGATGTTTTATACACACAGAGAACTCAGCTATAGTGTCTGCCTGTACAACTACAGTGTATCTAGTTAAATTACCACCCTCCATCAGATCTTAGATAAAATGTCTGCATTAACTCACCAACTCACTTGGATTCACACTGATTCACTGTTCAGCTCCAGCAGTAAAATGCTCAGCTTTACAAAATGTGTATTAACAAACCAGCTTTAATGGATCAGGATGACATTACAAGTCATCAACATGCTAACCGTGCTTTACACTGTCTCTCCTTTAGATGCAGCTCTTATGATTGATACATCCTTATCTATACACCTGAAATGTATTGGTGTATAGATAGAGTTTGGACTCAGCATCCTCTTTGCCCAGGAAATATGATCCTTCTCACAGTCCCATTAAATTAATTGTATGTACATTCTTTTTCCATACATTAGATCCTTCTAAAACTACTAAATCTGAGCTGTAACACCCTCCAAAAACATCGGGCCGTTTATAAAGAAAGATTATGAAGTGGTTCTGGAATTCAAGTTTTATTAAGCCTTATACTGTCTCAGATCCCCTCAAGAGTATGAATTTCACCTGCCTTACTTTCATAATTGTTTTGTTCTGCTCAGTAACAAGCAATGAAAATCCACCTCAATTTCTCATTAAAAACTGCAGTGTGCAGGTTTGAGTCAAGACAAGACAAGTCAAGTCAAGAGCCCTTACAGACAAGACTTTTCAAGGAGGATTTTGTCAGTGAATTTTTACTCCCTAATATGATTTGTCTATACCTATTAATTGTTACACTGAAATGGGAAACCAGTAACAGCTGCAGACTTTTGTGAAACAAAACAGCCCCATTTTATGGTATTAAAACAGTAGAAAAATCTAAAAAACTCTCCTTCGAAAAGCAAGGAGTGAACTTTAATTACTCAGGATTCTGACATTTTTAATTTTAGTTTCTCTTGTTCTCATCTACATTCTCTTACCCCACAATCTTTACTGACAGCTTCTAATGAAAGAATTTGTTGACTCCAACAATGACAGAGCAATAACAGAGCTGCTAATTGTTTACCAATAAACCATTTGCAAGATCTAGACTGCAGTCTGTACAAGCTTTTGAATATTTTCCTCCAACTCTCCTTTATGCCTCAGATGTTTACATCACCTTTATTCCTAGTTTCCAGACACTACTAGAATTTACTAAGCAAGATCAAAAATGTTCATTAAAACTTACTGTGAACTACATTGTAGTCTAATGAACCAGCAAGTTGAGGACCTGAATCAATTATCTTATCAATAGCAGACTTCTCTGATGTAGTGCAAATCTAGGTTAAAAAAATCATATTAGTTTCTTGTAAAAATGAGTCTATGCAACTTAATACCACTCAAAAAACTCCCAAACACTTAAGCCTCAAATCAGTCGTAAGAAATATGAGAGTACAGGGAGTAACCCACATTCCTAACCAAAATATTTGCACTGAAGAATTTACTGCAGTTCCTGTTAAAAGTCTCTAATTTTTTTTAGCTTGTGCCCACACAAAATTATGCATGCTCTAGGAAAGGAAATTAATTGCACAAGAATTTGGCAAGTGAAGTCCACAGTATAACGGATTTGCTCTTTAAAACTTCCAAACTGAGAGTTCAGCCACACAACTAGATCATTCTAGAAAGAGGCCCATTACAATATCAAAGTAATTGGCTTCAAATTAACTACCCTGGGTTGCTGCAATGTCTGAATATGAGTAGCCTAAGATATTTTAAGAAAGAGATTCCATCACTACTTTAAATATGTTCTAATTTAAACAAAAAACTTCTAGAGAAGAAACTAAACCCAGATCAAACCACTGTAAAAAAACCACCTGTGAGAAATGAAAGCAGACTGAGCATGAAACAGTAAGCCATCTCACAAGCTTTTTACATGCAAACAGTGAAAAACTATGCAGACACAAAGAACAGAAACAAAGAAAATATGTATCAAATCCACTGCCATTCTGATACTAATTACAGTGAAGTTGAAGATTCAGTCAAAACTGACCTGTCAGGGCTTAAATATGAAATTTAAGAAAACATACTTTGTTGCTTCTTCCCTACAAATCATATGATCATGAACATAAATTAACACAGATTGGCTGATGCAAAACCACCTCTATACTGTACATAGTGCAGAGAGTACAAAGGGGAGAGAGGGCAGAACGTGTCAAAGAAAACATCACAATTTGTATTAGTTCCAATCTCTAAGATACTCATAAGAGAGTTGCTGCAAATCTGTGACATAATCTTTGTGTACTTCACATGAAAGCAAGCCCCTGCTTGGAGGGAGTATTCACCCAGATTCAGAGATGCAATCCAGACTACACTACCTTGATGTCATCCTCAGTGATGTAACCAGCCTGCACGACCCACCACGCCTCTATCGCGATCTCCACCGGCTTCACGGGTAACAGATCATGGGCACTTTTCCTTCTGAAAAATTTCTGCAGTGGTACAGTCCATTTGAGATAGTAATAAAGAGCACTTCACATGCACATACATTCATTTATCCTTATAAAAACTGATCTGTATAAACATCCATTTTTAGGTACAATATATCTGCAGACTGGAGACACACATGCTTTTAGTGTTGCCATTTAGCAAAAGTTTCTCTCTCAGATCGCATGGAAATAGAAAGAAAAAAAAATTCTATCTGATATTGTTAAATTTTCCCACAAGCTCACCCATATAGTAGGTGTTGCTAATTAAAATCCACACTATTCCCCCTATTAGGATCAAGTCCAAATTTGTGACATTTCCTAATCTGAACAGGGAAGAGAGCACAAGTATAGAAATAGGGTATTTTAAAGAGTTCAGTGATTTCAAAAAACACATTTTAAGAACATACATTATTTACTTTAAGGGACAAAGTACAACATTCTCAATAAGCACAGTGCTAAAAAAGTACAGTGAATGACAATCCATGAAAGAAAAACTGGAGGATACTGTTTATTTATAGAGCTAAATAGCTTCTCTTTCATTGCACAGTCATTACTTTTTGGTTCACTATCAGCTGCATATTTTGGTAAGCTCACTTTCAGTTAAAGGACTATGAAGCTTCTGCAAGAGCACTTCTGAGTTCCCTGAAGAAAAGAAGGAACTGTTGCAGACTAAAGGCTCTACTTCTATCAACTGTGATACAGTGCTTTCCACGTGTGCTGTTCACATCCAAGGATGTCTGTGCACTCATTAGCATTGTCTTAAAGAAAAACTCACACACTGCAAGAATTTACACCTAGATGCATCACTGTTCCAGAATAAACTGTGATCTCAATGGCCCACATAGAAACATGAAATTATTCTTTCAGAACCCATATCATTGTTCCCTGCTTATAGTGGCCAGGAGACATTAGTTTTCTGGTATCATAAAGTACAGCTCCAAAAATACAAGATTAAAAAGTAGTAATTAATATCTTTTCCTTTTCTATACTTTAATTTTAAACCAAAAAGCTCTTTATTAACTTGAGGAAACATAACATAATTAACAATACACTACATCACACTCAATTAGCCACATTATTAAACTGACCAGGGCCAGAAAATTATTCCATTCTTCATTTCCTATGAAATAATCTGGGGGAGAGGGACAGAAGGGTAAAGAAAAGGGAGGGAAAATTAAAGACAAACTTACTTTTGAAGACCTACATTGGTTCATTAGATCAATATACTGGTTTCTTCCTATGCCAAGAAGTCTTAGACCTGAAAAGTAAGTAAGGTTTTATCTATCTTAAGACAGGTTTAAGATGAAGGAATATTAAACATTCTTCAAAGAATCAGACCTTCTTCTTAAATAACCTCTTTCTTTACTTTTATCAAAAATAAAAGGACAGTTATAGGAGATAAATTCATTCCATAGTCCAACCCCATTCTTTCATTGTGTACAGGTTAAGGAAAAAAGGAAAAAAAAAAAAAGAAATCCCCTATCACTCAAGTCACAGGGTAGCAGGTAATAATCCAACTCCTTTTCTCCTATACTCCCATCAACAACTTCAGATTAATAGTGACAGCTTTTCTTTCCCTTAACAAAGCTCATGCCATGCACTGCATTAGAACTCTTGAGAATTAGACACAAAAGGCCACTTAATCTTCTAAGGAATATGATTAAGATATAGTTGAGTTAAACTGATTTAAAAATTAATTCCATAATCTCTAGCCTTCAACCATTAAGGAACCACGAACAGATAATAGAAAACTACTCATTTGTTTTAAGCCATGTTCTGTCTCAGCTTTAACTCCAACTTTCTAGTTCAACACTAGCATTTATGAAAAAATGTAATTAAGGAAGGTTAAGTCAATTACAGTGCAGTCACTACTCTGCAGCTGTGTTAAGATAACAGAATTGTTGGTGGGCAGCAGAAATGGAACAAAAACAGGAAAACCTTTTCTTTCTTCAACTCCTGACTAACACTAGATTTCCAACAAGCAAAATGGTGCTGAGGAAAGTTCTTCTCATGTTTCCCTTCTGTGAACATTACATAGAGGCTAACAAGCAGTTAACCAAGAATACCCTTCTAAAACCAAAACCAACTGTTTTCAAAAGCTGCAGGCTACTCCTCACCTGACTACACACTATCCTTAAAAAGAACTTTATGAATGCATACCAAAGGTAAGGAATTATGTGTTAAGTATACATAACATTTCAGTGGCAGGTTAGTAACCTCCCTGTGCTATCAGTTTACATTTTGCCCTATAAGACTTCTCAGTAGGCTATTGATCTTACTCTGTTGTCCTCCACCAGACTGAAGGTTTTTGCTTTCCTAAGCTCCCCATCCCATACCCAGGTGTAATAGAGAAAACATCTGGTACATCCAGAGTGTCATAAAATACCAGATCCTCTTGCCTGTCTCTTCTGGTACATCATCCCTCAACCCACATTGAGGCCAATTCATGGGAGTGTCAGCAGCCTCTCCATGTCCTGCTAAAGTCCTCTGCCCAACACATGCCAAAAAAGGCACATTGGGAAAGGACCAGCAGCTCAGTTTGCTGATGTCCATCAACGAGAAGTGCAGGCAAACAGGAATGCACAGCAAGGACACAGGCAAGGTTTTGCACCATGCCTATCTGTACTCAAACCAGCCCAGTTCCAGTCCTGCCTGCAGAGACAGAACTCTGTATGAAGAGCACACACTCCTTAATATTTAAATGTTTTCACACCTTCATTCCCATGCTCATATTCAAGCAAAGAAATGCTCGCAAATCCATTTTCAGAAGCTCCTTATTTCTAATTCACTGAAAGCAGTAGTTCATCTAGGTAATACTTACAGTCAGCAGCAGTGAAGTTGGGTAAAGAATCATAGCTTTTTTCACTGTTCATTATATCCTTAAAAAGAAAATAAAACTTTTAATTTGCAAAAAGAAACTCATCGTTTCAGAGAAGCAGGTCCAAAATTCTGCCTATCCTTCTTACTTTAAGGATGAAATTAATTTTAAACAGATCTATTAAAGTCAGTTACCTTATCAAACTTGACAATTATTTGATTAATCATTACACAGTAAGTTAAATACATAAAATGTGAGACTTCCGTTTAATGTAAGCTTTGCAAAGAAAAACGTTGGCCGAAAGACTAATAAACAAAATCCTGTATCTCTCTTCACAAAAACAAAGCAGCACACCGAATTGCTAACAGTGTATAACAGAATAAACAAACAACTAATCTATTATGTCTGCAATCACTATATACAAAATAAAATAAAAGCACTTCAATATCCAACAAAAGTAAAAGAAGGTTGCCAGAATGCTGACAGAAAACAGAAACATCCTTGTTCTCATAGAAACAGATCTGCTTCAGGCTTCTCAAAAAGTTTACAATACAGTTAAAATGGGGTATTTCTTTTACAGTTTTAAGTGAAGACTCACAAATCTTAAACATTAAAAGAGAAAGTCTGATCTCAGAATGAGTCCCACCCCAAAAGCTAATGGGGCAGAAGGGAAAACACTGCAGATAAAAGCAGTTCTCTACAAACTTTCCTTACTGTTTCTTTACTTCTTGGCAGGCCTACACAAAACCAAAAAAACCCCTGACACTGCCTCATATGCATTACTGGGCCATTACCAACATCTCCCACCACAGTTCTGCACTCACCTCCATTATGCCTGTGTAATAGGAAAATGGTGTCACCCTCAGACCTTTCACCATGATGTCAGACAAATGATACGGGTACAGCATGAGATGATCTCGACTGTATTTTAACAGATCTTCGTAATATTTACGTTCGTCTTTCTTGACATGCTTAACTACAAGGGGAGAAAATGTTACAATGTTCTAAGATGTTCAACTTTTTAAAAAAGTGTTACAACAAAGGATTTAAAATAGCATAATGGCAATGGCCAGAAAGTTACAAGCAAAATAAAGTAGTGGTGCAAGGAATTCAGCATCCAAGGATTTCTACACACGATACAAGTAGCCTCAAAAGACTTTAAGGAGCAGATTTATCTAAAAGGTCACCAGGAAGTGGCCCATTGAGACAGAACTCACGCAGCCCATAGAAAATTATCTGTTAATTAGTGAAATTATTATCTGCTTTCGGAAGACAAATGGATTCAGTCAATGTAAACTAAATTGAAAATCTGCAAACACGTCATAGCCAAAAGCTCCTGTGAGTCAGGGTAACTGCACCTCACCTAGTGACAGGCTTAACTAGCCAAACCCTCTCTTTAACACCTCCTAACTTCTTGGAAAATGGCAGAACTACAGCAGGAATTCAGTTCCACCTGCCAACTCAGTAACCTTCAAGAGTGCTTTGCTAGAAAAGTTGCCAAATGGACTCAAAAGTCAGGATTTTTCATGCTTTTACTATTTAGAAGCATTTATTTTCAAGGAAGGAAGGACCTTTGAACTGGACTTGTTCTTGCAGTTTTACAGTAAAAGCAAGCTTCCACACAGAAGCATTGGGCAGGAATCAGAAGTTACTTTGCCTCTTTACTCACCTAAGTTATTCCGGTACCGCAGCTGATTGCGGATGCTGTAGAGTACAACTTGCCTCTCATATTCCCTCTGGGAGTTTCCAAGACCCTTGAAAACATAAAGGCCTTTTAACTGATTTGCACAACCCCCCACCATTTCAGTTAAACCACTACAAAGTGTCTTATGAGGAAATATATGCAGACAGTTGTCACTGCTCAGGAAGTCCCTGAGTTCAACATGACAGTATCTTTAGTCTCTCTATGGGCTCAAAAATACCTTTAAATAGGTCTCTACATAGGATGCATATTTAAGCAATCATTTTTAGATTTTTTTTTCCTATTTTTTTCCTATTTTTTTACCACTGATAAAAAGGGAGCATCTCATCTTCAAATCAAAGACAAGATGCATCAAACATTTACCAAGCATTCAGTGTCATTCAGCCTTGAGAAATTACTCAGAACTAGTGTCGCACAAGCAAGTATGGTGAATGGTGTGAAGCTTTATTTGCTACACCTCAGGAACTTTTAATACCCAAAAAAAAAAAAATAAAGTGAACCAGCTCAAGCTGCAGCTTTGCGGAAGTAAAATTATCAAGTGATCCTAGGTCACAAGATTAAGGAACAAGCACAGCACATTACTTGACTATCATGAAAGAAGATAAAAAGAGAACTTTGGTTCATGCTTCAGATGCCTTATTTCAAGAACTGCCCCCTCAGTATTCTCCCTATTACTCTTCTACTCTGCATCTGCAACAAGTAATCTGTGTTGTTTGGGTTTTCTCTTCCCTCTTCCGGTTCCCTCATTGATGCTTGTATTAAAAGAGATCCTTTGACAAAAAGGTACTTTACTGCACATATGGGATAAACACTAAAGTTGCACACAAACTGCAGAATTAGGTATTAGAAAACCTGAGATCAGAGACAGGGTCTGGAATTGATTAAATATCCAAAGAGGGAGCCAAGTGTTTGCTCAAAGGACAAAAATACTAAGGACTATATTAACACTTAAGCAGACAAAACAGTATCCCAGAAGTTACATTAAAGAAAATAATGCAATAAATACTGGCATATTTTCTATCCTGAATCACAAAGCAAACAATATGGCGCTGAGCGGGACAGGTAAGGAAAAGTCATCATTTATTCTCCTCTTACTGCTCCTGGAATCACAAACTCAAGAAACTGCATTACTCGTGGCCTGCAGCGACTACTCATCCTCTCCACCCTTCTTCCTCTGTCCAAGAGCAGGAATTGTTTAACAGCATTTGCTTTCAAGCAGTGTAAGACGTTAGAACAAGAACCTCCTATCAACTCGACACAGTACCTCTACGCTATCAGAGGCCCATTAAATCCAGGCAATCAAAATTTCATGAGGTTTTCTTTTCTATGAGCCACTTGCAGCAAACAATCCTCTGCCTGCTGTAACACGGGGCTG
Organism: Phylloscopus whistleri; assembly: GCA_017589585.1. Classification (NCBI taxonomy): domain Eukaryota; kingdom Metazoa; phylum Chordata; class Aves; order Passeriformes; family Phylloscopidae; genus Phylloscopus; species Phylloscopus whistleri. The sequence goes on along the minus strand of JADMLD010000284.1, from coordinate 18,332 downwards.
CACAAGCCTCCGAAGGCACCTGTCCTGTTTCGGCCCCCACCACCCAGGGACGGCATAAGGGACACGCTACTCAGCTGTTTTACACCTGCACAAGCTGAGCGAGAACCCCACATCTCCCTCTGGCCCCAAGGCACCCCGATTCACCCCTCTCCTCACTGAGGCCACACACACACACACACGTATACACCCCGCTTCTCATACAAGAGCACACACCGTCCTCTTATCCCCTTCTCCCCAGAGACACCACAGAGCTCCCTTTCCCCACAGAGGGCCCGTGCACCGCCCGTCCCCACAGAGAGCCCCGCGCCCCCCGCCGGCACCCCGCGGGCCCGCCCGCCTTGCCCCGGGGCAGGCAGGGCCGAGTGCCCCGTGTTCCCCCGTGTGGCCCCGCCGCTTCCCCGGGCCGGGAGCCCGGCAGCCCGCACCTGTCTGACGCTGGCGGGCAGCCGGGCCCAGGGGTAGTTGTGGCGGATGTGGAACTCCACGTCGATGTTCATGGCGAGCAGGTCGGGCCGCGGGCCCCGCCGCCGGGAGGCGCTCTGGCCCGGGAAGGAGCCGCTCCAGCCCCGGGAAGGAGCCGCTGCGGCCCGGGGCCGCCCTGCCCTGCGCTGCCCTGCCCTGCCCTCCGCCCGCCGCCTCCCGCCCGGCGCCGCTGCCCCGAACCGCCCCGGAAGCGCCGCGCACGCAGTTCCGCGGGCGGGGCGGGCGCTCGCTGTGCCCGGGACGGGACGGGAGGCTCGGGCGCGGCGCTGATGCCTCGGGAAGGCGACGGCTCACCTTCCTGCGACCGCCGACCGCGGGCTGACACTAAGCGGGAAGAGAGCCAAGCCTGAAATGCCTCTGCTGCCTGCTTGGTTCGGTTTAACAACAGAGCCGCTAGTGCCCTCCTAGTGCCGCTCGGGAGCGAGGACTGGGAGCGAGTGGCTGCTCAGAGCAAAGGCGGCTGCAGGGGCGAAACGAGTATTCCACGGCAGGGAATCACAGGATCAATTGGAAAAGACCGCCAAGATCATTGAGTCCAACCTGTGGCCGAACGCCACGATGTCAAATAGATCATGGCACTGAGTGCCACATCCAGTTTTTCTTTCAACACCTCCAGGGACGGTGACCCCACCACCTCCCCGGGCAGACTGTCCCGGTGTGGAATGGAACGCGCTGAAGGAAGGAGATGACGGCGTTGAGCCGTGGCCCTGGGCTGCCGCAGCTGAGTGTGCCCCGCTGTGCACAGCGAGCACTGGGAGCCCCGAGTGCCAGGAGCATCCCATCCTGTATGTACCCCTTGTCCGGGGTCCCGAGCAGGTGGAGGGTGTCACCGAAGACACTGCTTCAAATAAAACAGGTGCTCCTCCTGATCTTAGGATCTAGGTGCTTCTGAGTCGTTTAAAATTTTACCTGTGTCGAAATCAGAGCCAAGCATTATCTTACTGTTGGGGAATTACTGATGTGGGAAGGGCTCACTATTTTTAGCACTTTGCAGCATTTTAGTGAATAATTTTATGTATAAGAAAAAAAAATAAAAAGGCATGTGCGGCCGTGATCCCTTGTGCCATTTGTTTTTCAAAGCTGTTTGCTACAATCTCAGTAATAACCTTGGAGCAGTGGTGACAGCTGAAAGGGGACCAGTAGCAGCACTAATCCCTAGAGAACTACAGACCCAGTTCTCTTTCAGCATCACTGGCATCTTCAGGATCCCACCAACGTGTAACTGCAGAGACTGAAAGCCTCTGCCCGTGGGCGTGCTTCATGGTGCCAACACAGGGTTCTCTGCAGTGAGGAGCAGCTCACAGACCCCCAGAATCTATGATAAGGCCTCCCTGCTCATATCACCGACAGGATTCAGTCCAGGAACAGTCACAGCCTGCACATCTGACCTCATCCCTCCATTCTTTTTAATGCCCGTTGTTGGGTTTCTTAAGAGCCCTTCTCTGTCACACCCCACAATGGTTTATAAATAAACTGAAAGGACATTAATAAAAAACGTGGATTACCTTGCCCATTGCCACATAAACCAGATGGTACGAGTCATTGACTGGTACTGTCTGTTTGCTTTTGATACCAGCAGTTAAGATACACCTCTACATAGGGCAGGACAATTTTTTTTCTTGGATGGCTCTCAGGTAAATTTTCTTGTTAGAGACATCAGCACCTGAATAATATTTTCAGTAAGACACAGATGTGAGAATCCACAAGCTAAAAATTCAGATGCTCAGAATAACAGTAATTTAGGAAGTATTCCTATTCTATTAATATAATTAATATTATATAACAATATTGCTATCATCTGCCTCAGACTTTTCAGTTATAGGACTGTCAAAAGAGGAAAAAGCAAGACAATTACAAAGGAACTATTGACACAGAGTAGATCTTCAAAAAGGCAGCATAACTGAGCAGACCTGTGATTAGAAGTGAACAATGAAAGTACTTGACTTTTAACAGGATTTTAATTTAGTACCAGAAAGGATACTATACAGCAAAATTGTTCTGTGTTTAGTAATGAATTTGAGAATTTGCAGACCATTGATTCAAATTCACTTTTTAAATGAAGGTCATAGATAAAAGTCTGAACTCCTGCAACTTCAGTTGAGGTCTTCAAAGTCATAATCACATTGGTTTAAATAATGTATGGAAAAATAAAGTGAGCATTGAGGATCACACTGCTGATCATTTTTTTCAAACCCTAGGCTATCATTACAACCACATGCACTCCCTCCCAGCTCTTCTCCTCAGGATGGAGATAGATAGATAGATAGATAGATAGATAGATAGATAGATAGATAGATAATATAATGTTATGTTATGTGTATGATGTTGTGCAGTTTACAGTTTGTCCAGCTGACTCTTTGGGCAGTTGCAACAATGAGCAGACTTATCCTGGAACATGGGTACTTATGTGTAGCCTTCTCCAGTTGTTTATGACTTTCCTTGACCTGAATTAGTGCTCATACGAAATCAACCCTGGTTCAGAAATTTCTGCCTCTACTTTGATGCTTGATTTTTTTGGTATCTTATTTTTTGTCTGGGTATCCTGCCTAAGGTCTAAAGGAGGACCTTGGCTAGCTGTCAGAGGTCCGCCAAGCTACCCTCCCCACTCCCCACCCTCAAAAGAACAAGTGCAAAGAATAAGGCAAAAAAGCTCATATGTTGATATAAAGACAGTGACAATATTCACCAATTACTGTCATGGGCAAAACAGGCTTGACTTTGGGAAATTAGTTTACTCTAATGACAATTGAAAATAGAGTAGGATAGTGAGAAGCAAAGACAAAACTAAAAACATCTTCTTGACCCCACCCTTCTTCTTCAAGGCTCAAATTCACTCCTTCATTCTCAGCTGGTGAACTCCTTTCCCTGACTGGTGCAGGGAATGGGCAGTGGTGGTTTCAGTTGGTCCATAATACTTTGTCTCTGCTGCTCCCTCCTCCTCAGGGTCTCAGGTCCTGCAGAAAACCTGTGTCTGCATGGGCTCCACTCCACAGGCTATCATTCCTGCCAGGAGCCTGCTCCAGCATCAGCTCTCCATGACTGCAGCTTCCCCCAGGGCACATCCACCTGCTCCCATGGGCTGCAGGTGGATCTCTGCTCCCCCATGGACCCCCATGGTCTCAGGGGCACAGCTGCCTCACCATGGGCTGCACCACGGGCTGCGGGGAATCTCTGCTCCAGCACCTGGAGCACCTCCTGCCCCTCCTCCACTGACCTGGGTGTCTGCAGGGCGGTTTCCTTCACATTTTTCTCATTCCTTTCTCACAGCTGCTGCCCAGTAATTTTTGCCATTTGTTAAATTTATTTTCACAGAGGCTCCACCAGCACTATTGATGGAGCTCAAATTTGTTCTGGGGAGTGTTCATTTTAGAGTCAGCTGGCCCTGGTTCTGTCCAACATGGGGGCAACCCCTGGTCTTTTTTCACAAAAGACACCCCTGAAATCCCCTGACTACCAAAACCTGATCACATAAACCAAATTAAAGTAATGAGATTCTGTTCAAAATATTTTGTAAGAGCTGAGGGTCCTTAGTGGCATACTAAATACCATTGAATTCCTTAAGGTCTGATACAAGCCCTTCAAAGGAGGCATCTTTCTCTCTAATATGTTTGAAAAGCTCATGTTGGGTCCTACAGTATTTTTATGTTTTAATCATTGTAATAACATTGTCATTAGATAAATCAGTATGTATAATATTGAGGCTTACATTGTGAAATCCTGATTTTCTTTAGAGGAAACCAGTCAGCTCCATGACACAACAGGATGTGATATTAGATAGTAGGGATAATAAAGCCACCATGTAATAATAAATACACCCCACCTTGCAATGACTAGAATTTAAATAATGTCAGAAGTTATTGATTAACCCAGGGTTAGGTAGTATTTAGCTATTCCAACTGCATGCTTATTTTATTGAAGAGCAGAAGAGTTGCACCTTCCACATTCGGGATAAGCAAAAATGGGCAGTTCACATGTAAGTAGTTACTTAATTTGGATTGTCAAGCATGCAATGATTTCCTGGTTTTATTTTTGTCAATTTTCACTTTATATGGCATTAATACAGCTGCAAGCGAAGATTTAAACTCAAAATCTACTTTGTGGGGGAAACTTGCATGCAGCTGATAGCATTGCTTCATTAAAGTATGTAAATAATGAAATTTTTACTGCAACATACAAGTCCTGAGTGCTTTAAAGCTCCTTCTGGCTTAAACAGGGCAGCACCTTCATTTTGAGAAAAAGAAATGATGCAGAGGATGTCCTGAAAAGACTAATTTTAGTTAGTTTAGCGACTTTGTGTTGGAACATTCTGAACACTAAAATAATTCCCTAAAGATACATGAAAAACTACCTCTCTCAAAGGCCAATACTTTCAAAATTTGGCTGTTTATCACAGAATATGGACAGGAGTAATCTCAAAGTGTGGTGTTTACAGAAGGCCCCAATTAAAATCCAGGTGTCGGGATTTACTGCATCAAATTACTCAAATGAGTTTTGACTAACAATTTTTGCTAACATTTGTCTGCATGAAGACATTTAACCTCAAAATGACCTGATTGTCAAAAGCTTTTGTTTGATAATTAGTTCCTCTGCAGGTGAAGTTAGCTCCAACTTTGAAACTAGTGGATAGAAGCAATATTTATTCAGCAGTGCATTTTCTCCTTGAATGCAGAATACCTGCAGTTTTGTATCAATGTATCAATAGAAGACAGCCTGCTTGCTGATACAGGCTAAAGTGAGTTTCTGTAAGGTTTATATTATCATCTAACTATTTTTTAAATCCAAATTCAGCAAGGCCTGGAGACATGCCAAGGTGCTGATGCTTTTGGACCAGCTCCCCAGGACATTTTCTTTGGCAGAGTGAGCGAGACACCCCACACCATTTGCATAAAGCTCCAGCTACAAATCCAAGGAGCTTTTTTGTCTCCCTGTGAATGGGACGATGGTCCCATCTCGACACCATCTTTTTGCAGACTGGCTGTTTGCCTAAGGGGAGAGGAGTGAGCAGTTCAGCAGCACCACCTGTGTCCAACAATTCCACCTGTGCACAGGAGACAAGGCCCAGAAGGACACACACATGTCATAGAGTTGTCAACAGGCATCTCCTGAGGGCCCTCGCCCTGGAGACAGCACACAGTGGACAATACATGGAATTCACTGCACATGGAATGGGCAAACATCCTCCATTCACGTTTAAAGTGTCCAGAGGGGGTATATCTGTGGCAGGAGTGATCACAGCACTGCAGCTCAGGAAGGTTTAGCAGGTGTATGAGCTCCATGCTGGACTAGGTAGTTTGGATGAGGGTGCAGTACACCACAGTTGTGCTGTAGGCTACAGTGGGAACAGGGGTGATCCCATGCTGGAAGAGAATCCCATCATTCAGCCCAAACTCACCTGGGAATTGCATCTCTCTGTCATTCCTACAAAGTTACAGGTAATCTTGGAGAAATGGCTGCATCTGTGTCAGAGAACTTCCACAGAGCTTCTGGAAGAGCAGAAAATAGAAGAGAATAGAAAAGAAAGAGAAGTTCTTGGCAGAGCTTTTCAGCTGCAGTTTGCTGTTTCTCCTAATCTCATGTTTTGTAACCACAGGCTCATGAGTGTCTTACACATTGTGTTTTTTAAACCTCCAGAGCCAGTCTTACAAACTCGCGGAGGATATACGGAAACCAGCCGTAGGGGCTGCCCGTTTGTCAGCAGATGAGCCAGTAAGAACTTCTTTTGTGGAGGATGAAAGGGGCACTGTGGTGCTGCAGCACGTGTTGGCTGTGGTTTATCGTGGCTTTGGGAGGCTCTGCAGTGCACAGAGGCAGCTTCTCTTTTGTGGTCAATACTGGCACTAGAAGGCTGGGTAAAAATGGGTTGTTTCATTCTGTTGAATTATACAGCAGAATTTTGTCTGCTTTGAAATTTCAGAAGTTAAATTTTTATTTAATAGCTTCTGCTGGGAGAAGTATAAAATGAATCATCTGTGTGAAATGAGGTATTTTATTTGGTTAAATGAGTTTAGGTTTTAAAACTTTTTAAACTATCATTTTTAAATGGAGTTCTCATTGAAATCTAACCATTCTTGAGTGAAAAGCTTCCATTATATGGATGTTAAAATGGAACTTTTCAGTTCTATCAGAATGTTTCATCTTAAAATAGAGCTTTCATCAAAATTTGTATTTCCTGAACATGTTAGTTTGAACAAAAGTATCAAATTTTACTGAAAAAAATGCTTTCAGCAAAAATTTTCCAACCAACCCTTTCTCTCAGAAACTGAGCTCCCAATTAAGAGCTGCACCTGATGCAACATTACAACTCCAAATCTGCATATTTTCGTGTGCTTTTTGCTCTCTGAACTTGGTCCAGGACTTTTTTTTCCTCCAATCAAACAATGTTTTTGACTGCACATCCTTCGCGATTTAAAGTCTTTTAATTATTTTCTGTGTTTGCAGTCTTGTATCAAGCTTATCTGTGCATCTGATGTCCTTAATATTAACACAAGTAGAGTCAATCCACCTGGAAATCTAGATAGCTGCTCTGCTATAATAAAGATGCTTTTGGGACAATTTGGGAATAGCAGCAATGGTTTTCATTCTATGATTTGAAAAGTTTGATGGATTTTTACTTATATGAAATTGCGTAATTTTTTTTAAATCTTCTGTCTCTCAGAAATCCACAAAGACTGTTTATGCATGATTCTGTGGTGTTTGTGAGTTTAATTAATTTTGGGGTTGGGTGAGTTCTTTGGTTTTAATTCAAATCTTTTGAGATTCTCTGCAACACCCTTGAGTTTCATCTTGTCATTGCAAAGCAGACTAAACCTTCTTCCAGAGAGGACTGTATAGTATAAAGGGATGGCAGGTTGTTGTGGGCCATATGGTTTAACAACTTGTAGGTCGAAAAATAAGTATTACCTGGAGAACATATCTGCCCAAACAGTCCTCTTGGGCATAAGCTCACAAAACTCACAAGGACTTCTCTGTTGCCTGTGAACATTACTGTCCTTGTAGAAATGTTTCCCTAGCATAAGTATTACTACAGCATGATTTTATTATCTCATCACGGAACTCAACAATTGCTCTTTGTTGCTGCCCCTTGCAGACCAGTGTTCAGGGACAGGCAATTCTTGTTCAGTCCCTGGCCATAAGCCCATAGTCAGCAGAAGACAGAAATAACTTCTTGTTTAGCCAGGGAGGAGCTGTGGCAGATTCTTTTCATTTTCATGGTCCCTTATTATCCAGGATATTTGCTGTTCCTTTTAGATTTGAGGCTGTCCTGTGAGTGCTGCTGTTGCAGGAGTTAACAAGTATCTACCCATGAAAAAATTATGGTGCATTTGTGGCAAAAAAATAATAGAACCCATCTGAAATATCAGAGTTGCTACATTTATATTTTACATGATGTAAATAGGTAAAGCAGTTATGTTTTACAAAAACATTTAAAAATCCAAAGTATCTGGACTCTAATGCTCTTCTTTGTGTACAACAGTTTTAATATACTCTACCAAGTTCTGTTACTGTTAAAGAAGTTGTTTTTTTTTCACTAGACTCTCATCTCCATTAGGTGGGTTATTGGCACAAATCAGTTATGACATCTGGTAGCTCAAGCTTAGGTGTCTCAAAAGAGGGACCCCGAACAAAGAAACCCCTTGGCAACTAAATCCTCACAATCTAAAGTCCCAATGCAACACTCCAGACCAATGGTAATATTGGGGGTCTTCTCTCTCTGTATTGGTTCACTGTTTTGTTACCAGATGGTTGTAACGTGGTCATCTTCACATGCCCTGAGGTCAGTTTTGGTGGGGGTTTTGGTCAGTTCTGTATTCCATGTTGGAATATGGTTGTTACAGTTCATATACCACAATCAATGGACTGTCCACCCTAGCCATGAATTTTTAAGTAATATTTAAGCTGCTAGCTTTGTCTATTCTAACTATTACTAATGTTCTGGTTGTTTCACTACAATCTATCTTTACTGTTCTTAGTTATCAGATTATTAGGTCCAGATTTTTCTGTAATCCATCCTTGATTTACAGAACATAGCCATACGGTTCAGATAAAGTTCAATTTGTAGCCCCACAATCAACAGTTGCTATCCAGAAAATGACTCTGCCTTTATTGTTAACCATGACTAGTGGCTGAAGCAGTGGACAGATTACTGCTACTTTAGGTGACTCAGCTGGCCTGGGAGTATCTTGAAACTTCCTCCACCTCCTTCCTGTGAGGTAGTGTGATGGTTTCATCACATTTTATATTTCATTTGACTGGGAGAATATAAAGCGGAACAGGCTCATTTTTAAATTACAAAGATAGTTTATTTACACACACTGAAAGGATGAAAATAGGAAGGAAAAAAACAAATGGAACCTTCAAAACATCTTTCCCTCCCTCTCCAAGTTTTCACTTTTCTACACTCAACATAAAAAGACATAACCTGCAACCTTAGCCAGTTTACCATTTTAAGATAATCTTTCATCAATTCTTCAGGAAAGGAGTCTCTCTGTTTCAATAGAGACTTTTCTTTACAAGGAGTTCAAAGAACTCAATCCTACTCACTTACAGTATTCTCAATACTGAACACGTGGGCCCTGTACTCAAATACACTGCAACATTGGGGTGTCGCCTTTTAAAGGTGTCTCATCTAAGGCAAAGGGTTTTTTCTTCATTAAATCAATTTTCCTCAGTCCATCACACAATACCTTTGCTCAAAAATCTACACATAAAACAATCACCTCCCCAAATTACACATCTTTCCATGGTTTAAAGGAATAACTCAGTTCAGTCTCTATATTTCAGAGAAGTCTAGCTAGAATTTTCAGCCACTCCTCCTCCTCCATTTAAAATTTTTTTCACTCTCTTTCCACTGACTTCAGCTCCATGCTGTGTCTCTCTATGGTCTAATCACTGTATCTGTCTTTCGTTCAGGGAAAAGCCGGTGCTCAGAAGAAATCCATTTGCTAGCAGAAAAAGAGTTAAACTTGTCAGGCTTGTCGGGCTGCTCACGTGATTTCGTTGCAGCGGGAACTAAAAAAGTCTGAAAGCTGCGCTGTTCTTTTCGGCCTGAGGGGAGGGGGGGGAGGCGATGGTAGAACGCTCCTCAGTCCCGGCCCCGGTGACAGAAGCGCTGCGGCCGGGGCTTCTCTTCCCCTCCCCCGCTGCTGCTGTTCCCGGGAGGCAGACACAGCCAAGCTGCGCTCTCAGGGGGCCCGGGCCGGGCCCGGCCAGGGGCCGCAGCCTGGGCCGAGCCCGGCCAGGCTCTGTGCTGCCCGATGTTACCTGTGATCCAGCCGGAAGAAAAGAGGGAGCTCCTCCCCACACTCTCAGCTTATATGAGTATTACCCAAAAGTCGTAACCTACTTTTGAATGGTCAAACTATCTGCCAATTAAATAAAAATAATTTTAATTAGACTATTCTTAACCCATGACAGGTAGAAAGGTGTTAGACACACAAACTCCAATTTCTGTAGGTGCAGTTGGTTTGTTGGACACTAAACATGACTGTATAGTAACAGCATTTCTGTGTGTCTGTGAATGTATAGATGGTGTTTTGATAGAGTGTCTTGCAGAGACGTATTTTAGAAACAGTGAAGGGACCAAGGGGTAAAGCATGTCATCTTGGGGCTTCCCTGATGGGGTGCAACGTCCTTCAAGTTCTTCTCCCTTTAAATAACTGAGCTTTAAAATACATGCAAGGGTGAGCATGATTTTCCCAAAGATTGTGCCCATGGATTTGAGCCCTGTGTAGGTGTTCTTAAGTCATGTTAGCTTTCATGCTGTCATACACAAGAATTTACTTCAGTTCCATCAAGGTTAGCTCATCATGAGTCTTAGTGGAGGTAATGAATGTCAAATTTTTAATAAGACGTAAGAACACTTGAGTTAAAAATCTGGTATCTCAGGTGAAAAAAGAGGCAAAATATGCTGTTATCCAAGTGTCTTCCAACCAGGTATTATGGTCAATAAAATAAAAGGAGTCTGCCTCCATCATAAAAAAGAATTATTGCCAACTTGAAATACTAGATTTATCTGTGGTGAATAAAGCCATTTGTTTGCATTTTGTATGGCTTCCATTTGCAAGATAAGTAATCAAAGGAAGTGACGTGACAAGATGACTCTTGTCTAACCACAGGCATAGTGTCTCTGACGGTTTCTCGCATCCTTTCCTGCCTTGGCTTCAGCAGCCTCACCAGATGAGCCAGGTCCTTGTCAGTCCCATGTCCCCTCTGACAGCCCCATGCAGGTGCTGGGTGCTCTCACACATCTCAGAGGTGTCTCTAAGCATCTGGATTGAGCCCTCTAGAAATAAAAGCTGCAGTTTTGCAGCTTTGGCATTCTCACTGCATGATGCCCTGGTAGCTAACAGATTTTAAAAGTACTCTGTGTTAAGGTGTTCCATCAGCCACAGAAGTTTTGGAAACATTAAAACTGGACAGTATAAAATTCAGCCATGAGAGAACCACCCCAAACTTACATTTTTCTCTTAATTGTGGGTTTCCCTGTCATGGTGATGAGCATGAATAAATTGGATAAAAAAATAATCATAGATAATATCTTAAGAGCTACTAGAAGCAGGAGGGATGTTGTAGGAGAAAGATGATTTTAATTTTGCAGTTTAAATAACTGTCAGAGCAATTATCTTCACTATTGCCACTTGTTTGTAATAGGAAAAAGTAAATGTGACTGATTCTATTAAGGTCTTGTTGTCACTGCCAGTTTAGTCCCAGATAAGGTTTGCACCTCTCAGTTTGGAAGGAGTAACAGAGTCATTGCAAAGGCTGTTGATTAATCCATGAAACTTTCATATATTGTATTACACAGTATAGAATTCATACAGAAGTTGTTTTGATCCTGATAGCACCAAACCATCAGGAACAAGCAAGCTGACAGCACGTGTTGCCATCGTGCAGCTGTTAGACACAGAGCAGCCACAAGGGTTTGGGAGAATGACAGCCTGGCTGGCAGATGGTGGCTGGCATTTGGAGACACTGATACCGTTCTCTGAGCAGGCAAGGAGGCAGTTGGCAATTTTTCAGCTGCATATTGTGGCTGACAGAGAAAAATGCTCAAACAAAAATGAGAGGTATGTTTTACAAAACAGGTGAAGAAGGAACCTTGCGGACAAAAGGACGTCTCAAGGTTGCACTTTGCCAATTCATTTGGCAAAAATATGTTTGTCAACCCCACCTTTTTATTACCACAGCACAAACCCTCGTGCTTGCTGCCAACATGCCACAGCTCTTTGCTTCTGTTTGTTTTTAGATGTTAGTGCCCATCTACTCTGACCTGTGTGTAAAAGCCTTGACATTTCACAGAAATTTCTACCTGGATGACTGAGCCCTGTTACTTGAACTTTACTGAAGAAGAGCTTGCAGAAGAATCCCTTACTTAGGTGGAAGGATGATAGGAGATAGTGAAAGCATCATCCACTAATGATGAGATATCCTCACTATGAGTTGCCTTTCCCAGTTAGATGAGACCTGACCTTGCCTACCAGCAGTTGCTCTTTGTTTCTTTTGCTTAGCCATTATAATAAAGAGCTCTATTATTTGGAAGTTTTTGTCCTGGGAGCACCCACACACTGCAGTGAAATGGGCTTTATTTGCTTTTTTGCCCTTTCTGATTGATGGTCTTGAGCTTTCTCAGCAGGTCAACCTTTTATGACTGGGAATGTCTGTTTTAGTAAATCAGGCTCTGGATGAAGTACAAACAGAGCATCACGTTTTCAGTCTCTCTTTGGAAGTAGATCACGATCAAAATACAGCAGCCTACTCCTATGGTTTTTTCTTGTGTTTTATTATTCTCCATGGATGGAAATGCTTCAGATGAGTGTTGAGGTTTCGGCTGTCCTAAAGACTACTTTGGGTGGGAGTTCAGAGTTTCTTCTGATAACAGGATGTTATCCTGACATCATGTGATGTACTAGAAGGTTTTAACCACAAGATCTAAGAACATGTCCTTTTTTTTTCTTCACTAGTCATTACTGTTAGTCTAGTTAACCCTGGATTCCAGTTGCATTATAGCTCATTAAAGACTTCTGCCAAGATAAATAATTAATCTTGAGTATATGTGTGTTTATAAAAAATTAATCCTGTAGGTGCTGATTTGCCAGAAGCGGTCTTCTGTGATCCAAGTGTATTAGATATAGTTTAACCAAGGAGATGCACACCCTGGTCCTGTTGTTTGTTATGCTAAAAAGGTGACTAGATGGTTTGGAATATTTCCTGGTACATGGAGAAAACAAATTTTCTTCTCCAGACAAAAGATAAAGACAGGAATCATAGAACTGGAAGGCACCTTGAGATGTCAACTCACTTAACCATTTCCCACAGCAATAATTAAATATCTGTGAAGAATAAGAAGCTCTGCCCAAACCAGTCCTGACAGCTCTCACAGTGCTGAGCTGGAGAAATGGTTCATTACCTGGAGACTGGGCTCCCCGAAGGTCTTTGAACTGGTGGCTCAGTGACTGTGCATGGTGACAAGTGAGAAATCTCAACAGGTTCTATAGCTTCCTATCTAGGATGGGTTTTCAATTGTTCTGACTTGTTTGTTTGTTTTTCTGGTATTCTGTCCTCACCTTTAGGGCATTATGTATTGTTTGGGACTTGTCTTCCCAAAGGAACAGGATGCAAGAGGATGCAAGATGTATATATCTCTTATCCTAGCTAAAAACATTTGAACCCACCAGACAACCTTAGATTAATTTACTAGCAAGGTGCTAATCTCAAAATTAGTAGTGCCTATAATGTTTCTTGGAAATCTTAAGAACAGACAGACTGCATTAGAAATTCCCTGAACAAAAGACTGAGGCATGAGCTCAACCCTCCTAAGACACCAGAGAATCCACAGTGTTGGGCCATTGTGCTTGTACCCATCACAAGAATTGTTTCAGCTGCAGTAGGCAGCAGAAACAAAATCAGAGGAAACAAAATCAGGCAGACAGGAGCTGTAAATCTCTGGGAAATTGCTGGGCAGGGAAGTTGCTGGAAAGCCCATATTGATGCACATGGTACTAGTTTATGTCATTCTTTTTAAAATCTCATTTTTCTTCAATGAATTTTTTGAACATAATTAAATATACATGAAGAAGAAGAAAATGGGTGGAAAAACTCTGGCATGATTGTGTAGCCCAGCTTCAGTATCCACTGGTGATGCTCTCAGGTATGTGAGACGTTCACATCAGGTTAATGGGTGCAGGCCCACAGGAGACCACTGATGTCTGACAGGCAGCAGGCAGCTTTGCCTGGGACAGCACCAGAGACCTATGTTTAGACAACTAAATACTGCCCCAAATTGTATTCCTGATCCCACTCAAGTGTATGAATTAATGCTGTAAAGAGTATGGCTGGGTCAGTCTGCCCTTTCTGTCTGCTGCCAATTTTAGATTTAATTTTTATTTCTGTTAAACGACAGCCAAAGAGAAGCTTGAAGTTAGACATCCACTAAATAAAGCACATAAATTATACCTGGCAAAAAATGAAGACTGAGGAAGGCACTCAGCATACCTGGATCAATCCAGCTCTTTTTAGAGCTTTGCCTGCAGCTGCTAGAGCTGTGTCTCATCTGTGCTGGTCAGCAGGCACACTCCTGGCTCTTCCCATGATTTTCATTAAGGGTCTGTGCCTGCATTTATCCATTTACATCATCAGCATCACCCTCAGTTAGAGCTGCAGTGGGTGACCAGCACCCCGAGCAGCTGCTCTTCTCATTTTTCTGACAGTACTCCCCCATAAACCTGTTCCTGAGCAGGCTTGTGGCATCTGCATGAGAGGACGGAATGGAAAAATAGCTGTGATTGCACAAGCTGTATTATCAGCTGTTTTTAGGGAGGGCTCTCTTTTGCAATACAGGAAACTACCTGACATGTTCATGGTGGCACTTCTTCTGCTCTTGTCTACTGACAGATGAGCACTTTGTATCTACTGCAAGCTTAAGTGTCTTTAGCCTGAGGAAAACACTAGATTTTTAGGGGTGTCTGTAATGTATTGCAGCGCCCTACCAATGCTAACTGATGTCCTGAATCCATCAGAGCTCTTGTTCCCCCACCCCCACCATGTCCTTCTGGGTTTGCTGACCTTTGTTAAATTGTTTATTTGTGCTCCATAAGGGCTCCACATGTTGAAACATCAAAGAAAAATCTACAAAGCTTCTCTAACCATTGCAGATCAACTATAAACCCATCCTCCAGCTCCCTAAAGTCAGCTGTAAATTATAGTAGGAAAAACTACTTGGTGTGCTTTAAAACAAGTTAGAACAAAGCAAGTTAGTTTTAGATCTTTCATAAACTGACCAGTTTAATATAAATAAATCTTTGGCAATTTTAGCCAAAGCTGCAAGGAAAACAGATTATTGTCTAAAACATGCTTGAGTGAGACAAAAAATATTCAGGATAAGAGAAAACAAGTTGACACAGGCCATAAATACAACTATGCTGGAAGTGAAAAGAATATTTTTTACCATCAGAACTCTGGTCACATTAATTAGTATAGAACTATAGGAGAAAAATGAGAAGAGACCAAATGAGTGGATGGAGCTGGACCAATTTGTGAAAGCAGGTTCCCTTACACCCTGTGTTCAGCTTCAAAGTTGTTTGCAGCCTGTCCACCTGATATTTCAGACTCCACTTCATGTTCTCACCAAATTTTCTAGAATACTTCTAAGTCAGTAACTAATCTAATCTGTCCTAACTCTAAAAAAAGAACTCTATTAAAGTGGTTCTGCCCATATTTTTAGAAGAAAAATGATTACAGGTTACAAAAGGTATTAAACATCAATTGATTTTGCCATGTATCACTTACAGGAAAATCCACCTGTAAAAATCCACAGGATAAGGAATACAGACAGCTCTTAAACAGCTCTCCCTCTCCTGCAGTGGGAAGCTATGTCAGTGGGAAGGTCAAGGATGGGACTCAGCAAGCAGTGAATTTTAGCCAGTGCTTCTCAGATGACCCAGGAGTTGGCTTTGACAGTCACTTACCACGGTGTCAGATTTCTCTCTATAAAGATGATGCTAGTATTACACACAGTACTATAAAAATTATATTCCCCAGGCACATCATTTAATGTTTTGAAGTGATTTTTTAAGACAGAGGCTTTAGCAGAGCTGACTCAATAAATACCTCTGGTGCTTTAAAATAAACATGTCCTGAACATCGAAACAGACTTTCCTTCCTGCATGATTTTTGCCTTGAAAAGAAATGTTTCTGTATTTATGTCTATGAATGATCATAAATCTACAATGGTATTTCAGTTTCTGGTGGTACCATTTTCCTGCCTGTTGCACATGTGCTACACACAAACACAACACCTACAATACAAGTTGTACCTAGGAATGAGGGCTCACTAAACCTGAGGATAACTGACCAGCCATCAAGGCATGAGAGAGCAAACCTCTCTCTCAAAGTCTGCCATGACCTAACCATGACCAGGTGCCCCTGCAGTAGGGTTGGGGCAGTGGGAGCTGCAGAGGCAGCAGCACCAGCACGATAAGGGCAATTCCCACAGCCCAGCACTTCTGGTGGGCAAGGCAAGGCAAAGGACAAACCAGCTCCTGCCTTTGTGTGTTTGTGCAGGTGTTTCTGCCCAGGCTGAATGTCTGAAAAGTGGGAGACAATCCCAGATGAAACCTTTTTCTTCTCACCACTCACCTTCTGTCCCAGGTCAGAAGACAGTGAATGTGAAGCAACAGGTTTTCAACTCTTATTGTTGCAGGGAATCTGAGAGTCTATAAATTAGAATAGCACTTGGATAATTACAAAGTAGTCAAATACCTATATTTGATATGTTAGCACTTTTCTCTGTATTTTGTGCTACAGAATTTCCCCCTTTTTATGTTTTTTCAGCTGCTTCTTTGGTCCTTTTGGTTTGCTTAGCAAACAACTCTAGAATAGCTTCAGTACTGGTGGCCTAACACAGAGAGCAAGATCTACCTTAAGTATACTAACAGTACAGGGCCAAAGTCATGGTATTTCCCTGGAGCCTTCTCTTCTATACACTGAACAACCCCAGCTCTCTCAGCCTGTCAGTCCATTTCCTTTGTACATGATGCCATCAAAGAGAAGCACCTACACTCTGCCACAATAGAAAACTGTGAATGGAATTCATTGAATAGTGATCAGTGCATCTGCTTTCTAACTTGGTGTTTTTCCCTTTCCATTTTGACCCAAACTCTCAGGAAATTTGAAGACTGTTAAATAAAATCTCCACTAAAAAATATCAGTTATGTATATGCAACTATTTCCATCTTGTTTGAAAGGTTTAGGAAAACTTGTGTGAGCATACAGTAGGATACATCTTTAAAAGCAACATTTGTCATAATGATGGGGCAATCAAAGTGTTACCTTGTGCTGTAGAGATGAAGAGAAATTATTGCATTGTTATTGTACCTTACTAATTGTTATAGTTGTAAAAATAACTTTCTGTTTCAGCTACCATTAGCAGTAGGTTGTATCCTAGCTATTAACTGCATTGGAAAAGCCAGGTACCTTAATGGCTTCAGTCAATCACAAAGGCACATTGGTAAAGCAGTGTAGGGACTGGATTTGAGGTTTCCTCCTTGAGAACTGGCCCTTTGCCTTTTGGCAGAAGATCCCTTTAGCCAGAGTTGTAGCTCTTTCACCAGAACTAGCAGATGACAGCATGAAAATTTTGAAGCATACCAACAAACAGACTTTTAGACTGTGTCTATACTTGTGAATAAAACATGCTGTTCTCTGGGCTGCTGGGTATGTGGCAGAGCATGGGCCACAGTCATGTGCCTAAATTCTCTTTATTCCACAAGCAGAATGATGCTGTGCCTAATGGCTTTCAAGAATGGTCTCTGCCCTGTGCTACCCCCAGAGACAAGGAGGTTAATCAGCCATTTAACCTCTTCTGCTCCTCAGCAGGCTGGTGGCATTTTAAGAAGGGCTTAAAAGCTGACTGCCATGCCCTGCAGTATCCTATCTCTTAATTAACAGTGGTGGTGCCAGTGCCTGGCAGCTCTGCAAAGGAAGCAGCCTGATCCACGTGTTGCTATTTAAATGGAAATGCCAAAGCACTGCCAGTGCCAACATAGACCCCTGAGTCTGTGGTGTGCATACTGACTTGTGCTACTTGACTTAGGAGGCCAGGACTTATTTTCTACCACTATTTTAGAGTCTGGGCATTTAAAATATTTGATTAATCATATTAGAAGAGCTGAAATTGCTGCTGTCATTGTGGTCTCAGATAATTCTACCCTTTTCTGAGAAACAGCAGAATGAAGAGTATACCAGCATTGCAGCTCCTGTGACTCACAGCTTGTCAGATTAGAAGGGACAGCATTAGAAGGTTTTCTGTTTACATTGATATGTCAGGCTGTAAACTGCTGCAGTGGCTGTGGACTTTGAGTTATTATCCTGTCTCTGTAAATTTAGCTCAAGGTAGCCACATTTATTATTTTGACAAAATAAAAAGATAAACAAAAAAGCCTCCCCAGCAACAACAAAAAACTCCAGCTTTATAACATTATGTGTCTCCAATTATCTTGTTTGCATGAATGCATCAATACAAGAAAGGTTTTCCGGAGCAATTTTTATCCAGATGATTGGGGTTGTTCACAGTACTTAAAAATGTACTACAGAGACAGCTCCTGCTTCTGCTAAGGTGTTTGTATTGGCCCAATATTATTGGATACAAACCAATAATATTTGATCTGTCATGAAGATGCCTAGTATGAAGTTATTATCCTTAAATTATTTGAATAAGTCAGAATTAGCAGAACAAAGTCACATAGGTCATGTATGTCATATGGTGACATGTTATGTAGGGTGACATATACATACATATATATGGTGACAAAGTTGTGTAGACTGCTGTGTTTTTTATATTGTGTCAGCAATTT
>JADMLD010001257.1:0-296433 GCA_017589585.1 Phylloscopus whistleri | reverse complement strand
ACCAAGGAAGGTTTTTTGGGGTCAGAGAAGGTTCTGTGCACACCTCACAGCAGCTCCCAGTGCCTGCAGGGCTCCAGGAGCAGGACAGGGACATTTCCTCAGGACATTTGGGGACAGGACACCGAGTGAGGGGTACAGATGGGAAATGGGGGAATTCCCTTGGGATGTGGGGCTGGAATCCTCCCCTGGATCCCCGGGAATGTCCCAACCCAGGCTGGAGCAGCCTGGGGACAGCAGGAGATGTTCAGGATCCCTTCCAAGCCATTCCAGGATTTCCCACCACGTTTATTTAACAATTCTTTGATATTTCAAACCCCTCCCCGCATCAGCTTCACCCAAATCTTCTTTTTTTCCAGCTTGGAGTTCGACTCTTTTATTTCAAACAAATGAAAACAAAACTCCTGCTCCTCCTGCCCTGGGATGAGGAGGGAATTCCATGGAAACTCCTGGAGCTACGTGGTCCTGGCAGGGGAAAAAAAAAAAAGAAATAAAGCACAAAAATCCCTGCAAAATCCTACAAAAAATGTCATTTTATCCCCGTGGGAAGTGAGACCTCAATTATCCCAAACCCTTTTTGAAAATCCCTTTTGGGATTCTGCTCCTTCCCTCCCATTTCCTGACCAAATTCCAGAGGATTATCCCAATTATCTTCTTCCCAATTTGGATTTATTCCTTTTATTTTTATGTTTTTAAAATTTTATTTTCATCCCATTTTATCCCTTTTTATTTTATCCCTTTTTATTTTATCCCTTTTTATTTTAATCACATTTTGTTTTATTTTTATCCCTTTTTATTTTTATCCCTTTTTGTTTTATTTTCATCCCATTTTATTTTATTTTAATCCCATTTTATTTTATTTTATTTTATTTTATTTTATTTTATTTTATTTTATTTTTATCCCCTTTTTTTCCTCCCCCCCCATTGCCAATTCTTGCCACCAGCTCTTCCCACAGAGATTTTTTTGTCTCTGTTTAATCCCAAGAATTTCAGATTTCCCATTAAAAATAAGGGAAAAAAGCTGGAAATTTGCCTTTTCTCATTTTTGGGGTGGGTTTTTTTTTAAATTTATTATGAAATAATTTTGGAAAATGGGTGAAATCCCAGAATCCTGGGTTGGAAAAATCCCAAATCCCATCCAGTTCTACTCCCTGAGCTTGGGCCCTTCCAGCAGCTTTCCCTGGGAATGTGATCCCAAAAAAAACCCCAAAAATTTTGGGGGAGATAAAGAGATTTTTTAGGGATTTTTGGGGAACTCACGTGGCCCTGCAGAGCTCCCCCGACATCAGCCACAGCAGGAATTCCTGCTCCAAAAATTCCCTCAGGCCCTCGGAGCCTTCCACACCTGGAAAACTGCAAAAAAAAAATTTAAATTAAATTAAATTAAATTAAAAATAAATACAAAATAATTCTGTAAAAACAGAGCTAAAGGGAAAAAATAATAATAAAAAAATAATTTAAAAAGGGAGAAAAAATTCCTGATTTTAACATTCCTTTCTCCCAATCCTGAATTCACAGGGAATTTTGTTTGGGTTTCAGTGTCTCCCACCCAAAAGTTTTAATTTCCTCTGGGAATGGGGAAAATATTTGGATTTTTGGGGGGGATTTTTTGAGGGTTTGGCCCCCAAAACCCTCTGGGAACCAGGAATTGGCTCCTTCCCCCCACCCCAAACCCTCATTTCATCAAAAAACAGCAAATGTCCCCAAATTCCAGTCAAGAAACAACCAAAAAAATCCCCAAATTCTGTAAAAAAACACAACAAATTCCCCCCAATTCCATAAAAAAACACAAAAAAATCCCAAATTTCTGTTAAAAAACACAACAAATTCCCCCCAATTCCATAACAAACCACAAAAAAATCCCAAATTTCTGTTAAAAAAGAAAAAAAATGAAGAATCCCCTGAAATTCTGTGCAAAACCCAAACAAATCCCTGAATTCTGGTTAAGAAAATTTCACAAATTCCATAAAAACAAACAAACAAAAAAAATCCCCAAAATTATGTTAAAACCCCCAAACATTCCCAAATTCCATTAAAAAACACCAACAAATCCCCGAATTCCATAATAAAACCCCAACAAATCCCTGAATTCCATAAAAGAAAAACCCCAACCGTCCCCAAATTCCAAAAAAAAACCCCAAAACGTCCCCAAATTCTATTAAAAAAAACCCAAAACCTCCCCAAAATTCCATAAAAAAACCCCAAACGTCCCCAAATTCCATAAAAAAACCCAAGAAATCCCAAAATTCTGTTTAAAAAAACCCCAAACCTCCCCAAATTCCATTAAAACCCCAAAACGTCCCCAAATTCTATTTAAAAAAAACCCAAAACCTCCCCAAAATTCCATAAAAAAACCCCAAACGTCCCCAAATTCCATAAAAAAACCCAAGAAATCCCAAAATTCTGTTTAAAAAAACCCCAAACCTCCCCAAATTCCATTAAAACCCTCCCCAAATTCTGATAAAAATACCCCAAAACCCCCCCAAAATTCCATAAAAAAACCCCAAAATCCCCAAATTCCCAATCCCGGTTTTCCCTGCCCTCTCACCTGGGCTGTTCCCGGTTTTCCCAGAGCCATCCCAGGAAATCTTTGGCTCCCGGAGCTCCCAAATCCCCAAATTTCTGCTCCTCCCCCGCAGCTTTTTGGGGCCCGGCCTCCCTCTTGAGCGGCTCCGCGCTGGGAAAGGGAAAACCGGGAAAAATCCCAAAATTCCCGGAAATCCCACAAGAGGGGGCCGGGGGTTCGCTTGGTGGGGTTTGAGGAGAGGTGAGGGAATTCCGGGGGTTTTGGGGGGAAAAAACGGGAAAATCCCAATGGGAAATGTTCTCCCGGGGGAAACGGCGCTGGGGATTTGGGGTTGTTGGGGGTTTGGGGATTTGGTTTGGGGATTTGGGGGTTTGGGGATTTGGGGATTTGGGGGTTTGGGGATTTGGGGGTTTGGGGATTTGGGAGTTTGGGGATTTGGGGGTTTGGGGATTTGGGGGATTTTGGGGGTTTGGGGATTTGGGGATTTGGGGATTTGGGGTTTTGGGGTTTGGGGGTTTGGGGGTTTGGGAGTTTGGGGGTTTGGGGATTTGGGAGTTTGGGGATTTGGAGTTTGGGGGTTTAGGAGTTTTGGGGGTTTGGGGATTTGGGGATTTGGGGGTTTGGGGATTTGAGGGGTTTGGGGATTTGGGGATTTGGGGATTTGGGAGTTTGGGGATTTGGGGGTTTGGGGATTTGGGGGTTTGGGGATTTGGGGATTGGGGATTTGGGGATTTGGGGGTTGGGGGTTTGGGTTTGGGAGTTTGGGGGTTTGGGGATTTGGGGGTTTGGGGATTTGGGATTTGGGATTTGGGGATTTGGGAGTTTGGGGGTTTAGGAGTTTGGGGGTTTAGGGTTTGGGGGTTTGGGGATTTGGGGGTTTGGGGATTTGGAAGTTTGAGAATTTGGAGATTTGGGGTTGGGGATTTGGGATTGGGAATTGGGAGTTTGGGGGTTTGGGAGTTGGGGATTTGGGGTTTTAGGAGTTTGGGTGTTTGGGGATTTGGGGATTGGGGATTTGGGAGTTCAGGGATTTCGGAGTTTGGGGATTTAGGAATTTGAGGATTCGGGAGTTTGGGGATTTAGGAATTTGGGAGTTTTGGGACTTGGGGATTTGGGAGTTTGGGGATTTGGGAGTTAGAGAGTTTGAGGGTTTGGGGATTTGGGAATTTGGGGATTAGGGAATTTAGGAGTTTGAGAGTTTGGGAATTTGAGAGTTTGGGAATGTGGGAGTTGGGGGGTTTTGGGGATTTAGAATTTGGGAATTTGGGAATCTGGGAATTTGGGAATTGGGGAATTCCGGGGCTCACTGGCTTTTCTTCTCCCTCCTGGCCAGCAGCCACTCCACGAAGTTCTTCTTGAGCACGTGGTCCATGGTGCGGCTGTAATCGCTGGCCAGCGTGGCCTCCGAGTAACGGCGCCGCAGCGGGGCCGGGGCCACGGCCGGGCTGGGAACGGGAACGGGGGAAAGGGGGAAATGGGGAAAAATGGGGAAATGGGGAAAAATGGGGAAAATGGGGGAAAATGGGGGGAAATGGGGGAAATGGGGAAAATGGGGAAATGGGGAAAAATGGGGGGAAATGGGGAAATGGGGAAAATGGGGGAAAATGGGGGAAATGGGGAAAATGGGGGAAAATGGGGGAATGGGGAAAATGGGGGAAAATGGGGGAAAATGGGGGAAAATGGGGGAATGGGGAATGGGGAATGGGAATGGGAATGGGGAGTGTGGAATGGGGAAATGGGAAAAATGGGATATAGGGAGAGTTGATCCCATTGGGATATGGGCACTGCTGATCCCATTGGGCATTCCTGATCCCATCGGGATTTGCTCACTGCTGATCCTGTGAAATCCACCCCCCACCCCCAGCCCATGAAATCCAACCCAAATCCATGGAATCCCCCCCGCATCCATGAAATCCCCCCCAAATCCATGGAATCCAAACCAATCCATGGAATCACCCCCCAAATCCATGGAATCCTCCCCTGAATCCATGGAATCCATCCCAAATCCATGGAATCCCCCCTGAATCCATGAAATCCACCCCAAATCCATGAAATCCCCCCCCAATCCATGAAACCCCCCCAAAATCCATGGAATTCCCCCCCAGTCCATGGAATCCCCCCTGAATCCATGAACCCTCCCCCCAATCCATGGAATCCTCCCCAAATCCATGAAATCCCCCCCGAATCCATGAAATCCAACCCAAATCCATGGAATCCCCCCCAAATCCCTGGAATCCCCCCGCGGGTCTGGCAGAGCCCCCCCAGCCCCGGCCCCGCCCGGGCTCTCACCCGGGGCCGCTCTGCTCCGCGCACAGCGCGCCCAGCCCGGCCAGCAGCAGCGGCAGCGCCCGCAGCCACCCCGGGGACATCGGCCCGCCTGGAACCCCCTCGGGAACACCGGGAAAAACCACCGGGAAAACCGGGAAAAACCACCGGGAAAAATCCGGGAGGATCCGCAGCGCCTGCAACACGCCGGAGGGGTGGGGGGGTGAGAATTCCAGAGGCGTTGGGGCTGGGAATGTTCCCCCCCCCCCCCCCATCCCGCGAACTTTCCCGATCAAATCCCTCCCTCCATCCCAAAGCTCCATCCCAGATTTTTCCTGTCGAGCTCCCGAAATTTTCATCGGGACCGCGGAATTCCCGGCGGGAACGGGCTTGGGGTTGGGTCTGGGGTTGGGTTTGGGGTTGGGTTTGGGGAGAAAATTCCCATCCCAAACCGCACAAACGGAGCCAGAATTCCCGTTTTGCCCAGAATTCCCGTTTTTTTGTCCGGAATTCCCGTTTTTTTGTCCGGAATTCCCGTTTTTTCCCGGAATTCCTCACCTCTCCCCGCGGAGCTCCCGGCGGTTCTGGAGCCCCGGAGCCTCTCGGGGGTGTTTTTATCCCCATCCCATGAGGGTAACCAGGAAACCCAGGCGGGAATTGGGGGCAATTCCCAGCAGGAAATCACCTCGGAAAATATTGACATTAATGGTAATTAACCATTTCCATCAGGGCATTAATGGGGCCGTTCCAGCCCTTAATTCCATGGAAAAAACACCCAGAATTCCCATTTTTTTGTCATGGAAAATCCCCCAGCCTGCTCCTTTCCTGCTGAAATCCTCGGGTTCTTCACTGTGGGTTTGGTCACTGTCAAATCCGGGGATGTGCCAGCCCCAAATCCGGCGTTTCTTCCCCCAAAAAATGGGATCCCCGAGAGAAAAGTTGGGATGGAGAGGGGCAGGTCCAGGTTGGGATTGCCAAATTCTGGTCTGGGATTCCCAAATCCTGCTCTGGGATTCCCAGATCTCATTTTGGGATTACCAGATCCCGGTTTGGGATTCCCAAATCCTGCTCTAGGATTCCCAAATCCTGCTCTGGGATTGCCACGAGGTTTTGGGATTGCCAAATCCTGCTCTGGGGTTCCCAAATCCTGCTCTGGGATTGCCAAATCCTCTCTTTTGAGTCCCAGATCTCGTTTTGGGATTGCCAGATACCAGGTGGGGATTCCCAAATCCTGCTCTGGGATTCCCAGATCTCATTTTGGGATTGCTAGAGCCTGCTCTGGGATTCCCAAATCCTCTTTTTCCACTCCCAGATCTCATTTTGGGATTCCCAAACCCAGCTCTGGGGTTCCCAAATCCTCTTTTTTGTTTCCCAGATCTCATTTTGGGATTCTCAGATCTCATTTTGGGATGCCAAATCCTGCTCTGGGATTCCTGAATCCTCTTTTTTCATTCCCAGATCTCATTTTGGGATGCCAGACCCAGCTCTGGGGTTCCCAAATCCTCTTTTCCCACTCCCAGATCTCATCTTGGGATTGCCAGATCCCAGTTTGGGATTCCCAAACCCTGCTCTGGGACTCCCAAATCCTCTTTTCCCATTCCCAAACCCTGCTCTGGGGTTCCCAAATCTCATTTCGGGGTGCCAGATCCTGCTCTGGGGTTCCCAAATCCTCTTTTCCCATTCCCGGCTCCCCGGTTGGGATCCCGCTCCGGGGTCAGAGCAGCGCTCCCGTTCCCACTCCCGTTCCCATTCCCGCTCCTGCTCCCGCTCCCGTTCCCGCTCCCGCTCCCGTTCCCGCTCCCGCTCCCGTTCCCGTTCCCGCTCCCGTTCCCGCTCCCGTTCCCACTCCCGTTCCCATTCCCGCTCCCGCTCCCGTTCCCGTTCCCGCTCCCGCTCCCGTTCCCGCTCCCGTTCCCGCTCCCGCTCCCGTTCCCGCTCCCGTTCCCACTCCCGTTCCCATTCCCGTTCCCGCTCCCGTTCCCGTTCCCGTTCCCGTTCCCGTTCCCGCTCCCGTTCCCGTTCCCGTTCCCGTTCCCGTTCCCGCTCCCGTTCCCGCTCCCGCTCCCGTTCCCGCTCCCGCTCCCGCTCCCGTTCCCGTTCCCGTTCCCGACCTCGGCTCCGTCCCTGACCCCATCGCTCCCGCAGGGCTCCGGTGCCCGGGGCTCATCCCCGCCCCGAGGATCCCCAAAATGCGGGAATTTCCCGGGAATTCCGCCGGGCACGGAGCCGTTCCTGGGTGGGGACAGCGGGACGGGAGCTCCGGGAATGTCGGACCCCAAAAACCCCAATAAACCCAGCGGGACCCGCCCGCTCTCCTCATTCCCCCTTTCTCCCCAAAAACTCTTTCCCTCTCTTTTCGGGACAGATCCCAGGAAAAACCCCCTGGGATCCCCCACTCCCGACACCCCACCAGCGATTACGGGGGTGATTAAAGCGATTAGGCACTAATTACCCCCCCCACACCCGCTAATTAACCCCGTTCCCTTCTCCGGCCCCCTCCCCGAGCTGGGACCATTAAACCCCCCCGGGGCAGCGGGAAAAGCTCCGGGATCGATCCCGGTATCTTTACGATGTGTGCTCTGCGCTCCGGGGCGGCAATTCCCGGGTTTTTCCACCTCTCATTAAGGTGGGAATTAATAGGGTGAGAGGAATTTCCAGCTGGAATCCCTTCCCGGTTTATTCCCGGGGCTGGCTGCTCCCGGGAAAAGCAGAATTCCCGGTTTTTTTCCCTGGAATAAAGGAGCTGGGGAAGGCGGGGTTGAGCTCCGGGTTGGGATTTCGGGGGTGGGAATGTGGCTGGGAATTCCAGGGATTCCCAGGAAAGCGGGAATTGTCCCAAATCCCGATCCAAGCCTCGCCCGTGCCCAGCCCCGGGGGGTTGAACCGGGAATTTCCTTCTGGATCAGCCCCCTCCCCAGAATTCCTGGAATTTCCTTCTGGATCTGCCCCCTCCCCAGAATTCCTGGAATTTCCCTCTGGATCTGCCCCCTCCCCAGAATTCCTGGAATTTCCCTCTGGATCTGCCCCCTCCCCAGAATTCCTGGAATTTCCTTCTGGATCTGCCCCTTCCCCAGAATTCCTGGGATTCCCTTCTGGATCAGCCCCCTCCTCAGAATTCCTGGAATTTCCTTCTGGATCTGCCCCTTCCCCAGAATTCCTGGAATTTTTTTTCTGGATCTGCGCCTTCCCAGTTTTTCCTGGAATTCCCCTCTGGATCTGCCCCTTCCCAGTTATTCCTGGAATTTTCTTCTGGATCAGCCCCTTCCCCAGAATTCCTGGGATTCCCTTCTGGATCTGCCCCTTCCCAGTTTTTCCTGGAATTTCCTTCTGCATCTGCCCCTTCTCAGAATTCCTGGAATTCCCTTCTGGATCTGCCCCTTCCCAGTTATTCCTGGAATTTCCTTCTGGATCTGCCCCCTCCCCAGAATTCCAGGATCTGGGAATTCCCTCTGGGGCAGCTCTGGGGATTTTGGGATTTTGGGGTTTAGGGGATTTGGGGATTCTGGGATTTTGGGGTTTGGGGGATTTGGGGATTTTGGGGATTTGGGATCTGGGAATTTTGGGATTTGGGGATTCTGGGATTTTGGGGTTTAGGGGTTTAGGGGATTTGGGGGATTTGGGATTTTTTGGGGCATTTTGGGGTCCAGCCCCTCCCACTTCCACCCCCGCCCCCCCCGCATTCCCGGAATTCCTGGAATTCCCGGAATTCCCGGCCTCTGGAATGGCGCGAGGGGCAGGAGGGGGCTGGGACTCCGGGATCCCATCGGAGATTTCCCTTTTTGTCTGAATTTGGGGTTTTTTCCCCCCATTTTTTGGATTTTTTTATCCCTCCCTCTGTTTTTTTGGGATTCCCCGTGAGTTAATTGGGAAGGGGCGATTTCATTGAATTTTGAGGGGTTTAATTGGAATTTTGAAGTTTTCAGGAATTTTTCAACATTTTTTAGGAATTTTCCAGCTTTTTAAAAGAAATTTTCCAACATTTTTTAGGGAATTTCCCCACTTTTTTTTTTCCAGGAGATTTTCTAATATTTTTTCAGGAATTTCCTCACATTTTTAGAGAATTCCCCAACATTTTTTAGGGATTTTTCCCCACATTTTTCAGGAATTTCCCAGCATTTTTAGGGAATTCTCCCAACTTTGTTTTTAGGGAATTTTCCCACATTTTTCCATCAATTTTCCAACATTTTTTTTTTTAGGGATTTCCCACATTTTTAGGGAATTTTCCAATATTTTTAAAGGGATTTTTCGACATTTTTTAGGAATTCTCCAATATTTTTAGGGAGTTTTCCCAACATTTTTTGGGGAGAATTTTCAACCATTTTTTTCAGGAATTGTCCAACATTTTAAAGGAATTTTTCCAACATTTTTAAGGGAATTTTCCAATATTTTTAGGGAGTTTTCCCAACATTTTTTTGGGAATTTTCAACCATTTTTTTCAGGAATTGTCCAACATTTTAAAGGGAATTTTCCAACTTTTTTTTAGGGAGTTTCCCCACATTTTTTAGGAATTTCCCAGCATTTCCAAAGTCATTTTTTCCATCATTTTTTTAGGGAATTTCCGCACATTTCCCAGGATTTTCCAGGGGGTTTCCCCACCTTTTCCAGGGATTCGCTCTCCCCGCTGCCGCGCGGTCGCAGGCGGGGCTGGGGGCGGGGGGCGGGGGGGGAGCGAGCCGAGCTCATTAAGCGCTCCCTCGTTAAGAGTTCTCTCGTTAAGAGTTAATTACAGCGCCAGGGGCCGCGGGAGGGGAGGGGGAGCCGCGCCCGGAGCCCCCCCGGACCCCCCGGTCCCACTCCCGACGGAGCTCCCAGCCCCCGGGTGCCCCCCGAGCCCCCAGCCTGCAGCCCCCGGTGCCCCCTGGTTCCAGTCCCAACTGTGCCCCCAGCCCTCGGTTATCCCCCGGAGCCCCCCGGTGCTCTCGGTGCTCCCCGAGCCCCCGGCTCATCCCCCGAGCTCCCGGCCCGCGGTCCCCGGTGCCCCCGGCTCATTCCCGGTGCCCCCCGAGCCCCCAGCCTGCAGCCTCCGGTGCCCCCGGCGCAATTCCCGACCGTGCCCCCCCGAGCCCCCGGGTCGGTCCCCGATACCCCCGGAGCCCCCAGAGCTCCCCTTGAGCTCCCCCTGAACCTCCCGGTGCCCCGGAGCTCCCCCGATACCCCTGGAACTCCTCCGGTGCTCCCCGAGCTCCCCCGGAGCTCCCCCTGAACCCCCCGGATCTCCCCCGGTGCCCCGGACCCCTCTGAGCTTCCCCTGAACCCCCCTGGAGCTCCCCGTAGCCCCGGTGCCCTCGGAGCTCCCCCGGTCCAGCCCCCGGTGCCCCGGTGCCCCTGGAGCATCCCCTGAACCCCCCGGAGCTCCCCGGTGGCCCCGGAACTCCTCCGGAGCTCCCCGAGCTCCCCCTGAGCTCCCCGGTGCCCCTGAGCCCCCCCATAACCCCGGTGCCCCCGACCCCACCGAGGTTCCCCTGAACCCCCCGGAGCTCCCGTCCAGCCCCCGGTGCCCCTGAGCCCCTGGAACCCCCGGAATTCCTCCGGTGCCCCCCGAGCCCCCTGAGCCCCCGGTGCCCCCTGAACCCCTCGGAGCTCCCCCGGCGCCCCCTGAGCTCCCCTCAGCCCCCCGGAGCTCCCCCTGAGCCCCCCGGTGCCCCCGCGCAGCCCTCGGTGCCCCCTGAGCCCCCCATAACCCCGGTGCCCCCGACCCCCCTGAGCTCCCCCTGAGCCCCCGGTGCCGCCTGAACCCCCCGGTGCCCCCGCCCAGCCCCCGGTGCCCCGTGGCCTCCCGGGGGTCTCTGGGGGCTGCCCGGGGGGCTCGGTGGGCGCTGCCCCGCCCGGGGGGCTCGGGGTTCGCTCTCCGCCCCCTCCCCAGGCGGCTCGGGGGCTAAAAATAAAAACTCTCCCGAAAAGGCAGCGGGGCCGGGCCGGAGGCAGCGCCGGATAACCGGGGAGGGGGGGTCGGGGGTCCCTTTGTGCCCCCCCCGCCCCCATCCCAGCCCGGGGCTCCCGGCAGCTCCGGGGGGGAGGGGGCGAGGCCGGCGCGACCCCCAAATCGCTGGCGCCGGAGCCCCCCCGGCCCCTTTTGATGCCGAAGTTTTTGGGTTTTTTTTGTTGTTGGGTTTGTTTTTTTTTTTACACCCAGAAAAATCCCATTGAGGCTCCGGGTGGGGGGGGGGAGGGGCTGGAGGGTGGGGGAGGGGAGGGAAGGAGCAGATGGGGAAGGAGCCCCCGATGGCGCTGGGGGAGGGGGAGGGGGGGATCCTGGAGTGGGGGGCGGGGTAGAGAACGGGACCCCCCGCCCCCCCCCCCCCCAAAATACCGGCGAGGATGGAAACGGGAACTCAACTCCCGAAATCAATTAAAACCCGAATAAATAAACGGACAAACAAATAAATAAATAAATTAAAAGCGGCGGCCGCCCCCTCCCCCCCAGCCCCTCCCCCAGCCCGCATCACCACGTGGCTTCCTCCCCGCGAACATTTTCACCTTCCCACTCCTTATTTTTTTATTATTATTTTAATTATTTTTATTTCTTTTTTTTCCCAGCTTTTATTCACAACCGGTGTGTGTCCCACCCGCCCCGGCGTTGTCCCCCCTCCCGGGGTCCGGTGCCCCCCCGGGGGCCCCCGCAGCCACCG
Organism: Phylloscopus whistleri; assembly: GCA_017589585.1. NCBI lineage: Eukaryota > Metazoa > Chordata > Aves > Passeriformes > Phylloscopidae > Phylloscopus > Phylloscopus whistleri. The sequence goes on along the minus strand of JADMLD010001257.1, from coordinate 285,015 downwards.
GCGCCACCGCCCTGCCCGCCGGGGCCGCCCCCTCCCCTCCTTCCTCCTCCTCCTCCTCCTCCTCCAGCGGCCGCCGCCCCCTCCTCCCTTAACGGCACAAAAAAATCCGCTCGGCAAAAAAGGGGAGGGGGAAAAAAAAACAACCAAAAAAAAAAAAAACCCGCAAAAAAAATTTAAAAAGCACAAAAATATAAAAGAGAAAAGGGGGGAAAAAAAAAAGAAAAAAAAGAAAAAGAAAAGAAAAAGAAAAGAAAGGCGGGGGAAGCTCGGGGGGCCGAAGCTCGGGGGGCCAAAGCGGAGCCGCCCAGCGCAGCCCCCGCGGCCGCAGCTCGAGGGGCGCTCGGCGGAGCCCCCCGGAGCCCCCCGGAGCCCCCCAGCATGAACAAGCTCTACATCGGGAACCTGCCCGAGGGCGTCACGGCGGCCGAGCTGGAGAAAGTGTTCGCCGAGCACCAGATCTCCGTCAGCGGGCAGTTCCTGCTCAAGGCCGGCTATGCCTTCGTGGATTGCCCCGACGAGCAGTGGGCCATGAAAGCCATCGAAACTTTCTCGGGTGAGCCGCGGGGAGCCGCCGCCGGGCTGCCCCCGAACCCCCAAATCCCCCGAATTCCTCGAGCCCTCGAGCCCCTCTCGATCCCGCCCCGGCCCCTCGGAGATTCCTGAGCCCCTCAGAAAATCGCGAGCCCCGAAATTCTGAGCCCCGAGCCCTGAAATCCCTGAATCCCGAGCCCTGAAATCCCTCCCGAGCCCCGAAACTCCGAACTCCTCGATCCCTCCCGATCCCCTCGATCCTTCCAAGCCCCGAAATCCCTGAATCCCGACCCCAAAAATCCTTTCCGAGCCCCGAAATTCCGAACCCCCCCCGTTGTCTCCTGATCCTCCCGGACCCCTCAAATCTTCCCGAGCCCCGAAATCCCCGAACCCCGACCCCTGAAATCCCTGAACCCCGACCCCAAAAATCCTTTCCGAGCCCCGAAACTCCGATCCCCTCGATCCCTCCCGATCCCCTCGATCCCTCCCGAGTTCCCGACCCCTCCGGACCCCCCCCCCAAATCGCGACCCCTCAATCCCAACTCCCCCAATCCCGACCCCTCAACCCCTCCGGACCCTTCCAGCCCCGATCCCCCCAAAATCCCAACTCCCCGACCCCTCAACCCCTCGCCCCCCTCAATCCCGACCCCAAATCGCGACCCCAATCGCGATTCAATCCCCGGGATCCCCGTCGGGGCCGCGCCCCCGTTTTTTGTTTGTTTTTTTTTTTTTTTGTCCCTTCCCCAAAATCCCGGCCCGGGGATCGAAGCGACCCCAAAACCCGCGGGGATCCCCCCAAAATCCGCCCCCCCAGCCCGGGGGTCCCGGCCCCGGCCGGCAGGGGAAACTCGGGAATTTGAGAGAAAATCGGGAATTTGGGAGAAAATCGGGAATTTGGGAGAAAATCGGGAATTTTGTGGCTTTTTAAATTGTTTTGATTTTTTTTTTTCTCCCTCCTCTCCATCTCCTTCCGCCCGGGTTCTTCCCCCCCGATCGGATTCTTCCTCTTCCCCCCGCCCTGAAAAAATAAAAAATAAATTAATAAATGAAAAAAATTAATAAAATGAAAAAAAAAATAATCGTGGAATTACCCAGCAGCGAGGAAACCCCGCTCCATTTTCCAGCAGGAAAATCCCTTCCTGTGGAATCCCCGAGTTGGAGCCTTTTCCTGGGAAAAAAAATTAAAAAAAATTAAAAAAAAAATTTAAAAAAAGGAGGGAAATTTCTCCAAAGGTTTTTTATCCCGGAGAGCTGAAAAAAAAAATAAAAAATAAAAAATTGGGGGCTGGAATTCACCAAATCCACCCCAAAAAATCCCCAAATTTCATCCCTGGGATCCTTCCAGGCTGGAGGGAAAAATTCCCAAAGAACAATTCCGGGGGCACCACTCCCACCCGGGACCCGCGATTCCACTCGGGGGGAATTCGGGAGAATTTGGGGGAATTGGGGAGGAAATTCCCGATTTTTTTCTTTTTTCTCCCAGATTTTCCAACCCTGATTTGTTATTTTGGGGTTTTGTTTTAGGGAAAGTGGAGCTCCACGGGAAGCAGCTGGAGATCGAGCACTCGGTGCCCAAAAAGCAAAGGTAAAAGCGGAGTTTTAATTGATTTTTTAATTGAATTTTCATGGATTTTTTTAATACCATCGGAATTATTAATTTGTGTTGGAGACGGGGGAATGAGAGAGGAAAAAAAGCAAAAATTTCCACCCAAAAATGTGAAAAATGAAGATTTCGGGCTGGGATTTACCCCCAGCGAGTTGAGTTTAATTAATTCATTAAGAATTTCATGAATTAATTGAATTTTGGGGTTTTTTTCCCCCAAAGAAAATTTAATCTGCGAGGTTTTAATTAAAAAAAAAAAAAGGGGAAAAAAGGTGAAACAAATAATTCCACAAGGTGATGGATGGGGCCGGGATTGCCAAACTTGGGGAAGAATTTTTGGCTCTTTTTGGGAAATGAGGGAAAATCCTTTGTTTTAGGCGAAGAAAAAATTTTAAAAAATTGAAAAAAATCGTTATTTTTTTAAAAAAATGATTTTAAAAAGTGAATTTTTACGGGGAAATAAGAGCGAGAGCAGCACGCGGCGGCTGCGGGCGGGCGGGGACGGGATTGGGGCGGAATTCCGGGGATTTTTTGGGGTGAAAAGCGGCGCTTTTGGGGCTTTCCCGGGATCTGCCTCTCCCGCCCAGCCCAGCCCATCCCTCTCCATCTTCCCCGGCCTTTGTTGTTCCCGGAGCGCTCGGGAAAATCCTCCCCGCGCTCCGCAATTCCCGGGAAATCCCGCAAATCCCGCCCGGAGCGGGACGGTTTTTTGTTTTTCTTTCCCCAGAAATTCCCCTTTTTTTGGGGTTTTTTTCCTTCGTTTTTCGTTGTCCCGAACTCGCGGAATTCCCGGAATTCCCAAAGATTCCGCGTTCGGATCCGAACCCGGCGCCACGTGACCGAGGCGCCTTTGCCAAAGGGGGAAAAAAGAGGGGAGGGGATGAGGCGGGGGCTGCCCGGCCCCAAACTTCCCAGAATCCCGGCCAGAAAATCCCCAAATCCCGACCCTAAACTTCCCAAAATCCCGGCCAGAAAATCCCAAAATCCCGGCCAGAAAATCCCAAAATCTCAGCCCTAAACTTCCCAAAATCCCGGCCAGAAAATCCCAAAATCTCAGCCCTAAACTTCCCAAAATCCCGGCCAGAAAATCCCAAAATCTCAACCCCAAACTTCCCAAAATCCCGGCCAGAAAATCCCAAAATCCCGGCCAGAAAATCCCAAAATCCCGGCCCTAAACTTCCCAAAATCCCGGCCAGAAAATCCCAAAATCCCGACCCCAAACTTCCCAAAATCCCGGCCAGAAAATCCCAAAATCCCGGCCAGAAAATCCCAAAATCTCAGCCCTAAACTTCCCAAAATCCCGGCCAGAAAATCCCAAAATCCCGGCCAGAAAAATCCCAAAATCTCAGCCCTAAACTTCCCAAAATCCCGGCCAGAAAATCCCAAAATCCCGGCCAGAAAATCCCAAAATCCCGGCCAGAAAAATCCCAAAATCTCAGCCCTAAACTTCCCAAAATCCCGGCCAGAAAATCCCAAAATCCCGGCCCCAAACTTCCCAAAATCCCGGCCCCAAACTTCCCAAAATCCCGGCCCCAAACTTCCCAAAATCCCGGCCAGAAAATCCCAAAATCCCGGCCCCAAACTTCCCAAAATCCCAGCCAGAAAATCCCAAAATCCCGGCCAGAAAATCCCAAAATCTCAGCCCCAAACTTCCCAAAATCCCAACCCCAAGAATCCCAAAATTCCACCCCAAACTTCCCAAAAACCCGGCCAGAGAATCCCAGAATCCCGGCAAGAAAATCCCAAAATTCCAACCCCAAACTTCCCAAAATCCCAACCCCAAGAATCCCAAAATCCCAACCCCAAGAATCCCAAAATTCCATCCCAAACTTCCCCCCCTCCCCCCCCCCGGCTCTGCTCTTTTCCCACTTTTTTTTTTTTGTGGGAATTTTTTGGGATTTCGGGAGGGTCCCGGACACTTTTTTTTGGGAAGGATTTTGGTGTTTTGGGGTGTGGAAAAGGCGATTTGGGGCCGTTTCCCTTCAATCCCGGGAGGGTTGGGAGCCAAAAATTTGAATTTTTGGGGGCAATTTTTGGGGATTTTTGGTTTCTCCAAATCTGGGAAAAGAAGGAGAGAAAATCAATTTTTTTTCCCTTAAAAACGAATTTTTTGGGTTTTTTTTTTTTAATGGGGAAGGGGTTTTTTGGGGTTTTTATTTTAATTTTTTTAATCCTTCCCTGTCTGTTTTCCCAAACTGGAATTTCCAGTTTGGAGCAGGCAGGGAGCAGGAAATGGGGAATTAAGGGGGAATTCAGGGTTTGATGGGATCAAAAGGGAAATTCCTCCCCTTTCCCCTCCCCCCAAAAACCCCAAAATAATTTTATTTTTAATTTTTTCCCCCTTTTTTGTATCCTTTAAAAATGTGGGAAAACAAATCAGGAGTGGGGCTGCCCTTCCCAGTTAATTTATTTAAAAAAAAAAGCAAAAAAAATCCCCCAAATTACTATTTTTCTTTATTTTAAAGTGTAAAAAAACCTAATTTGGGGTGGTTTTAATTAATTAACGCCTAAAATTTTATTTCCTCTTGGTTTATTCCCAATTTTTGAAAACTCTCCTAAAGAAACCATCAAAAAAATTGGGAAAAAAACCCCTAAAATGGGATAAAACAGCACCAAAAATGGATTTTAATTGATTGAAACGGAATAAATTGATTTCTTTGGGATTCATTCCTTTGGGATTAATTAATTCTCCCAAATGTTTTAATTATTCAGGGAATTATTTGAGCAGAATTCTTGAAATTGTGAGGAAATGTTGGTAAAAACGGGATTTTATCGACAAAAAATTGAGATTTTGGGGGTGATGGGAAAAAATTGGGAAAACAGGAAAAAAATTTGGGGAAATGGGAAAAATTTGGGGAAATAATGGGAAAAATTTGGGAAAATGGGAAAAAATGGGAAAAAATTTGGGAAAATGGGAGAAAAAGGGAAAAATGGGAAAAAATTGGGAAAGTGGGGAAAAAATTTGGGAAAATGGGAAAATAATGGGAAAAATTGGGAAAATAATGGGAAAAAATTTGGGAAAGTGGGGAAAAAATTGGGGAAACAGGGAAAAACTTCCCTGTGGGATGGGGCTGAGCTCGGATCCATCGCAGGGATCCGGAGCTGCGGGGATTCCTCAGGAATTCCCCAGGAATTCCCTTCCCACCCCAACCCCTGGGGAGTTTCCCTGGGAATTGGGAATTCCGGGGATTCCCTGGGAGCCGATCCCGCCCCGGTTCCCACCCGGAATCCGGGGAAATCCTTCTGGGTTGGAATCCACGGATTTCCCCCCAAAAATGGGGATTTGGGTGGGAAATTCCTGGGAATTCCCGATTTTCCCACTGTTTTTTGTGCTGGGTTTTTCCCGAACTTCGGGAATTCCGGGATTTTCTGTGGCTGAGGGGCACGGAGAGGCTCCGGTCTCCAGCCCAACTCCAGGTTTTTCCTGGAATTTGCCTCGATTCCCGCGGAATTCCGGAGCCGTGGGATCAACCCTGGCTGTGCAGGGAACTCCTTGTGATTAATTAATCCCAATTAATGAACCCTGATTGAATAATCCCAATTAATTAACCCATCCTAAGTGAATAATCCTAATTAATGAATCGATCCGAAGCGAATAATCCAAATTAATCGATCCTAATGAATCAATCCTAATGAATCAATCCTAATGAATTAATCCTAAGTGAATAATCATAATTAATTAATTGTAATTCATCAATCCTAATGAATTAATCCAAATAATTCCCAAACTCCTGGAGCCTCCACCTGCCCAGGGGTTGGGGAAAGGGGCTGGAATCCCAAATATTCCTTGGAATTCCTGGATCCCACCCGGCTGGGGGGGGGGGGATTGGATCAATGGGAATTCCATGGGAATTCCTGGGAATTTGTGTTTTTGGGGGATTTTGGGATCCTTTTCCCATAAAAAATCTCCCCCAAACTGAGCCCCAAAGCCCCGGAGCGGCTCGGGATCCCTCAGCAGGAAAATCCCGAAGGATTTGATGTTTTTCATGGAATTGTTCCAGCCCTGCAGGGGCCGGGATTCGGGGATCAAAGGGAATTCCCTGGGGCAGGGAATCGTAAATCTGAGCGAGCTGTGAGTGACAGCTGTCAATCACCCGGATAATGAGGCTCAATTAGCCGGGAATTCCGGGATTGGGAGATTTGGGATCATTCCCGGGCGGGGATCCGCCTTTGGGGTTTTCCAGCCGCTCCCAAATGGGTGGAATTCCCCCCAAATCCGGAACATTCCTGCTGGGAATGGCTTTAATCCCGGATTTTATCTGGGAATTGGGGATGGAGGGGAAATTCCAGGGATTTGGGGTGGCTGGGAAGGGGTTTGGGGTCTGTGCTGGGATGAGGAGCTGCTCTGGAAGGAAATTCCCCCTCAAACTTCGGGATTAAAACTTTGGGAAATGTTTTGGGAAAAGGGAATTCGGGAGCAGCCGGAGCCCAGCAGGGTCAGGAGCCCGGAAAAACCTGGGATTTGGGAATGAGGATCCCAAAGGGCACCACCCCAACCCCACCCGCTCCCTTTGAGGCATCCCCAGCCTTCCCAAATCCGGGAAAAGGCAAATCCACCCCGGGCAGGCGAGCAGCGCCGGAGGGATCCTGGAATTCCAGTCCTGGGGGCTTCTGGAATTTCTGTCCTGGGGATTCTGGGATTCCAATCCTGTGAGGATTCTGGAATTGCAATCCTGTGAGGATTCTGGGATTCCAATCCTGTGAGGATTCTGGGATTCCAATCCTGTTGGGAATTCTGGAATTTCACTCCCAGAGAAATGCTGGAATTCCACTCCTGTTGGGAATTCTGGAATTTCACTCCTGGGGGATTCTGGAATTTCTCTCCTGAGGATTCTGGAATTTCACACCCGGGGGATTCTGGAATTCCAATCCTGTTGGGAATTCCGGAATTTCACTCCTGTTGGGAATTCTGGAGTTTCACTCCTGAGGATTCTGGAATTCCAATCCTGTGAGGATTGTGGAATTCCAATCCTGTGAGGATTGTGGAATTCCAATCCTGAGGATTCTGGAATTCCAATCCTGTTGGGAATTCTGGAATTTCACTCCTGTTGCGAATTCCGGAATCCCGCTCCCCCTGCAAACCCCAACCCCCTCAATTCCCTGGCACATCCCTGCCAAGGAACCCCCAGGAATTTCGGGGCTGGCTCAGCTCCCATTCCCATTCCCAAATCCCAAATCCCAAATCCTCTTCTCCTCTCCCTTTTCCAGGAGCCGGAAGATCCAGATCCGGAACATTCCGCCGCAGCTGCGCTGGGAGGTGAGCGCCGGGATCAGCGCCGGGATCGCATTCCCGGCCGCGCCCCCGCTCCCCGGGATCCCGGCAAAGTCACGTCTGCCCCCCTTTTGTTGTTAATTACCTCTTAATTACCCTGGAAATCCCGGGAAAGCGACACCGGCCCCGCAGCCCCCAGGAATTCCCATTAATTCCCGTTAATTGCTGGGGGGAATAAAACGGATCCGGCGCTTCCCGCTGGGAATTTGCCCTGCCTCTGTTTTCCATCCCACTCCCCGCTGGCTCCGGGCCGCCTGGAGCTTCCCGGCGTTAATTACTGGGGAATTCTTAATGATCCTAATGAGGGAGGGAGGGATGGGATGGGATGGGATGGGATGGGATGGGATGGGATGGGATGGGATTTCCCGGGATTGAATTTTTTCCTGCTTTTTGGGATTTTTCTCCCCAGGTTTTGGACGGGCTGCTGGCCCAGTACGGCACCGTGGAGAGCTGCGAGCAAGGTGGGCAGGGAGGAGACCTGGATTTGGGGAATTGGACCTAAATTTTGGGAATTGGACACGGATTTTGGGAATTGGACACGGATTTTGGGAATTGGACATGGATTTTGGGGAATTTAACTTGGATTTTGGGGAATTGAGCCCGGGTTTGGGGAATTGAACCTAAATTTTGGAATTGAACCCAGATTTTGGGGAATTAAACCCAAATTTGGGGAATTGAACCTAAATTTTGGGAATTGAACCCAGATTTTGGGGAATTGGACATGGATTTGGGGAATTGGACATGGATTTGGGGAATTGAACCCGGATTTAGGGAATTGAACTCAAATTTGGGGAATCGAACGCAGATTTTGGGGAATTGAACCCGGATTTGGGGAATCGAACCCGGATTTGGGGAATTGAACCCGGATTTGGGGAATTTAAACCGGATTTTAGGAATTGAACCTGGATTTAGGGAATTCCTGCCCAATTTTGGGGGGAAAGAGGGAATAAACCCCCAATCCCCGCCTCTTTTCCCCGATCCCCGCAGTGAACACCGACAGCGAGACCGCCGTGGTCAACGTCACCTACGCCAACCGGGAGCAGACCCGGCAGTGAGTGCCCCGGGAATTCTTCGGGAATTCTCCAGGAATTCTGGAATTCCGTCCCTCCCTCCCTCACCTGGGAATTCCCGGGGCTGGGATCCCCCTCGTGCCAAATCCCGAGATTCCGGCGGAAATCCCCGAGGACGCCCCTTGGGTCTGATGGGTTTTCCTCTGGAGAGAATTCCCAGTTTTTGGAGCTTTCCTGGCAGCTCAGGGAGTGAAATTTTGGGCTTTTTTGCTGGGGCAGAAGTGGATTTTGGGAATTCTGCCTCCCGGAACAGCGACCGCGGGGTGGAATGTCCCAGGTGGGGCAGACCTGGGGGTCGTTCCCAGCTTTTTCCTGCTCCAGGGATTCTCCCATCCCGCTCACACCGGGGGCAAACTCGCTTCTACCACTTTTAGGGATTTTTTTTTTTTTTTTTAGGGAATTTTTGCTGGAATGGGATTCCCGGGAATGTGGGAGGGGAGAGGAAAGCCCTGCTCTTGGTGCCAGCCCCATCTACTGACAGCTCCCAGCTCTGCATCCCGGGATTCTGGATCTGGGAATCCGCAGGGATTCGGGATCTGGGAATCAGTCCCTCGGAGACTTGGGAATCACTCCCTGCACGGGAATTTTGGGAGAGGGATTTGGGATCTCTCAGAGATCTGGGAATCGCTCCCTGCACGGGAATTTTGGGAGAGGGATTTGGGATCCCTCAGAGATTTGGGAATCAAACCCCCAATTATTTCCCCCCTTCAAACCCCCAATATTTTCCCCTCAAACTCTGGGATTTTCCTCCTCAAACCCCCAATTATTTCCCCCCTCAAACCCCAGGATTTTTCCCCTAAAACCCTGGGATTTTCTCAAACCCCGTGATTTCCCCCCTCAACCCCCAATCCCCACCATTTCCCCCCTCAAACCCCGGGATTTTCTCCCTGAAACCCCCAATTATTTTCCCTCTCAAACCCCAGGATTTTTCCCCTCAAACCCCCAATTATTTTTCCCCTCAAACTCTGGGATTTTCCCCCTCAATCCCCAATTATTTCCCCCCTCAAACCCCACGATTTTCCCCCCTCAAACCCCCAATTATTTCCCCCTCAAACCCCCAATTATTTTCCCCTCAAACTCTGGGATTTTCCCCCTCAAACTCCCAATTATTTTCCCCCTCAATCCCCCAATTATTTCCCCCCTCAACCCCCCAATTATTTTCCCTCTCAAACCCCAGGATTTTTCCCCTCAAACTCCCAATTATTTTCCCCTCAAACCCCCAATTATTTTCCCCCTCAAACCGTGGGATTTTCCCCCTAAAACCCCAGGATTTTTCCCCTAAACCCCCGGGATTTTCCCCTCAAACCCCCAATTATTTTCCCCCTCAAAGCCTGGGATTTTTTCCCTGAAACCCCCAATTATTTTCCCCCTTAAACTCTGGGATTTTTCCCCCTCAAACCCCAGGACTTTCCCCCTCAATCCCCCAATTATTTTTCCCCTCAAACCCCAGGATTTTTCCCCTCAAACCCCCAATTATTTTCCCCCTCAAACCCGGGGATTTTTCCCCCCAAGATCTTTCCCCCCCTCAAACCCCCAATCCCCACCATTTCCCCCCTCAAACCCCAAGATTTTCCCCCTCAAATCCCGGGATCTTTTTCCCCCTCAAACCCCCAATCCCCACCATTTCCCCCCTCAAACCTCGGGATTTTTCCCCTCAAACCCCCAATTATTTTCCCTCTCAAACCCCAGGATTTTTCCCCTAAAACCCCAGGATTTTTCCCCTCAAACCCCCAATTATTTTCCCCTCAAACCCGGGATTTTTCCCCTCAAACCCCCAATTATTTTCTCAAACCCTGGGATTTCCCCCCTCAAGCCCTGGGATTTTTTTCCCCTCAAACTCCATGATTTTTCCCCTCAAACTCCCAATTATTTTCCCCTCAATCCCCAAATTGTTTTCCCCCTCAAACCCCAGGATTTCCCCCTAAAACCCTGGGATTTTTCCCCTCAAACCCCAGAATTTTCTCAAACCCCGAGAATTTCTCAAACCCCGGGATTTTCCCCCCCAATCCCCCCCCAATTCCCGGGATCTCCCCCCTCTCCCCAGAGCCATCCTGAAGCTGAACGGGCACCAGCTGGAGAGCCACGTGCTGAAGGTCTCCTACATCCCGGACGAGGCGGCGGAGAACGGGCGCCGGGGGGCCGGGGGCGGGCGGGGGGCGGCCAGGCCGGGGTCACCGCCGCCCCCCGGGGCGCCCCCCAAGCAGCCGCCGCCCCCCGAGGTGCCCCTGCGCCTCCTGGTGCCCACCCAGTTCGTGGGGGCCATCATCGGCAAGGAGGGGGCCACCATCCGCAACATCACCAAGCAGACGCAGTCCAAGTGAGCCGGGGCTGGGGCAGGGGGTCTGCAGGGGTTGTCCAAGGGTTTTCCAATGGTTTCCCAAGGGCTTCTCCAAGGGTTCTCCAAGGGGTTCTCCAAGGGGTTTTCCAAGGGGTTCTTCAAGGGTTCTGCATGGGTTCTCCAACGGTTGTCCAAGGGGTTCTCCAAGGGTTCTCCAAGGGTTCTGCAGGGGTTCTGCAAGGGTTCTCCAAGACTTTTCCAAGGAGTTCTGCAGGGATTCTTCAAGGGGTTCTCCAAGGGTTCTCCAAGGGTTTTCCAAGGGGTTCTCCAAAGGGTTCTTCAAGGGTTCTGCAGGGGTTCTCCAAGGGTTCTCCAGAGGTTCTTCAAGGGGTTCTCCAAGGGTTCTCCAAGGGTTCTGCAGGGGTTCTCCAACGGTTTTCCAAGGGGTTCTCCAAGGGTTCTGCAGGGGGTTCTCCAAGGGTTTTCCAAGGAGTTCTGTAGGGGTTCTCCAAGGGGTTCTTCAAGGGTTTTCCAAGGATTTTCCAAGGGTTCTCCAAGAGTTTTTCCAGGGTTGTCCAAGGGGTTCTCCAAGGGTTCTGCAGGGGTTCTGCAGTGGGTCTCCAGAGGTTCTCCAGGCGTTCTCCAGGGGTTTTCCAGCATTTTCTCCAGGGGTTCTCCAGGGCTGCTCCAGAGGTTCCCCCCGGGCCCCTCCATCCAGGAAGGATTTCTTTGGGATTTGGCCACCCCCATCCCAACCCCTCCCACCGCTTCCAATCCCACTGGGATTTCGGGGGGATTTTGGGGGGGGATTTTGGGGATTTCAGCCTCCAGCCCCAAATTCCCTCCCCTTGCTGGACCGGAGACCCCGGGCAGGCTGGGAGCTCCGGGGCCTCTCCTCCCGTGGCCTTTCAGGATCGACGTGCACCGGAAGGAGAACGCGGGCGCGGCGGAGAAAGCCATCAGCATCCACTCCACGCCCGAGGGCTGCTCGGCCGCCTGCAGGATGATCCTGGACATCATGCACAAGGAGGCCAAGGACACCAAGACGTGAGGGTTCCCGAGGGTCCCACCCCAGGGATCCTCCCCGGCCTCGGGGCTGCGGGGATTTCGGGTTTGGGGAGTCCAAGCCACGGGGTTTGAGCTGCTCCCGGCCCTGCTGGCCAATCCCTCCTTGGGTTCCTCAATCCCTGCTTTGGGGTTTTCCCTCTTTTGGGGTTTTTTTCCCTCCTTTCCCACTTCCCACAATCCCTCAGTTTGGGTTTTTTCCCTCTTTTCCCAGTTCCCACAGTCTCTCAGTTTGGGTTTTTCCCTGTTCCCAACTGCCCTAATCCATCCTGTGGGGCTTCTCCCCCCATTCCCGTTCCTATTCCCATTCCATTCCCATTCCCATTCCCCATTCCCCATTCCCATTCCCCATCCCCATCCCCATTCCCACTCCCATTCCCCATTCCCGTTCCCATTCCCAGGGCTGACGAGGTCCCCCTGAAGATCCTGGCCCACAACAACTTTGTGGGGCGCCTGATCGGCAAGGAGGGCCGGAACCTCAAGAAGGTGGAGCAGGACACCGAGACCAAAATCACCATTTCCTCGTAAGGCTCCGGGGATTCCTCACTCTGGGATGGAGGTTGGGAACGGGGGCAGAAGTTTTGGTCCCCGGAGTTCTCCCAGGAAACCTTGGGGCTGGATTTTCCGTACTCCCCTTTCCCATCCCCTTTGGGGTCCCTTCCCACCACTTTGATGTCCCTTCCCCACCATTTTGGTGTCGCTTCTCCATCCCTTCCCCGTCCAAATCTTTGGGGTCCCTTTGAGGTCCCTTTGGGGTCCCTTTGGGGTTCCTTTGGGGTCCCTTTGGGGTCCCCTCCCACCCTCTCTGTGCCCAGAGCCCGGCACTGCCGGCTTTGGTGCCGGGGCTGGGGTTTTCCTGCCAGAGCCCATTTTGGGGGAGGCACCCGGAACCCCCCGGTACAAACTGCGCTCTCTGCCCCGGGTGTGTCCCTGCCCCCTGGGCTGTCCCTGTCCCCTGGGCTGTCCCTGTCCCTTGAGCTGTCCCTGTACCTCCCTGTCCCCCCGGGCTGTCCCTGTCCCCCTGGCCTGTCCCTGTCCCTCGTCCCCTGGGCTGTCCCTCGTCCCCTGGGTTGTCCCTCTTCCCTTGGGCTGTCCCCATCCCCTGGGCTGTCCCTGTCCCCTGGTGTGTCCCTGCCCCCCGGGCTGTCCCTGTCCCCCGGGCTGTCCCTGTCCCCCAGTCTGCCCCCATCCCCCTGGTCTGTCCCTCTTCCTCTGGCCTGTCCCTGTCCCCATCCCCCCGGTCGGTCCCCATCCCCTGGTCTGTCCCTGTCCCCCCCGGTCTGTCCCCGTCCCCCAGTCAGTCCCCATGCCCAGTCTGTCCCTGTCCCCCGGCCGTGTCCGGCAGGCTGCAGGAGCTGACCCTGTACAACCCCGAGCGGACGATCACGGTGAAGGGCTCCCCCGAGAGCTGCTGCCGCGCCGAGCAGGAGATCATGAAGAAAGTGCGCGAGGCCTACGAGAACGACGTGGCCGCCATGAGCGTGAGTGGGGCCGGGCCCGCGGGGATCCCCACGGATTTTATTTCCCCTCAGTTACAATCCCCCCTCATCCCCGATTTTATTTCCCCTCAGTTACAGTCCCACCTCATCCCCGGACTGAACCTCGCTGCCGTCGGGCTCTTCCCGGCCTCGTCCACGGCGGTGCCGCCGCCCCCGAGCGGCGTCTCCGGGGCCGCTCCCTACAGCTCCTTCCTGGTGAGTGACCCCGAGGGCAGGGGACATCTATCCCCGTGGAGACCCTGGGGACATCCCCATGGAGACCCTGGGATGGGCAGGTGACCCTGGGGACATCCCCATGGAGACCCCACAGGACCCCAGGATGGGCAGGTGACCCCCGGCAGCTCTCGCTCCCGGCTTGGGGACATGACAGTGACCCCAAATGGTGACACTGGTCCTGAAATAGTGACAGGGGCTCCAAGCAGTGACACTGACCCCAATGGTGACAGGGACCCCAAATAGTGACAGTGACCCCAATGGTGACACTGACCCCAAACAACGACACTGACCCCAATGGTGACAGGGACCCCAAACAGTGACACTGACCCCAATGGTGACAGGGACCCCAAATAGTGACAGTGACTCAAATGGTGACACTGACCCCAAACAGTAACAGTGACCCCAGACACTGACCCTCAATGGTGACAGGGACCCCAAATAATGACAGTGACCCCAAACAATGACAGTGACCCTAAATAGTGACAGTGACCCCAATGGTGACAGGGACCCCAAATAATGACAGTGACCCCCAAACAATGACACTGACCCCAAACAATGACACTGACCCCAATGGTGACAGTGACCCCAAACTGTGACAGTGACCCCAGTGGTGACAGTGACCCCAAACAGTGACAGTGACCCCAAACAATGACAGGAACCCCCAATGGTGACAGGGACTCCCAATGGTGACAGTGACCCCTAAGCAGTGACAGTGACCCCAGTGGTGACAGTGACTCCCAATGGTGACAGTGACCCCTAAGCAGTGACAGTGACCCCAATGGTGACAGTGACCCTCAAACAGTGACAGGGACCCCAAGCAGTGACAGTGACCCCAGACAGTGACAGTGACCCCAAGCAGTGACAGTGACCCCAATGGTGACAGGGACCCCCAATGGTGACAGGGACCCCAAGCAGTGACAGTGACCCCAATGGTGACAGTGACTCCCAATGGTGACAGGGACCCCGAAACAGTGCCAGGGACCCCAGGCAGTGGCAGTGACCCCGTCAGTGACCCCGTCAGTGACCCCGTCTCCGCCCGCAGCCCCCCGAGCAGGAGACCGTGCACGTCTTCATCCCGGCGCAGGCGGTCGGGGCCATCATCGGCAAGAAGGGGCAGCACATCAAGCAGCTCTCGCGCTTCGCCAGCGCCTCCATCAAGGTGGGGAGGGCCCCGCTGGGCCCAAATGGCCCCAGATGGCCCCAGATGTCCCCAGATGTCCCCCTTGGCCCGGGAAAAGCACCGGGAAGCCTGGGCGGGGCTGTAGTGCCGTGTCTGTCCCGTGTCCGTCCTGTGTCCATAATTGTTCATCCCGTGTCCCTCCCATGTCCATCCCATGTCCCTCCCATGTCCCTCCCATGTCCCTCCCGTGTCCCTCCCGTGTCCCTCCCATGTCCCTCCCGTGTCCGTCCTGTGTCCATCCCATGTCCATCCCGTGTCCATCCTGTGTCCATCCCATGTCCATCCCGTGTCCATAATTGTCCCTCCCGTGTCCCTCCTGTGTCCCTCCCGTGTCCATCCCCTGTCCATCCCATGTCCCATCCCATGTCCATCCTGTGTCCATAATTGTCCATCCCGTGTCCATCCTGTGTCCATCCAATGCCCATCCCATGTCCGTAATTGTCCACCCCGTGTCCCTCCTGTGTCCACCCCGTGTTCACCCCGTGTCCATCCCGTGTCCATCTTGTGTCCCTCCCGTGTCCATCCCGTGTCCATCTCCTGTCCACCCCGTGTCCACCCCGTGTCCATCCCGTGTCCGTCCCGTTGCAGATCGCGCCCCCGGAGACGCCGGACTCCAAAGTGCGCATGGTGGTGATCACCGGCCCGCCCGAGGCGCAGTTCAAGGTTGTCCCTCTGCTGTCACCTCCCTGGGGACACCGGGGTGGCCCTGGCAGGGAGGGCAGGGGGGTGACCCCAATTCTGAACCCCCAATTCCAGGATTGGGTTTCCCAGGGGTTAAATGGATTTGGAATTCCAAAGAAATGGGAATTTTTGGGATTTTGGTCCATCCCACATCCAGGGATGATGGAGCTCAGGGTGGGACACTTCCTGCTCAGTTTAGGAATTCCAAAGAAATGGGATTTTATGGGATTTTGGCCCATCCCAAACCCAGGGATGGAGCTCAGGGTGTGACATTTCCAACTCTGGTTTGGAATCCCAAAGAAGCGGGATTTTTTGGGATTCTGCCCCATCCCAAACCCAGGGATGATGGAGCTCAGGGTGTGACACTTCCGACTCGGGTTAGGAATTCCAAAGAAATGGGATTTTTTGGGATTCTGCCCCATCCCACACCCAGGGGTGGGACACCTCCATCTCCTCCCCCCCGCAGGCGCAGGGCAGGATCTACGGGAAGCTGAAGGAGGAGAACTTCTTCGGGCCCAAGGAGGAGGTGAAGCTGGAGACGCACATCCGCGTGCCGGCCTCGGCCGCCGGCCGCGTCATCGGCAAGGGCGGCAAGACCGTGAGTGGGCACGGGGACAGGATCCTCGGGATTCCCGGGGTTCCCGGGGTGGTTCTCCAGGGGATTCAGCCCCCCGGGTGTCCCCGCAGGTGAACGAGCTGCAGAACCTGACGGCGGCCGAGGTGGTGGTGCCGCGGGAGCAGACCCCGGATGAGAACGAGCAGGTGATCGTCAAGATCATCGGGCACTTCTACGCCAGCCAGGTACGGCCGGGGAGAGCTGGGGGGAAGCCAGAGCTTCTCCAGGGGTTCTCCAGGGGTTCTCCAGAGGTTCTTCAGAGGTTCTCCAGGGGTTCTTCAGGGGTTTTCCAGCAGTTCTCCAGGGATTTCCTGGAGGCTCTCCAGGGGTGAGCCAGGGGTGATCCAGCATTCTCTAGAGCTTCTCCAGGGGTTCTCCAGGGGTGAGCCAGGGTCTCCCCAGGGATTTTCCAGAGGTTCTCCAGGGGTTTTCCAGCAGTTCTCCAGGGATTTCCTGGGGCTGCTCCAGGGGTGATCCAGGGACTCTCCAGGGACTCTCCAGAGATTCTCCAGGGGTGATCCAGGGACTCTCCAGCGGTTCTCCAGGGATTTTTCAGGGCTTCTCCAGGGATTCTCCAGAGGCTCTCCAGGGATTTTCTAGGGGTTCTCCAGAGGTTCTCCAGGATCTCCTCAGGGTTCTCCAGGGCTGTGTTGCTCAGACCGCACATTTTTGGTGGTCATCCCCCGAATCCCACCCGTTCCTCCCGGGAAGAATCCGGCAGAGCCTTGGGGCGGGAGCTGCCGCTGGATTTGGGTGGGAATTGGGAATTCCAGGGCTTTGCTTGGGCTGGAACATTCCACGGATCCCCGGCTGTCCCCCCCAGATGGCTCAGCGCAAGATCCGGGACATCCTGGCGCAGGTCAAGCAGCAGCACCAGAAGGGCCAGAGCGGCCAGAGCCAATCCCGGAGGAAATAGGGATCCCAAAAAAAAAACATCCCGGGAGAACGAGGAGGCGGCACAGCCAGGCCGGGCTGCGAGTGCCGGGGAACAGCGACCGCAGGGAGACCACAGGGATCGGGAATGAGCAGGGATCGGGAATCACTGAGCAGGGATCGGGAATGAGCAGGGATCGGGAATCACTGAGCAGGGATCGGGAACGAACAGGGATCGGGAATGAACAGGGATCGGGAATGAACAGAGATTGGGAATGACTTCCACAGGGATTGGGAATCACTTCCATAGGGATCGGGAATGAGCAGGGATCGGGAATGAACAGGGATTGGGAATGACTTCCACAGGGATTGGGAATCACTTCCATAGGGATCGGGAATGAGCAGGCTCTAGGAATGAACAGGGATCGGGAATGACCAGGGATCGGGAATGACTTCCACAGGGATCGGGAATGAGCAGGGAGGGGGAAAAAAATCTGGGATTTGGGGAGAAAAAATGGGAATTTGGGGGGAAAAATGGGAATTTGAGAGAAAAAGGGGAATTGGGGGAAAATGGGAATTTGGGGGGGAAAATGGGAATTGGGAGAAAAAAGGGAATTTGGGGGGGAAATAGGAATTTGGGGGGGAAATGGGAATTTGGGAGAAAAATGGGAGTTGGGGGAAAAATGGGAATTTGAGAGAAAAAGGGGAATTGGGGGAAAATGGGAATTTGGGGGGAAAAAAATGGGAATTCAGGGGGAAAAATGGGAATTTGGGATGGATTTTTGAGGGGGCAGGGAAGTTGGGATATTCTCAGGTGACGTAAAAAAGTGGGAATTTGGGGGGAAAAAAGAGCAAAATCGGGATGAATTTTGAGGGCCAGGAACGACGGGAGGAAAGTTGGGAAGCTCAAAAAAATCGGGAATTTGGGACAAACCCGGCCCTGAGGCTTTTGCCGTGGATTGGAGGGAGCCCAGCCCTTCCCAGCAGGGAATTTTGGGGGAAAATCCTCCAAAAAAAAGCAACTTTTGGAACAGCAGGAAAAGCAGATTTAGGGAAGACGGGAATTTCCTGGAATTCTGCTATTCCAGGGCAAAAAAAAACAACCAACAAAAACAACCCAGGAAACGACAAAAAAACCACAAAAACGCTCAAAAAAACAACAAAAAAAAGCTACCTCAGGTGTGATTACCTCAGCTCTGGAATATTCTGAATTTTTTGGGGTTGTTTTCACTTTATTTTGGGGTTTTGTTGTTTTTTTTGTTTATTTCGGGGGCTTTTTTCGCTGATATTTTATATAAGAGGTGCTAACGGGGCAGATTTTATTTTTTTAATGAAAAAGAGAAAAAAAAAAGATAAATTTTTTTTGAAATTTTTTGGTTTTTGTTTTTTTTTTTTTAAATAACGGAAGAATCCGGGCGTTCCGGGAATTCAGGACCTAGTGGAAAAGATGGCAGCAGCTTCCTTATTTTTGATATTTTTGATATTTTTTGTGATACTTTTTGATATTTTTGACAAGTTTTTGGCGCCCTTTCCCAGCCAGGTGAGGAATTTCAGCTCTCAGGCATCGTCGCTCTCCAAAAAAAAAAAAAAAATCCGGGAAAATCCCGAATTTGATTTTCCCAGCGGGAAAAACTTGAAATTTTTTTCCTTTTTTTTTTGAATTTTTTAAAATTTTAGTTTTGAATTTTTTTAAAAATTTTTTAATTATTATTTTCCTTTTTTTCCGATTTTTTTCCCCGGGGATTTCAAGGGGTAAAAACCCAACCTGAACCCGGCGCTGCCTGAAAGGATTTTCCCAAATCCATGGAATTTTTTGGGAATTTTTCCGCTCCTGGACAGCGTTTTCTATGCAAAGTGGGGTTAAAAATGGGGGGTTTTTGTGCTGGTTTTATTTTTTATTTTCACACTCTCGGAAGCCATAAAGAGATTTTTTTTCTATATTTGATAGAAAATTCCTAAAGATCCCAAAATCCCAAGGTGATCCCGAATTTCCTGGAATTTCCAGGGGTGGGGTCGATCCATCTTCTCCACTAACGGTGCTGTGAAATTTAAAATTTAAAAAAATGGAAAAAAAAATAATAATCCACAAAAAAAAATATTTTAGAAGACTTTTTTTTTTTTTTACCTCCGTTTTAACGAGGGGGAAAAAATAATTAAAGGAAGAAATGAATTTTAAAAAAAAATTAAGTACAAAAAAACATTAATTAAAAAAATAAATTAAAAAGAAGAAAAAATAATTTTTTGAGAAAGAAAGGGAAAATAATTTTAAGGGAGGAAAAATAATTTTACAAAGGAATAAAGATAATCTTAATGAAAAGGAAAAAAAAGAATTTTAAAAAAGGAAAAAAATTATTTAAAAAAAGGAAAAAATATTTTAAAAAAAGGAAAAAATAATTAAAATTTAAAAAGCTCAAAAATATCAAAAATAATTTTTAAAAAATGGGAGGAGGAGAGAGAGAAATTAATTAATGAATTCCTTCGTTAAGTGGGAGCCAATTTTAATTCCCTACAAACGCACAGGGAGGAGGGAGAGGAGAATTCCCGACCTGAGCACGGCCGGGATCAGCCTCTCCCTGCTCTAAAACCTCCACAGGGTGATTGTTCTTGGTGAAATCCCGAATTTTGGGTGAAATCCCAATTTTTCTTGGTAAAAATCCTAATTTTTCTTAGTAAAATCCCTTTTTTTGGGGGGGTGAAATCCCAATTTTTTGGGGTGAAATCCCATTTTTTGGGGGGTGAAATCCCTTTTTTTTTTTTGGTGAAATCCCATTTTTTTGAGTGGTGAAATCCCCATTTTTTGGGGTGAAATCCCCATGTTTTAAAATAAAATCCCTTTTTTTTTGGATGGGGCGAAATCCCATTTCCTCCTTTTTTTTTTGGATGAACCAATAAACAAAAAAAAATTCCAAAACAATCCCCCCCAAAAAGCCATTTTGGTGCTATTTTCCCCCAAAAAAGTCGATTTTGGTGCTGTTTTCCCCCAAAAAAGCCGATTTTGGTGCTGTTTCCCCCCAATCCCACCACCCCACGCCTCCTCCCCATCCCAAATATTTGGGATTCGGGAACGTGGGATCCCCCTCTGGCAGGGGGCTGAGCTTTTATTCCCCCCAAAAAATTTGGGGTTGAAAATTTGGGGTGAAAATCCCGGATTTGGGCTCGGCAGCTCCCGCCCCTCGTGGGGGGCGTTTTCCGCGTTTTTCCTTGGAATTTTTGGGCAGGAAAAGACGATTTTGGAATACTTGAAACTCCCATTCCCAGCAAATCCAGACCTCGGGGATCCCCCCAAAAAAAGCCGGGAATAACAATTCCCAAATCCCATCCCGGGGATCTCTGGGAGGATCCCGACCTAAACAGATCCCGGGAACAGATCCTGGGAACGATCCCAGGAACAGATCCCAGGAATGATCCTGGGAACAGATCCCAGGAATGATCCCAGGAATGATCCTGGGAACGATCCCAGGAACAGATGCTGGGAATGATCCCGGGAATGATCCCAGGAACATATCCCAGGAATGATCCCAGGAACAGATCCCGGGAATGATCCCGGGAACAATCCCAGGAACAGATCCTGGGAATGATCCCGGGAACAGATCCTGGGCATGATCCCAGGAGCGATCCCGGGAATGATCCTGGGAATGATCCCAGGAACAGATCCCAGGAACAGATCCCGGGAATGATCCCAGGAACAGATCCCGGGAACAGATCCCAGGAATGATCCCAGGAACAGATCCCGGGAATGATCCCAGGATTATCCTGGGAATGATCCCAGGCATGATCCCGGGAACAGATCCCAGGAACGATCCCAGGAAGGATCCCAGGAATGATCCCAGGAACAGATCCTGGGAATGATCCCGGGAACAATCCCAGGAATGATCCTGGGTACAGATCCCAGGAATGATCCCGGGAATCCTCATCCACAACCAATCCCAGTTGTGTTTAATCTACCTCTTTAGCCATAGGTGACTCTAGGTAGGGGCGACTCCCCGGGCGTAGTTTTTAGGGAGAAAAGGAAAATTAAATTAAAAAAAAATAAAAAAAAGTTTTTTAAAAAAAAGAGTTTACAAAAAAAAAAAGTAAAAAGAGAAAAAAAATAGGAAAAAAAATTTTAAAATTTACACTTTTTCCAAAGAAAAATGTTCTTAAAAAAAAAAAGAAAATGGGATTAAAAAAAAATAGGATAAAAAAAAAATAGGATTTCTGGGATTGCTTTCCCCTCGAGGAAAGTGGTTTTTGAGTCCTTGGAAGCTCCAGACCTCACCAGTCCCAGATTCGGGCTGTGACTGATTTGATTTTGATTTTGATTTTTACTTTTATCTTCATTTTTTATTTTGATTTTTGATTTTTAACACTCAATTTTCCTTTTTTTTTTTTTCCAGTTTTCCTTGGATATTTCCTTCCCCCTCAACCCCTCCGGCCTCCCCGCAGGGCTGGGGGAATCCAAGTTTTTTGGGGGGGTTTTTTGGGTTTGGGTTTTTTTTTTTTTGGGCAGCAGAGCGGGGGGAGGTGGGACGGAGCTGAATTTTGGGAGCACCCAAAATTTCTGCTTCTCCCAGGAAATTTCAGGCTCTTTAGGTAAAAAAAAATTGTGATTTCTGGGATGTTGTTTTGCCTCTTTGAGTTGTTTTCACCTTTTTTTTTCCTCTCTTACCTCTCCTGATCCAAGTCCTTCTCTTTTCCCGGGATTTGGGATGGAGGAGGGGGATTTCCTGAATTTTTATTTTATTTTTGGTCACAAATTGCTTTATTTCCACCGTTCTGTCGTGAAAAAATAAAAGAGCGAAAAGAGAGAAAGAAGAAAAAAAAAAATCGAGTGTTTGTGTGGATTTGTGGGATTGGGGAGGCGAAAAAAAAAGGGAATTGAGGAATTGGGAAAATGAAAAGGGGAGAGAAAATAAAGGGGAAGTTTAAAATTCAAAAAGAGAAAATAGAGGAGGAAGTAAAGGGGAAATAGGGAAATAAATGGAAAAAAAAAGGGAAAATAAAGGGGAAATGGGGAGGGAGAAATAAAGGGAAGAGAGGAAAAAATTGGGAGGGGGAAAAATGGAAAAAAAGGAAATTGAGGGGGGAAATGAGGAGGAAAAAATAGAGGGGGAAAGAGAAATAATGGAAATAATAAAGGGAAAAGGGATAAATAAAAGGGAAGGGAAAATGAAGGAATAGAGGGGGAAATGGGAGAGAAATAAAGGGAAATAAAGGGGAAAATTTTTAAAAATGGGAAATAGAAGGAAAAATGAAGTGGAAGCGAGAAGAAAAGGGGGAATAGAGGATAAATATGAAAATAAATTAGAACTGGAGGAGAAAAAGGAAGAAAATAGAGAGGGAAAAAGAGGAAAATGGAGGGGAAATAGAGAAATGAAGGGGGAAATGGGGAGAGCAGAGGGAAAAAAAGAAATTGGGGAAAAGTTGAAGGAGAAATAGAAAAATAAATGAAGGGAAATAGGGGGAAAGGGAAATGGAGGGAAAATGAATAAAGGGGAAGCAGGGGGAGAAAAAGGAAGGGAAATAGAGGGGAAAATAAATAAAATTAGATGTAAAAAATTGGGAAATAAGGAGGGAATTAGGTGGGAAAAGGAGAAATAAACGGGTAATAGAGAAATAAAGGGCGAAGAAAGGAAGGGGGAACAGAGGAAAAACAGATCAATAAATGGAAAATGGAGTGGAAAACAAAGCGGGAAATAGAGGAAAACAGAGAAAGAAAGGGGGGAAATAAAGGAAAAAAATGGGAATAAAGGCAGAAATAAGTAAAAAAAAAAAAATAAAATAAGGATGGAAATCAGAGTGGCGGGCACGAGGGTGCCAGCGGCGGAGCTCGGGGCTGTCCCAGCGGGTGGAACGGCGCCGGTACCGGGAGTGAAGGAAGTTTTTAGGGCCGGGAATATCCCGGAATTCCCGAAATTCCCGAAATTCCGGGAATCAGCGGCCGGCGGGGCCGGGACTATTTCCCGCGGGCGGAGGGATAGGGAGGGCGCGCGGCGCCTCCCGGTACACCCAGCGGTCCCATGGTGTAATGGTTAGCACTCTGGACTTTGAATCCAGCGATCCGAGTTCAAATCTCGGTGGGACCTCGCGTTTCTTTTTGCCCGCCGCCTTCGCCACCGCCCCGGGGCCGAGGAGGGGAGAGGAAAGGACCGGACGAGGGTGAGAGGCCGCGGCGGCCGCACCGGGAGCGCCGGGCCCGCAGCGGCGCCCGCCGCGCTCCATTTTGTGCGTGGGCGCCGGCGCTTCACGGCGCAGGCGCGGGGAAAGGCGGCGGATGGAAGCCGGAGGGCGCTCTCCGTGTTCCACCGCTGATTGGCTGAGCATGATGTCACTCTGGCATTCCTGCATTGCTATTGGCTGGGCCCGCGCTTGGCCCCGCCTTCCACCGGCGCGGCCCGGAGCCCTCCGGGGAGAATCGCTGTCTCCGTTTCCGATCGCTGATTGGCTATTCGATCGGTCACTCTCACAATCTCGTATTTTTATTGGCTGAGAGTGTTCTTTGCACCGCCTCCTCCTTCAGCAATCCGTAGCCCCCCGAGGGTAATTCGCGCTTTCCGTTCCCCGTGGCTGATTGGCTAAATCTGCTGTCCCTCTCGCACCGTCGCGTTTCTATTGGCTGCAACCTCGCTTTGTCCCGCCTCCCACCTCAGCAATCCGTTTCCCCCGGGGAGCGGGTTCGCGCCCTCCGTTCTCCACCGCTGATTGGCTGAGCGGGCTGTCACTCTGCCAATCCCGCCTTGCTATTGGCTGGGAGCGCTTTCGCCCCGCCTCCCCCTCAGCAGCCCGGAGCCCTCATGGCGGGTTCGAGCCTTCACGACGCTGAGGGCTCCTCCGGCCGTGCCCTAAGCCGCTGTGGGACCGGCAGCGTCCCGAATCCCCTCGGAGGCGGCTTAGCCGGCTCTGACGCACGTTCCCAGCCGTTTAACGTCGATTAACAGGTCAATCCCCTCCGGCCCCGGCCCGGTTATCGCCCCGGATTAGGGGCAGCTCAGGCCCAGGTAGAGCCGATCTCCTCAAGGCAGTGACAGGAAGATACGATTTTATTTTTTATTTTTAAACCTAAACGGCCTGAAATTGTCTCAGAGCGGTGGCCAGGAGAAGAAGCAGCACCTTTGGACGCGCTCCAAATTAATTACGGAGCATCTCACATTCAGCTCCATCACCCCCCCTAAAAAAACAACCCAACAACTCCATCAAAAAAATAGGGATTCTGCACTCCAAAAAAAAAACCCCAGCAGAACCTCCAAAAACTCCACAAAAAAGCAGAATTCACCCCACTGTGCACCCAAATTTTTTTTAAAAAAGCACAGAAAGATGGAATGTGAGAGCCACAGGCCGACCTTGGGGACCCCGAGGTAGGTCTGCAGCAAACAAAATCCACTTCAGAGCAAAAATAAACCCGGTAAATGCAATAAACCCGGTAAATGCTGGGTTTTTACAGAATATTCCCTGCAAGAGAGACGGAGGCGGCCGCGGTGCTGACGGGTTTATTGAGCAGCTGCGAGAAAGAACAAAACCACCGCGGTTTGGGGAGATTTGGGGGGCAGGGAGGGCTGCGGGGGATTGAGGAAAAATTCACTTTTTCTGTCTTCTCCTCCCGGTTTTGGGGTGTCTGAGGCGCCCTTGTCCCTTTGAGCCGGGATCCAGAGGGGTTTCCTTGGATTTAAACCGGCCTGGGACGGGGACAGAGCCCTGAGGGACTCCAAAATTCAAAATTCAAATTGCTGCCGCTTCTCTTTGGGGGTCTGATGGCCTTGGGGCAGTTCTGGCAGCGTTTTCCCCAGGATTAGAAAATAAAATTTCCAAGATTTTTTCTTTATTTCTCCTTTTTTTTTTCTTTTTTAAAGCAGAACAGCTCCAAACAGCAAACCCCGCTGAATTCGGGAGCTGGCTGTGCCCTGGGGGTTTGTTTGGTTTTGGTTTTGTTTTTTTTTTCTTTTTCTGTCAAGCAGAAAAAAAGAAAAGAAACAAATTAATTTAAATTTATCCTAAAAAAAATTTAATTTTTTAAATTTAAATTTTAAAAATTAATTTAAATGTATCTTAATAATTTTAAAATAATTAATAATGAATTAAATTAAATTTTAAAAATTTTAAATTGAATTTAAATTTCTCCTAAAAACAAACAAACCAACAAAAAAAAAAACCCCAAAACCAAAAGCTGAGCTCAGGGGAGGCTCGGAGCAGGTGGCAGCGCCAGGCTCAGAGCAGACACAGCCCGCTGCTTCCGCCATCCCCGCCTTGCTAAAAAAAAAACCCTAAAAAAGCAGAAGTTTTGCTTTTTTTTTTTGTTATTTTGGCTCGTGGGAAACCAAAGCTGAACTGCGAGCGGGGGCGGGGGTTTTTGGGTCGGGATTTTTTTTTTGTTTGTTTTTTTTCTTTGTTCTTGGGGGGTTTTTTCCTCTTTTTTTTCCCTTTTTTTCCTCCTTTCGCTGCCCTGTAACTGCGCTAGGGTCGGGTGGTGGCTGCCCCGGGGTCGGGCCGGGGGCTGCGGCGGGCCGGGGTCAGCTGATGGTGCAGCCGCCCTTCTCCTTGAAGGGGTTCTTGTCCTCGGGGACGCCCTTGAGCAGCGGGTCCTCCCCCGCCATGGACTCGATGTACTCCTTGATCTCCTTGCCCGTCTTGGAGACCTGCCGGGAGCGGGGACAGTGCCCAGTGCCTCCCCAGTGCTTGATCCCAGTGCCCAGTGCCACCGCAGTGCCCGATCCCAGTGCCTCCCCGGGCATTCCCAGTGCTTCCCTGGGCATTCCCAGTGCCCGATCCCAGTGCCCAGTGCCTCCCCAGTGTCTGATCCCAATGCCAGGTGCCTCCCCAGTGCCCGATCCCAGTGCCTCCCTGGGCATTCCCAGTGCCTGATCCCAGTGCCTCCCCGGGCATTCCCAGTGCCCATTCCCAGTGCCCAGTGCCTCCCCGGGCATTCCCAGTGCCCGTTGCTGGTGCCCAGGTATTCCCAGTGCCTCCCCAGACATTCCCGGTGCCCATTCCCAGTGCCCAGGCGTTCCCAGTGCCTCCCCGGGCATTCCCAGTGCCAGTTCCCAGTGCCCATTCTCAGTGCCCAGGCATTCCCAGTGCCCATTGATCCGTGTGTGTGGCTGGGAGAGGGGAATGGGGCACCTGCCCGGCGTGGGGCATCCCAAAATCACCTCTGGGACATCCCAAAGCCACCCCTGGGGTGTGCACCTGGCATGGGGCACCCCAAAGCCACCCCTGGGGCGTCCCTGGGTGTCCCAAAGCATCTCTGGGGTGTCCCAAATAATCCCTGGAGTGTCCCAAAGCATCTCTGGGGTGTCCCAGAGCATCCCCGGGGTGTCCTAAAGGATCCTTGGGGTGTCCCAGATAACCCCTGGGGGTCCCAAATACTCTCTGGGGTGTCTCAAATAACCTCTGGGGTGTCCCAGAGCACCCCTGGGTGCCACGGGCACCTGTCCGGGTGTGGGGCTGGGAGGGGAACATCTCCCTGGAGGGCAGAGGGGCAGTGCGGGTGCTCCTGCCTGGCTTTGGGGGGCGAGTTCAGGGCTTGGGCTCCTCTCCCTTCCCCTCAGGAGGGACAATCCCGCTCAGGTGGCCGAGCCCCGCCGTGAGGAGCTCACCATTTGCCTCTCGTTCTTCACCTCCTTCTTCAGCTGGTCCAGCTCCATCTTCAGCAGCTCCTTCTCCGTCATGTCCTGCGCCATCCTGCCGGGGGACTGAGGGAACAGCTGATTATTGGGATTATCCCACGGGGTTGGGGCCCTCCCCGCTGTCCCCAGTCAGTGCCTTGGGAGGTGCTCCCAGCTTTTCTAAGGAATTAAAATGAATTAATTCCGTTTTCGTTTCCTCCAGGAGATGAACTCCGTTATTTCCACACCTCTGGAAGTTTTGGGGAATGTAGAGGTCAGGAAAACCCAACTCTTTTTTTCCAAAATACCCAACTCTTCTTCCCAAAAAATACCCAACTCTTCTTCCCAAAAAACCCAACTCTTCTTCCCCAAAATACCCAACTCTTCTTCCCCAAAAAACGCAACTCTTCTTCCCCAAAATACCCAACTCTTCTTCCCCAAAAAACGCAACTCTTCTTCCCCAAAATACCCAACTCTTCTTCCCCAAAAAACGCAACTCTTCTTCCCAAAAAAAACCCCAACTCTTCTTACCCAAAAAACCCAACTCTTCTTCCCAAAAAAACCCAACTCTTCTTACCCAAAAAACCCAACTCTTCTTCCCCAAAAAAACCCAACTCTTCTTCCCCAAAATACCCAACTCTTCTTCCCCAAAAAACCCAACTCTTCTTACCCAAAAAACCCAACTCTTCTTCCCCAGAAAACCCAATTCTTCTTACCCAAAAACCCCAACCCTTCTTACCCAAGAACCCCAACTCTTCTTACCCCAAAAAACCCAACTCTTCTTCCCCAAAAAACAGCCACCATGGCCCGTGTGCCCCGCGCTCCTCCGCCCATCCCCCGGGGAACACAGCCAGTCCCGGGGGCTCGGCGAGGAGACCCCAAAACGGCCAAAATTCACCTGGAATTCTCACCCGGAGGGGTGAAAGGGACTCACCTGGGGGGGCCGGGGGGCCGCCCCTGTGCGCGCCGGGGCCGCTCAGAGCCCCATGGAGGGCAGAGCCTGCGGGGCCGGCGGCAGCGCGGCCGGCAGATGTCTTTGCTGCCTAAGCTGATAATGGACTCAGCAGCCTAAGCCGGTCAGGTGTCGGGAATTAGCCCCGGGCCCGGCTAATCGCGCCGGGAGGGGCCGGGAGGGGCCGCCCAGGGTGGGTGGGGTCCGGCCGGGGCGCCCCGGGAGACCCCCGGGCACCGCAGCGCTGGGAGAGGGTGTGGGTGTGCGGGTCCTGCCCGGGGCAGCGGGAGTGAGCCCGGGAGTGATCCATGGGAGTGATCCTGGGAGTGATCCATGGGAGTGATCCCTGGGAGTGATCCCTGGGAGTGATCCCAGGAGTGATCCATGGGAGTGATCCATGGGAGTGATCCCAGGAGTGATCCATGGGAGTGATCCCAGGAGTGATCCATGGGAGTGATTCCTGGGAGTGATCCATGGGAGTGATCCCAGGAGTGATCCATGGGAGTGACCCCAGGAGTGATCCCAGGAGTGATCCATGGGAGTGATCCTTGGGAATGATCCATAGGAGTGATCCATGGGAGTGATCCCTGGGAGTGATCCATGGGAATGAGCCCCGGGAGTGATCCATGGGAGTGATCCATGGGAGTGATCCCGGGAGTGATCCCAGGAGTGATCCATGGGAGTGATCCATGAGAGTGATCCCAGGAGTGATCCCAGGAGTGATCCATGGGAGTGATCCATGAGAGTGATCCCAGGAGTGATCCATGGGAGTGATCCATGGAGTGATCCCTGGGAGTGACCCCTGGGAGTGATCCATGGGAGTGATCCATGGAGTGATCCCTGGGAGTGATCCCTGGGAGTGACCCCGGGAGTGATCCATGGGAGTGATCCATGGGAGTGATCCATGGAGTGATCCATGGGAGTGATCCCTGGGAGTGATCCCTGGGAGTGATCCATGGGAGTGATCCATGGGAGTGATCCCAGGAGTGATCCATGGGAATGATCCCTGGGAGTGATCCATGGGAGTGAGCCCGGGAGTGATCCATGGAGTGATCCATGGGAGTGATCCATGTGAGTGATCCCTGGGAGTGATCCCGGGAGTGATCCATGGGAGTGATCCATGGGAATGAGCCCCGGGAGTGATCCATGGGAGTGATCCATGTGAGTGATCCATGTGAGTGATCCCTGGGAGTGATCCCTGGGAGTGATCCCGGGAGTGATCCATGGGAGTGATCCCTGGGAGTGATCCATGGGAGTGATCCATGGGAGTGATCCATGGGAGTGATCTGTGAGAATGATCCATGGGAGTGATCCATGGGAGTGATCCATGGGAGTGATCTGTGAGAATGATCCATGGGAGTGATCCATGGGAGTGATCCCAGGAGTGATCCATGGGAGTGACCCATGGGAGTGATCCGTGGGAGTGACCCCGGGAGTGACCCCTTGGACTGACCCCTCGGAATGACCCCTGGGACTGAACCCAGGGACTGACCCACAGGAATGACCCCTGGGGATGACCCCGGCACTGCCCCTGGGGTGTCCCAGCAGCTGCCCCCCGGTTTGGGTGGGTGCCCGTGCCGAGGGGGCTGTGGGAGCAGCCCGGGCAGTCCCGGGGCAGCTCTGTCCCTGTGCCCCGGGCAGCTCTGTCCCTGTGCCCCGGGCAGCTCTGTCCCTCTGTCCCGGGCAGCTCTGTCCCTCTGTCCCGGGGCAGCTCTGTCCCTGTGCCCCGAGCAGCTCTGTCCCTCTGTCCCGGGCAGCTCTGTCCCTCTGTCCCGGGGCAGCTCTGTCCCTCTGTCCCGGGCCGCTCTGTCCCTGTGCCCCGGGCAGCTCTGTCCCTCTGTCCCCGAGCAGCTCTGTCCCTCTGTCCCCGAGCAGCTCTGTCCCTCTGTCCCGGGGCAGCTCTGTCCCTGTGCCCCGGGCAGCTCTGTCCCGGTGCCCCGAGCAGCTCTGTCCCTCTGTCCCGGGCAGCTCTGTCCCTCTGTCCCGGGCAGCTCTGTCCCTCTGTCCCGGGCAGCTCTGTCCCTCTGTCCCGGGCAGCTCTGTCCCGGTGCAGAGGCTGCGGGGGAGCAGCACCGGAGGAAATCCCTCATTTCCCTCGGGGCTGGGCTCAGGATGGGCTCAGGAAGGGCCCGGCCCAGCCCGGGGGTTCTCCTGTCCCCTCCCAGCCCGGGAGGCCCCGAGGGAGCACCTGGGGCTGCGGGAGGAGCAGCAGGACGGGCTGGAAGGGCTTTCCGAGCACGGGGAAGTGGGAATTTCCTGCGGCCTCGCCCGCGGGGATGTGAAACGCGCCTGGCCAAGGACGCGCTGTCCCCGCTGTCCCCGCTGTCCCCAGCCGGGGGGGCCGGGCACCTCGGGGCTCACCGGGCACCGGTCCCGCTGTTCCCTGAGCGCTGTCGGCTCCGGAGGGGCCCCGGCACCGGGAGCATCCCGGGATCCAGGGCTGTTCCCTTCCCCAGCCAGGGGCAGCCGGGGGTCCGGGATTCCTGGATCTGCCCCGGCCCGGCTCGGCCCCAGGCCCGGGAGGGCAGCGGTGCCTCGGGGTGGGGGGCACAGGTGGCACAGGTGGGGGTCGGGATGATTTTAGGCTCAGGATGATTTTAGGGTGAGGATGATTTTAGTGCCAGGATCCTTTTAGGGTCGAGATCCTTTTTGGGTCAGGATGATTTTAGTGCCGGGATCCTTCTGGGCTTGGGACAATTTTGGGGTCGGGATCCTTTTGGGATCCTCCAGCCCCTCTTCCCGTGACTCACATCCTTCCCCTCTCCCGTCCCCGCCACCTCCCCGGGCCGCCCCACGCCCGTCCCTCGTGGGGCCGGGGGCCCGGTGCCTTCCCCTCCCCGCCGGCCCCGCTCCTGTCCCGGGCAGGGCGGGGTGTCCTGGGGGGGGGACGGGGACACCGCGGCGCCCGCGGGCCCTGCGTCAGCACCGGCAGCGCCTTCAAAACGCGGCAGCAGCGGGGAGGAAGCGAGAGCCGAGCCCGGGGAAGCGATGTCGGAGCTGGAGCAGCTGCGGCTCAGCCACATCCCCGAGGGCCGGCGGCTGCTGCGGGAGCAGCACGGGAACCTGCTGCGGGTGGCCGAGTACTGCCACGGCAACTACCTGCAGGTCAGCCGGGGCCGGGCCGGGCCGGGCCGGGCCAGCCCCGGGAGTGCCCCCGAGGGGAGCCCGGGGAGGTTTTGCCCCGAGGGGTGTCCGGGGAGGTTTTGCCCCGAGGGGTGCCCGGGGAGGTTTTGCCCCGAGGGGTATCCAGGGGAGGTTTTGTCCCGAGGGGTGCCCGGGGAGGTTTTGCCCCAAGGGGTGCCCGGGGAGGTTTTGCCCCGAGGGGAGCCCGGGGAGGTTTTGCCCCCGAGGGGAGCCCGGGGAGGTTTTGCCCCAAGGGGTGCCCGGGGAGGTTTTGTCCCGAGGGGTGCCCGGGGAGGTTTTGTCCCGAGGGGAGCCCGGGGAGGTTTTACCCCGAGGGGTGCCCGGGGAGGTTTTGCCCCCGAGGGGTGCCCGGGCAGGTTTTGCCCCCGAGGGGTGCCCGGGGAGGTTTTGCCCCAAGGGGTGCCCGGGGAGGTTTTGCCCCCAAGGGGTGTCCGGGGAGGTTTTGCCCCAAGGGGAGCCCGGGGAGGTTTTGCCCCAAGGGGAGCCCGGGGAGGTTTTGCTCCCGAGAGGTGCCCGGGGAGGTTTTGCTCCCGAGCATCTCCGCTGGCTCCCAGCCCGGCTTCCTCCGCTGCTGCTGCTCCCCAGCAGCTCCCGGGTGGGTTTGGGATGGAGGGAGGGTTCTCCAGGGGGTTGGTGCCTCTGGAGAAGCCTTGGGAGAGGGCCGGGGGCAGCAGCCTGGCAGGGGAAGCTCTGCCGGTGCATCCCTCCTCCTCCTCATCCTCATTCTCCTTGTCCTCATCCTCCTTCTCCTCCTCCTCCTCCTCCTCCTCCTCCTCCCCGCCTGGCTCTCCGAGGGCCAGGGGCAGGAGCTCTGGGGCTGAGATGGGAGGGACAATCGCGTTCCGGCGCTGCCCGGGCAGAGCTCCCCGTGTGCTGCCCCCGGGCCCGCAGCCGGCGGGGCAGAACCGCCAGGAAATGCTCGGAGCTGTTCCGAGCGCGGCGGCGGCGCCGGGTGTGCCACCACGGCCGGCTGTCCCCGGCTGTCCCCAGCTGTCCCCAGGGGTGGCCCCAGGCTGAGCCGGGCGCTCGGTGACCCCCAGAACCTGCTGGAACATCAATCCCGGTGGATCCCTGGTTCCTCCCTCCCACCGGCACGGTGGGACCCGGGGGAAATCTGAGTTCCCGGCGGGAATTCCCGGTGGATCCCTGGATCCTCCCCCCGCCCGGCGCGGTGGGAGCCGGGGGAAGTCTGAGGCATTTGGAAAGCAGAAGCGAAGGCCCCCGGTGCCAGAGCCACGCGCGGCTTTGTCCCCCCGCAGGCCGGCGACAAGAGGAAGGCGCTGGAGGAGACGATGGCCCTGAGCACGCAGGCCCTGGCCAGTGTCACCTACCAGGTCAGCAGCCTGGCCAGCGCCTTCCTGCGCCTGCTGGACCTGCAGGCGGCCCAGCTGCGCCAGGTGGAGGCCGATGTCACCTGCGTGGCACAGGTGGGACCCTGCTGGGGACACTGGGAGGGGGGGAAGGGTTTGGGGCGGCTCCGAGAGCCCGGCTGTGCCGTGGGGAGGCAGAGCCAGCGCCTCGCTGGGCTTGGGGGGATTTCCTGTCACACCTGCAAATCCCAAACTGCCCAAAGTGCCACCTCCCCATCCCAGTGCCACCTCCCCTGTCCCAGTGCCACCTCCCCATCCCAGTGCCAGCTCCCCTGTCCCAGTGCCACCTCCCCCATCCCAGTGCCACCTCCCCATCCCAGTGCCAGCTCCCCTGTCCCAGTGCCACCTCCCCATCCCAGTGCCAGCTCCCCTGTCCCAGTGCCACCTCCCCATCTCAGTGCCAGCTCCCCTGTCTCAGTGCCAGCTCCCCTGTCCCAGTGCCACCTCCCCTGTCCCAGTGCCACCTCCCCATCCCAGTGCCACCTCCCCTGTCCCAGTGCCACCTCCCCTATCCCTTGCTTTGGGATTGTCACCCGGGCAGAGGGTGGACATCCACAAGGAGAAGGTTTCCCGCCGCGAGATCGGCGCGCTGACCGTCACCAAGAGGGTCCCCGGCTGCCAGAAGGTCGTGCCCCCCCCGGAGCCCCCCGTGCTGGAGCCCTACTACAGGAGACCCCTCAACTTCAGCGTCCTGGACCACGTCGGCCACGGGGTCAAGGTCAGCAGGGGCCCCACGGCGGGGCTGGGGTAGCGATTTTTGGTCCCCAGTGTCCCCAGTGACCCCAGTGACCCCAGTGTCCCCAATGACCCCACTGTCCCCAATGACCCCAGTGACCCCAGTGTCCCCAGTGTTCCCAATGTCCCCAGTGACCCCAGGGACCCCAGTGACCCCAGTGTCCCCACCCTGAGGGGTGCAGGGGTGGCTCAGACCCGTCCTGCGTGGACAAGTGGGGTGCAGCCCACTCAGCTCTTGGGGTCTGGCACCCCTCAGAGCCTCTCCGAGCTCCGGAAAACCCCACAGGAGGGGTTTGGACACCCCACAGCCCCACTGACCCTTCCCCACAGCAGAAAACCCCCACAGGAGGGGTTCTGGAGCCCCACAGAACTTTCCCCACTGCAGAAATCCCCCATGGGAGGGGTTTTGGAGCCCCACAGAACTTTTCCCACTCCCACCCCCCCCCCGGGAAGGTCGGGAGGCCTCGGCGGGGCCGGGGGAAGCGGCGGCCGCGGTTCCCACGGTGCCGGTGCCCGGCGGCCGCCCCCGCAGCCCCGGCAGCCGCGGCTCCTTCCGCTCCCCGAGCCCCGGGGCCGCTTCCCCTTTCTGGGGGTGGGGCCGGGGGTGGCGGGGCAGGGACGGCAGCCGCCCGTGTCCGTCTGTCCCCCCCGCGCTGCAGGACACCAGCACGCAGCTGTCCCGCACCGGCACGCTGGCTCGGAAAAGCACCAAATCCTCCTCGGCACCGCCCGCGGGGACGCTGGGGTGAGACGGGACGGGATGGGGAGAGTGGCCTGGCTGTGTCACCGGGGGGGTGGCCGTGGGGGGGGATCTGTTGGGGTCCCATCCCATCCCAACCCATCCCATCCCACCCAACCCATCCCATTGATCCAACTGCTCCACTGATCCCATCCCAACCCATTGATCCCATAACACTGATGGGATCAACCACTGATCCCATCCCATTCCATCCTATCCTAACCCATTGATCCAATTGATCCGATTGATCCCACTGATCCCATTGATCCCATTGATCTCAACCCATTGATCCCATCCAAACCCATCGATCCCATTGATCCCATCGATCCCATCCCATCCAAACACATTGATCCCATTGATCCCATCCCATTGGTCCCATTAACCCCACTGATCCAATTGATCCCACTGACCCTGTTGACCCCATTGATCCCATCCCATTGACCCCATTGATCCCACTGATCCCATTGATCCCATTGACTCCATTGACTTCATTGTTCCCATTCACCCTGTTGACCTCATTGACCCCATTGATCCCATTGATCCTGTTGACCCTGTTGGCCCCATTGATCCCGTTGACCCCATTGATCCCATTGACCCCACTGATCCCATCCCTTTGATCCCATTGACCCCATTGATCGCATTGATCCCATTGACCCCATTGATCCCATTGATCCCATTGACCCTGTTGATCCCATTGATCCCATCTCATTGACCCCATTGATCCCACTGACCCCATTGACCCCATTGACCCCATTGATCGCATTGACCCCATCGATCCCATTGTCCCCATTGATCCCATTGATCCCATTGACCCCGCTGACCCTGTTGACCCCACTGACCCCACTGACCCCACTGACCCCACTGACCCCGCTGACCCCACTGACCCCACTGACCCCACTGACCCTGCTGACCCCACTGACCCCATTGACCCCACTGACCCCACTGACCCCGCTGGCCCTGCTGACCCCACTGACCCCACTGACCCCACTGACCCCACTGACCCCATTGACCCCACTGACCCCACTGACCCCGCTGACCCCACTGACCCCACCCCACGCCGTCCCCGCAGGAGGAGCAGCCGTGTCCCCGAGCCCGTCCGGCCGCCCGTGGTGCCCCCGGGGAAGCTCCCGGCGGCCCCCAGCAGCTCCGAGGCGCCGCCCCCCAGGTACCGGCACCGCCCGGGGGCTCAAGGGGGGAAAACAAATCCCCCAAAAGCTTTTGGGGTAATCCCTGCCCTCGTGTCCGGAGCAAAAATGTCCTTTGGGGAGAGGGGAAGGGGTGGGAAATGGTGGGGAATTATGGGGAAATTGTGGGGAAATTGTGGGGAAATTGTGGGGAAATTATGGGAAGTGATGGGAAACTGTGAGGAAATTATGGGAAATGGTGGGAAGTTGTGGGGAAATTGTGGGGAAATGATGGGAAATGGTGGGAAATTATGGGAAATAGTGAGGAATTATGAGGATATTATGGGAAATGGTGGGGAAATGGTGGGAAATTGTGAGGAAATTGTGGGAAAATGATGAGAAATGGTGGGGAAATGGAACACGGGGTGGGAGGAAATGGGACACGGCGTGGGGGAAGGTGACCCCATGGTGCCACCTTGTCCTGGCACGGGGTGATGTCTGGGCTCAGGGTGGGGACAGAGCCAGCCCCACCCTGACACTGTCGCTCCTCCACCCCAGCTCCAGCGGGGCAGCCCCCGGGGAAGGAATTCCTGCCCCGCCACCCCTGCCGGGGCCACCTCTGCTGGCACCGTCCCCTCCAGGGCCACCCCCTCCGGGGCCACCACCACCAGCCGCTGCCATCCCACCTCCGCCACCCCTCCCTGGGGACCTCCTGCCACCCCTCCCTGGGGACCTCCCGCCCCCAGGTGAGTGCTCGCTGCCCCAGGGGGGTCACAGGGACACCGGGGGCTGCCTGTCCCCTGTCCCCATCCCCCATTTTGGGGGTCCCTTCCTCCCTCACCCCTGCCGGGTTTTTCGCAGCCCCCGACGACCTGGAGCCGCTGCCGCCGCCCCCGGAGCTGCCCGACTTTGGGGAGCTGGCCCTGCCACCGCCCCCGGCCCCAGAGGAGCCGCCGTGGGCCCCGGAGAGCTACCTGGAGAAAGGTATGGAGGATCCCAAACCCCCTGGGGAAAGGCAGAGAGGATCCCAATCCCCCCGGATCTCCGTGCCCAGCCCCTGCCCAGCGCCCCGGCGGTGCCGCGGCCTCTCCCGTCCCCTCTGCCCCTGGCGGTGCCCCACTGTCGCCTGTCCCCGCTCCCGCAGTGGTGGCCCTGTACCCCTACGAGCCGCAGAAGGACAACGAGCTCTCCCTGGAGCCGGGCGCGCTCCTCTTCGTCACCCGGCGCTTCTCGGACGGCTGGTGCGAGGGCGTGCGGGGCCAGGAGTCGGGATTCTTCCCCGGGAATTACGTGGAGCCGCTCTGAGCCCCGCGGGCAGCGGCCGCCGCCTCCCCCCGAGCCTCGGGATCCCCTGGGAATTTCGGCTTCGGCAGCACCGGGGGTTCCCAGCCGGGCTGGGTGGCACAGCTGGCACAGCTGGCACAGCTGGCAGAGCCTCCAGAGTGTGCCCTGCTCCCCCGTGCATCCTTGGGAGGCTTTTGGAGCCGGGAATTTTGGCTTTTGGAGTCGCGAATTTCGGCTTTTGGAGCCGGAAATTTTGGCTTTTGGAGTCGGGAATTTCGGCTTTTGCAGCGCTGGGAATTTCGGCTTTTGCAGCACTGGGAATTTTGGCTTTTGGAGCCCCAAATCCCCACCCCCTGACCCCCCTGACCCCACCGCGCTGCTCCAGCCCCAAATCCCCCAAACTCCCAGCAGCCCGAGGAACACACAGAACATTTTTCGGGGCCGTTTCTGGGCCTTTTCTGCAATACAGAGCTCCGTCCTCACCCGCGGATTTTGTGTTTTAATTCCATGGCTTTGAGTTCCAGACGGTGGGACGGGAGGAGGAGGAGGAAGAGCAAAGGAGAGGGGACGGGGGAGGAACAACTTTGGTTTTTGGTTCTTTCCTGCTCGGGGGGGTTCGGGGCGCTGGCAGGAGGCAGGGCCGCCCTCGGGGCCGGTAAGGCTGCGGGAAAACCCGGGACAAACCCGGGACAAACCCGGGAGGAGCCAGCCCCGGAGAGCAGCGCTGAGTGCAATTAGAAGGGGTGGTTAATTAATTAATTAATACTGCGCTGGGGGAGGGGGAGGCGGTGCCGGCAGCGCCACGGAACCTCCCCGGGGGTGGGGGGTGGGTTTGGCACCGCTCGGGGGAATTGTCCCTCCCTGGGGTCGGGGGGAGGCCAAAAACGATCCGGGAACGGTCCCGAGGCAGGGAGGGGACACCGGGACACCGCGGGGACACCGCGGGGACATCCCGGGGACACCCCGGGGACACCACGGGGACACCGTGCGGTTCCTGCGCCCGGGCGGGATGGTGCTGGAGAGGCTCTGCCCCCTTCCCGAAGCTTTCTCGGTGCTCCCGGAGCGTTTTTATCCCGAGAATAAAACCCCAGGGGGACAGCGAAGGCCAGCGCGAGGCTTGGGGAGCGGCGGGGAGGGCCGGGGAAGGGGGAATTTCCCGGCCGGAATTCCCGGTGGGATCGGGAAGGGGCCGAAGGAGCCCCCCAGGCAGCCCAGGGTGGGGATGGCAGGAGCAAGGACGCGCCCGGCCCACGGGGAGCCGGCTCCTGGATTTTTAGGAATTCTCTCTCGAGGCCGAAAGGCGAAGGAAGCGACGGCCCCACCGAAAATCGCCGTCAGCGGCGGCAAAGGGCGCAGGGTCCGGCCGCGGCCGCGCCTCCCCGGGGCACGCAGGGAGCGCTTTATTCCCCGGGGAACCGAGCTGGGAGAGGCAGGAGGAGACCCCGGGAGCGGAGCCGAGCAGAGACAGGACCGAGCCCCGCCCGGAGCCGCCTCTCCCTTCCCTCAGCACTTCCCCCGGAGCACCTCCTGCAGGTACCGCGCCACCTCCACCGCCGACTCCCAGGGCACCACGGCGGCCTGGAAAGCTCCGGGCTGCTTCTCCTGCCTCTCCTGGATCAACCTGTGCATGGGGTAACCCTTCCTGGGGAAAGCCACGTCGGCCGCCCTCAGGATGCCGGCGGGGCAGAAATCGTTGGCTCCGTCCCCCATGTAGAAAACGCGCTGGAACTCGGCGCCCTCCCGCGCCCGCTCCTCCAGGTACTCGGCCAGGATCTTCCTCTTGCACATGTTGGCCGGGCACTGCAGGCACCGGTGGCTGTGGTAGGGCCCCAGCGTCAGGAAGCCGCGGCGGTCGGCGCTGGCCGGGTTGCTGAAGACCTTGCGGAAGAGCGAGCGGGCTCCGGCCGCCCGCAGCTTGGCCTCGACGCCGAAGACGTTGGCGTCGGAGATGAGCACGGCCTCGAAGAGCTGCCGGTGCTTGTGGAGGAACTGGAAGAGCTCGGCCACGCCGGGGGACAGCGGGAGGTTCTCGTAGACGGCGCGGAGGTCGGCGGCTCGCACGCCCTGCTCGCCCAGCCAGGCCAGCACCCGCTGCATGTGCTGGTTGTAGGAGCCGCCGCCGGGGCCGCCCCGCAGCGCCTCGGGCAGCGCCCGGCCCCGCAGCACCGACTCGTCGCTGTTCTCGTCCACCAGGGTCTCGTCGAAGTCGAAGACCAGCAGGAAGGGCGGCGGTGGCGGCGGCGATGGGGAGCCCGACATGGCCGGGCCCTGCGGGGGAGGGAGGCGGGGAGACGGCGGTTATCGGGGTGTCATTGGTATCGGGGTGTCATTGTCACTGGGGTGATTGTCACTGGGGTGTCACTGTCACTGGGGTGTCACTGTCATTGGGGTGTCACTGTCATTGGGGTGTCATTGTCACCAGGGTGTCATTGGGGTGTCACTGTCACTGGGGTGTCACTGTCATTGGGGTGTCACTGTTATCGGGGTGTCACTGTCACTGGGGTGTCACTGTCATTGGGGTGTCACTGTCATTGGGGTGTCGCTGTTATCGGGGTGTCACTGTCATTGGGGTGTCACTGTTATCGGGGTGTCACTGTCACTGGGGTGTCACTGTCACTGGGGTGTCACTGTTATCGGGGTGTCACTGTCATTGGGGTGTCACTGTTATCGGGGTGTCATTGTCACTGGGGTGTCACTGTCATGGGGTGTCACTGTCACTGGGGTGTCACTGTCATTGGGGTGTCGCTGTTATCAGGGTGTCACTGGGGTGTCATTGTCACTGGGATGTCATTGGGATGTCACTGTTATTTGGTGTCATTGGGGTGTCACTGTCATTGGGGTGTCACTGTCACTGGGGTGTCACTGTCATCAGGGTCTGGTGGCACTGGCCATGCCCGGGCCCTGGAGGGGAGGGCAGGACAGAGCCCGCGGTTATCGGGGTGTCACTGTCATGGGGGTGTCATTGTCACTGGGGTGTCATTGGGGTGTCACTGTCACTGGGGTATCACTGTCATCAGGGTCTGGTGGCACTGGCCATGCCCGAGCTCTGCTGGGGAGGACGGGGCAGAGCCCGCGGTTATTGGGGTGTCACTGTCACTGGGATGTCGCCGTCACTGGGGTCTGGTGGTACCGGCCATGCCCAGGCCCTGGAGGGGAGGACGGGGCAGAGCCCGCGGTTATCGGGGTGTCACTGTCATTGGGGTGTCACTGGGGTGTCACTGTTATTGGGGTGTCGCTGTTATCAGGGTGTCACTGTTATCGGGGTGTCACTGGGTGTCGCTGTTATTGGGGTGTCCCTGTCATCAGGGTCTGGTGGCACCGGCCATGCCCGGGCCCTGGAGGGGAGGACAGGACAGAGTCTGCGGTTATTGGGGTGTCATTGTCACTGGGGTGTCACTGGGGTGTCACTGTCACTGGGGTGTCACTGTTATTGGGGTGTCACTGTTATTGGGGCGTCACTGTTATCAGGGTGTCGCTGTTATCAGGGTGTCACTGTCACTGGGTGTCACTGTCACTGGGGTGTCGCTGTCACTGGGGTCTGGTGGTACCGGCCATGTCCAGGGAGGACAGGACAGACCCCACTGTCACTGGGATGTCGCTGTCATGGGGGTGTCACTGTCACTGGGGTGTCACTGTTATTGGGGTGTCGCTGTTATCAGGGTGTCGCTGTTATCGGGGTGTCACTGTCACTGGGGTGTCACTGTCATGTGGGTGTCACTGTTATCAGGGTGTCGCTGTTATCAGGGTGTCGCTGTTATCGGGGTGTCGCTGTCACTGTGGTGTCGTTGTCACTGGCCAGCCGGTCCCGCCCCGGGGCTGATCAGCCCCGCCGGGCCGGGAGGGGTTAATCCCCCGTGCCAGGCCCGGCCCTGAGCGCTGATCCTGCCCGGAACGGGATGGCCCCGGCAGGATAATCCCGGCCCGGGGTCACCGTGCCAGCCCGGGACAGCGGGACCGGGGAATTTCCGGGATTGGGAAAGAGCTCCGGGATCAGCGAGACCGGCCTGGGCTGGGGACAGGGGGACAGAGGGGACAGGGGGGACAGGGGGAGGACAGGGGGGGACAGCCCGGGCTGGCCCTGTGCCACCCCGGGGACACTGAGGTGACAGCCCCAGGTGGGATTTTGGGGCCAGGTTTTTCCCCCCGGGGGCTGGAGCGGCTCCCCAGGGCACGGGGACATTCCCGAGGCTCCCGGGGGTGCCCGGGTTGGGATTTCGGGGCGCCCAGCAGGGCTGGGGACCCCCGGGGACCCCTCCCAGCTCCGGATATCCCATAAAATCCCAAATCCCGCTCCCCAAAAATGCCAGGGGGGAATTTGGGGCTTCGGGGAGGGAACCCCGAGGGCGCGGGAGGGGACAGAGGTGACAGAGGTGACCGGGGGAGGTGGCACCGACCTTAGCCAGGCATGGCAGCCCCAGGGCGCGGCAGCAGCGCCTCATGCTGGCACCATGGGGGCTGAAAAAGAGGGAATTCCGTCAGTCCTGGACATTTCCCTGGATATTTCCCGGTTTTTTTTCTGTCCCTGGGTGGAGGAATTAAAGGAGAGCAGAGCCCGTGTGAAGCCTCCGATCCCCGCTAATTCCCCGCGAGGGTGGAGAGGGAAGAGCGAAAAATAAAACTCGGGAAAGGCAAAAAAAATCTCAGGGAAGAGCAAAAAAAAAAATAAACGGGAAGAGGGGGGAAAAAAAACAGGGAACAGCAAAACCAAAAGCAGGAATAGCAGAAAACCCCGGGGGCAGGGGAAAAGTCCAGGAAACAGAAGAAAAAAAAAGGGAAAAAAGGAAAAAAAAAAAAAAAAAAAGGAAATAAAAAAAAGAAAATAAAAAAAGAAAATAAAAAAGGGGGTGGTGGGGGTGGGGGGGAAGAGCAAAAAAACCAGGAAGTGGAAATAAAAAATTAAAAAAAAAAGGGGAAATAGGAAAAAACCCCCCAGGAACAGCAAAAAATACCGGGAATAGAAGGAAAAAAAAAAAAAAAAAGAAAAAAAAAAAGAACAGGAAAAAAAAACAAACCACAAAACCCAACCAAACAAAAAACCGGGAACAGCGGCCCTGCTCCAAATTCTCCAAAAAACTCCCCCGGATTTTCTCCCAATTCCTTTGGGTGCGGAGATTCCCCTGGCACGACCCCAGAGCCGGAATTCTGCCGGGCCCTGGTGCTCCGGGCAGAGGGGAAACCTCCCCCCCCTCCCCAAAATTCGGGAATTTCCCAGCGGGAATTCTGGGCGGGCACCGGGAGCGTTCCGGGCTCTGGCAGCGGCGGCGGGGAGGGGACCGGGCTGGCTCCGAGCCCGGCTCCGGCTGTTCCGGGCACAGCCACGAGCCGTGACTCTGCTGGAACAAAAAATAAAAAATAAAAAATAAAAAATAAAAAATAAAATAATAATAATAAAAAATAAAAATAAAAAATAAAAGGTAAAAAATAGAAAAATAAAAATAAAAATAAAAAATAATAATAATAATAAATAAAATAAAAAATAAAAGGTAAAAAATAGAAAAATAAAAATAAAAATAAAAAATAATAATAATAATAAATAAAATAAAAAATAAAAGGTAAAAAATAGAAAAATAAAAATAAAAATAAATAATAATAATAAATAAAATAAAAAATAAAAGGTAAAAAATAGAAAAATAAAAATAAAAATAAATAATAATAATAATAAATAAAATAAAAAATTTAAAAAGGTAAAAAATAAATAAATAAATTAAAAAATAAAAAAAAAAATAAAAGATTAAACCCCGTGGCACCTGGCACAGGGAGACGGAGCCGAGGATGGAACCTGGGCTGGAAATCTCGGAAAAATCCCTTTTTTTTGGTTGTTTTTTTTGGGTTTTTTTTTGGTGAGGCCTGGAACCACACACTGGGCGTTTCTTTGCTAAAAAAAAAATAAATAAAAAAACCCCAGAAAAGAGCCCGAGGGTTCATTTTTATTTGCAGACAAAAGCTGGAGGCAAAAAAAAAAACCAAACAAACCCCGCCAGAGCCGGGCTGGGAGCGGCTTCAAAAATGGGGAAAAAAGGGATGGAAGAGGAAAGAGGAACTGGGATTTTGGTGGCTGCCGGCAGCGAGAAAATAACTCGGGGTGAAGCCTCGGGGGTTGTGGTGCTGAGAGCCCCGGGGCCCGGGGGGTTGTGGGGACACGGGGGGTGAAACCGCCCCCCAAAAACTCCCCCGGGCCCGAGGGTTTGGGGTTTGTGGAGAGGGAAAAGTTCCGGGGACAGAATTTGGGGTTTTGGGGTTTGGAGCCGCCTCTCCCGGGAGTTTGTGGGGATTTGTGCCGGGCGTCCCAAGCCCTCGGGCGCTGTGGGGCTGATCCCGGATTTCTGCGGAATTCCCGAGGAATTCCCACAGAATTCCCACCCCCCCCGGCTCTGCCGGGATCAGCCCGCGGCTCCAAACCTGGGAAATCCAAGCGGAGCCTTCGGGGGCCGGGGGCCCCTCCCTGAGCCCCCCGGGCAGGGCAGAGCCCCCAGGACGGGATTTCGGAGGGGAGCGCTGAGGCGGGGACAGTCCCGGCCCCATCACCCCAAAACCGACTCAAAACCGCCCCAAAATCGACTCAAAACTGCCCCAAAACTGCCCCAAAACAGATCAAACCCGCACCAAAACCGGCCCCAATACTGGTCCCAAATCCGACCCCAAAACCGACCCTAAACCCAGCCCAAAACCGACCCAAACCCGCCCCAAAAATGGTCCCAAACTGCCCCAAAATCGATCCAAACCCCCACCAAAACCGGCCCCAGTACTGGTCCCAAATCCGACCCCAAAACCGACCCTAAATCCACCCCAGAACCGGCCCAAACCCGCCCCCAAACTGGTCCCAAACTGCCCCAAAACCGCCTCAAACCCGACCCAAACCCACCCCAAACCCGACCCAAACCCGCACCAAAACCGGCCCCGAAACTGATCCCAAAATCGATCCCAAAACTGATCCCAAAACTGGCCCCAAACTGCCCCAAAACTGATCCCAAAACTGGCCCCAAACTGCCCCAAACCCACCCCAAAACCGACCCAAACCGGCCCCAACCCCGCGATAAACGGGATCCCAATAAACCCTAAAATCGGAGCCGGCGTTCATTATTTCGGGGCCGAATCCCAGGTTGGTTATTTGGGGGTTAAAACGCTCTGAGGGCCGGGGGGGCTCCTGGCACCCCCCAAAATCCCAAACCCCGACCCCACCGAGCACCCGGGCTCCGGAATTCCCGGGTTCCCCAAATTCCCCCTGCGGGGCCGGGACTCAGGAAGGGGGAAAAAAAAAGAGAATTTAGGAAACCTCCGGGAGCGAAATGAAATCCTAAATGAATCCTAAATGAATCCTAAATAAATGAAATCCCGGCCGGAGCGGATCCCAAATTCTGCTCCGGGATGGGATAAAGGGAAAGGGAAAAAAGTAAAAAAAGAAAAGCGCAGCGGGAGAGTCGGGGCGGAAAATCAGCGGGAGAATCGCTCGGGAGGGGCGGGTTCAGCTCCGCGGGTTTGGGGCGAGGGTCGGGAAAAGCCTCGGAATTTTTGGGAATTGCCGGGAATTTTTGGGAACTGCCGGGAATGGTTTCCCGGCGCGGTTTGTGCCCCGAATTTCGGGGATTTGGGGGTTTCTGTCCTGCAGAGCCGAGCGGGTTCCCAAAAATCGGCCCCGCCGGGCTCGGGAGAGCCGGGACCGGGATCGGCTCCCGGAGCCGGGAAGTGCCGGGACACCGGGAGAGTTCCCGGGGCGGCGCCGCTTCCCCCCGATCGGAGCAGTTTAACCCCAAATTCGGGGTTTTTAACCACCCCGATCCCGGCTCCGGGGCGGAATTCCCGGGGAATCGGGCGGGGGGAATCCCGGGGAAGCTCGGGAAGAGATCCCGGCGCCGCTGGGCTCGAACCGGAGCCGCTCCCGGAGCTGCGGGAATCGCCGGGAGATCCCCGGAGCCGCTCCCGGCCGGCCCCGGGATCTCTGCCCGGGCTCCGCTTCCCTCCCGAATTCCCGGGAAGGGCTCCGGGCACGGGCGGAGCGCTCCGGGTCCCGTTACCGCAGCCCCGGTTCGGCCCCGGAGCGCGGCGGTTCGGGGGATCCAGGCGCGGATCCCCGGTCCGGCCGTGGCTTCTCGCCCGGTGCCACCGGGCCGGCAGCAGCTGCGGCTCCGGTACCGGCACAGCCCCTCCCCGAGCTCCTGCCGGTACCGGCGGGGCTGAATCGCGGCCGCTCCGTGCCCGGGTGGCACCTCCCGGTACCGGCAGGGTCCAGCCGGGTGGGGACCGGCCCGCTACCGGCAGGGTCCAACCGAATCAGGAGCGCCCTGTACCGGCAGGAGTCGCCCCGGTACCGGCAGGGTCCAACCGTACCGGCACCCCCCGGTACCGGCACCGTCAGCTCCGCTCCCGGCCAGGATCCCGCCGGGGGGAGACCCCCGGTATCGGCACCATCCGATCCCGGCAGGGTCCAACCGGGGAATGACCCCCCCGGTAGCGGCAGCAGCCGTGGCGGATCCGGCATCTCCCGGTACCGCCGCGGTGCCGCCTCTCGCCTCCTTACCGGGTCGGAACCTGCCGGGAGCGCCCGGTCCGCCCCGGTGCTGGAGTGTGCGGAGGCGGCGCGGGGACAGCCCGGGCTCGGGGCCGGTCCGGGGCGGGTTCGGGGCCGGTTCGGGGCCGGTTCGGGGCCGGTTCGGGGCCGGTTCGGGGCCGGTTCGGGGCCGGTGCCGCCGCCGGCGCTGCCGCGAGCGCGGCCCCTTTAAAGCGACGCCACGGGGGCCGCGCGGAACCGCCGCAGTGCGCC
Organism: Phylloscopus whistleri; assembly: GCA_017589585.1. Lineage (NCBI taxonomy): Eukaryota > Metazoa > Chordata > Aves > Passeriformes > Phylloscopidae > Phylloscopus > Phylloscopus whistleri. The sequence goes on along the minus strand of JADMLD010001257.1, from coordinate 240,447 downwards.
GACGTCACCGCCGGCTCAGCCAATGGCAGCGCAGCTTCCCCGCCGCGGAGGGGCGGGGCTCGCTCAGGCCACGCCCCTTTCCCGAGGGGCGGGGGGGGTGTCTCTCCGCCTCCCCCGCGCCGCTGCCCGAAGTTGCCAAATCGGGAAAAAAAACCCAACAAAATCCCGAATTTCCCCTCGCCCGCCCCAAAACCGCCGCGTCCTTGTGCAACCCGAGCCCGGGGGGACGGTGGGAGGTCCTGCCCTCAAAGCCCAGCGCGGCGCCGAGGGAGAAAAACGCCCGAATTGTCCCCAAAATAAACGCGGAGCCGCTCGGGGCGCGGTGCCCGGGCCGGTCCCGGCCGCAGGCGGGGGGGGATCGGTGCCCCGGAGTTAAATTTGGGAGCCGAGGGAGGGGGAATTGCAGGGCGGCGGTGCCAGGACAGCGCCCGCGGGCTCCGCGCCCCGCCCGGGCTCCGCCGCTATCGCCGGGGCCGCAGGAGCCGCCGCGATAAAAATATCGGGGAGGGGCAGAGCCCTGGGGAGGCACCGGGACGGCCCCGGGGAGGCGGCAGGAAAAGCAAAAACCCGGCGGAGGTTGTGCGGTTTTTCTTGTTTTTTTTGTTTCTGGTTTTTTAATTAAAAGTCTGCGGGAATGGGAAGGCGCGGCCGGGATTCCAAAGGTTTCGGGAGTCGCTCCCTGCCCAGCCCGGCGGTGCCACGTTGTCCCCGCGCCGCAGCCCGAGCCCCAGAAAATCGGGATTTTTCCTGGTTCCGCTGGAATTCCGGCGCGGAGCGGAGCTCGGAGCCTTCCCGGGACCTTCCCCGGCTCCCCCGGGGCGGCCGCTCCTGGGGAACGGCAGGGAATTAAATCCTTCAGGGAATTCTTGTCGGGGATTCTTTCAGGGGATTCCCTCAGGGAATCCTTCTCAGGAATCATTTTCAGGAATTCTTTCAGGGAATCCTTTTCGGGAATTCTTTCAGGGAATTCTCATAGGGAATCTTGTCGGGAATTCTTTCAGGGAATTCTCACAGGGAATTCTTCCAGGGAATTCTTTTCGGGAATTATTTTCGGGGATTCTTTCAGGGAATTCTTTCAGGGAATCCTTCTCGGGAATTCTTTCCGGGAATTCTTTCAGGGAATTCTCTCAGGGAATTCCTTCAGGGAATCCTTTTCGGGAATTCTTTCAGGGAATTCTCACAGGGAATTCTTTCAGGGAATTCTTTTCGCGAATTCTTTCAGGGAATCCTTTTCTCCCCTGCTCGGCCCGGGTCACTCACTCAGCTCCGGGATTCTCTCCCGCTTCCCCCCGGGACATTTCCCGGCTCTGGAGCCGCTCGAGATTCCAAAGGGGGAATTCCCCAGGGGCTCCTGACCCTTCCCGGCGGGATCCAGAGGGGCAGAGACCACCCCGGCCCCATCCCCGATCCATCCCGGCCCCATCCCGGTCCCGGGACCCCGGCACGGGCGCTCCCGGTGATTTTTCCGCTGCGGGAGCCGCGGGGAGCGGGCGGGGGCAGCGCCGGGGCCGCTCCCGGGTAACCACGGGAGCCTCTCCCGACCCTCGGCTCCGCCCGGATTTTTTGGGATCGCGGCATCCCCAGGGTCGGGGATCCCTGGTGGATCCCCGGGAGCTCCCGGAGCCCTCCGGGTTTTGGGGGGAATGAGAACGAAGAAATGGAAACCTCGAATTTCCTGCGTTTTAAGCCCCGGGTTTCCCTTTTTTTTTCTTTTTTTTTTTTTTTTTCTTTTTTTTTTTTCTTTTTTTTCTTTCTTTTTTCTTTTTTTTTTGCCCTTTTTTTTTTCTTTTTCTTTTTTCTTTTTTTCTTTTTTCTTTTTTTTTTCCCTCGGGAAGGGTCCCACCCCTCCCTCCCAGCATCTCACACCACGGCCAGACCGGGAAGAGGGGTTGGAATTTTTAATCTTCTTCCACAGAAAGGAAGTTTCATAAAATTCTCAGAATGATCCGATACAGAGCGGAGCTGAAGAACAGGAAAAAGAAGAAAAAACAAAAAAACCCAAAAAACCAACAAAACAAAACCCGTCCCAGATTCTGGAATTCTTGGAAGAGCAGCCCTGGGAATGCTGGAGGATTTATTGAGGAGGGAAAAATAAAAATCGCTTGGTGAAACCTGGAATATAAATTGTTATTAATTTGGGGATTTGGGGTGGTTTTTTTAAAAAAAATCTGATTTTTTTTTTTGTTTTTTTCCCAGGCCTGAGCAGGGAATTGTGGCACGGGGTGGAACGCAGGGAATTCCAGGGAATTGGGAATTCAGGATTGGAATTTTTTTTCTTTCCCTGCCAGGAGGGAAGAGGAGGATTTAAATATTCTGGAGAAAATAGTTTTTAAAAAAAGTCATTTCTTTCATCAGGAGGGGCTTCCAGCTCAGCCAAAAATGAGGAGTTTGACCCAAAAAAGTTCCCAATTCTACAGAAAACCCGACCCCAGGATTAGGAAAACGCTGGGAAAACACCCAGGGAGGAGCAAATCCCAAGCCAGCTTTGTCCTGGGGGAGAATTCCGCCTTTTCTGGCCAAAAATGAATCCCAAAAAACCCCCGGAGCAGGCGGGGATTCCTCCTCCGGATGGGGAGTTGGGTGGGATTGGGGTGGGAAAAGAGGAGGAATCCCGGGAAAAAAGGGATTTGCCCGAGGGAATTCCTGGATCCGGGGGGTGAAAATCCAACCCGGGGGATGCTCCAGGGAATCCTCTGGGATGGGGCAGCTCCCATGGGATCCTGGACCTGGATTTGCCCCAAATCCCCGACTCTGGCCCTAAAAACCATCCCGGGGTCCTGGGCTGGAGCTGCCCAGGAGGATCCGGGGCTGTGGATCCAAAATCCAAATTCTCCCTGTCCCAAAAACCCAGGAATTCCAGGAATTCCAGGAATTCCCTGATCCCACTGCACTCCCCACTCCCAGAACTCCAGGAATTCCGATCCCACTGCATTCCCCTCTCCCGGAATTTTGGGAATTCCCTGATCCCACTGCATTCCCCTCTCCAGGAATTCCAGGAATTCCCTGATCCCACTGCATTACCCTCTCGTGGAATTTTGGGAATTCCCTGATCCCACTGCATTACCCTCTCCTGGAATTCTGGGAATTCCCTGATCCCACTGCATTCCCCTCTCCAGGGAATTCCCTAAATCCCTGGATTCATCCCTAAATTTCCTGATCCCATGGGAAGCTGCCCTAAATCCAATCCCAGCCTGACACTTCACTCCCCCCCCTGCTGGCAGATCCAGCTTTTTTTCTGGACTTCCCATTCCCAAATTTCCCAAATTTCCCGAATTTCTGGGATAAGAATCTCCCTCCCAAGCCCATCCCAATAAAATCCCCACCTGCTCATTCCCGATCCCACATCCAGCAGGAATTTCTGACCCCAACTGGGAAAAGGGGAACAAAATCTAAAAAAAAGCCCAAAAAATCCTAAAAAAAATAAATTAACTCCAGAAATCTCCTCTGGTTTTGGGCTGACTTTTCCAGAGATCTCTGGGTTTTTTGTGTTTTTTTGTGGTTTTTTGTTTTTTTTTTTTTTTCCTCTCTTCTCCGGAGCACCTTGGAGTGGCGGGGTTGGGGAATTTTGGGAAAAGCATCTTGGAGGAATCACATCCGGGCTGATTATAAAAAATTTCTCTATTGTACAACAGAGGTGCAGCTACACTTGAAAAAAATTACACCGTTTATGGAAATACAATTATTATTATTATTATTATTATTATTAATTATCATCATCATCAAATTTTTTTTTTTGCCTTTTTTTTTCTTGTTTGTTTGTTTTAGAAACAGACTCTACTAAATAGGATCTATACAAAAAACCCTCTAAAATAATTTCTGTAGTAAAATAAAGAAGTGTGTTAGGAGAGCTACACAAAAAAAAAAAAAAATAAAACAACGGGAGGAGGGGGTGGTTTGCCTTTTTTTTTTTTTTTTTCTTTCCTTTTTTTTTTTCCTTATTTTTTCTTATTGTTTTTGCTTTTCTGGACGAATGCTGAAAGGAATCATTACGTACACAGTGATCATTAATGCTCTGTATTAATTAACTCACAGCCTTTCCCATTAGTACAAAGAGCCCCGGGCTCGCCTCCTCTTTGAGGAGGGGGCCGGGATATAAAAGCCAAGCAAACCTCGTCAGCTGATATGAAATTAGAAAATCCCAACGGCCTCGGCAGCCGGGCCTTAGAAAAACTCACCGGGGGGACACAAATTTGGGGGGGGTTCAGCCCTGGGGGGCTCCTCGGGAGGGGTCGGGGGCAGAGGTCGGCCCAGGAGTGGGGCGGGGGCGGATCCCAGACCCAGATCGGATCCCAGAGCTGGGTCCTGGATCCCAAATCTGTCTCTCAGAGCTGGGTCCCAGATCCCAGAGCTGGGTCTCAGTTCCCAAATCCTGATCCCAAGTGTGGTGTAGGGTAGCAGGGAGGCAGATCCCAGATCCCATCCTGGATCCCAAACTTGGATCCTGGATCCCAGACCCGGATCCCAAACCCAGATCCCATCCTGGATCCCAAACTTGGATCCTGGATCCCAGACCCGGATCCCAAACCCAGATCCCATCCTGGATCTCAAACTTGGATCCTGGATCCCAGACCTGGATCCCCTCCTGGATCCTGGATCCCAGACCCGGATCCCCTCCTGGATCCTGGATCCCAGAGCCAGATCCCCTCCTGGGCCGTGTCACTGGGGCCGTGCCCACCGTGGTTCCGGGGCTCCATCCCACCCCAGATCTCAAACTCCGATCCCAAGCAGGGTGTGGGGTGGCAGGAGAGCAGATCCCGGATCCCAAACCTGGATCCCAGAGCGTGTCAGTCAGTGTGGCTGTGCCGGGCTTGTCCAGGTGCCACAGGAAGCCTTTGCCGTGCTTCAGGGTCTCGATCCCACCCCAGATCCCAGACCCCAGAGCCGGATCCCAGGCCCCAGAGCTGGATCCCAGACCCCAGAGCCGGATCCCAGGCCGTGTCAGTCAGTGTGGCTGCGCCGCCCTTGCCCAGGCACTGCTGCTGCCGCACCTGTGGTGGCTCAGGGGCTCAATCCCATCCCGGATCCCCCAAGACCCCAGACCCCAAAGCTGGATCCTGGACCCCAAAGCCAGATCCTGGACCCCAAACCTGGATCCTGGATCCCCCAAGATCCCGGACCCCAAACCTGGATCCTGGACCCCAAACCTGGCTCCCGGGTGGTGCCGGTCAGTGGGGCGGTGCCGGTCCTGGGCTGTGCCGGTGCCGGTCAGTGGGGCCGTGCCGGTCAGTGGGGCCGTGCCAGTCCCGGGCGGTCCCGGTCAGTGTGGCTGTGCCGGTCAATGGGGCGGTCCCAGTCACTGGGGACGTGCCGGTGCCAGTGCCGGTGCCGGTCAGTGGGGCGGTCCCGGTCAGTGGGGCTGTGCTGATTCCGACGGTCCCGGTCAGTGGGGCGATGCCGGTCCCGTTCAGTGGGGCGGTGCCGGTGCCGGTCAGTGCGGCTGTGCCGGTCAGCGTGGCAGTCCCGGTCAGTGTGGCCGTGCCGGTGCCGGTCAGTGTGGCTGTGCCGGTCCGGCCAGTGCCGGTCAGTGGGGCTGTGCCGGGCTGCCCTTGTCCAGGTGCCGCAGGAAGCCGTCGGCGCCGTGCCCGTGGCCGTGCCCGCGGTGGTTCAGCGGCTCGCTCTTGAAGAGGGCGGGGGGCGGCGGCAGGTGCGGCACGGGGGGCACGGGCAGGTGCTGCGGGGGCGGCGGGTGGTGCCCCCCGCCGTGGGGGTGCGGGGGGTTGGGGGGGTGCCCCCCGCCGTGGGGCGGCAGGGCCAGGGCTCCGTAAGGGTGCGGGACGGGGCGCGGCGGCACCGGCGGCACCGCGGGCACGGCCGGGCCCAGCCCCAGCGCGGCGGCGGCGGCGGCGGCGGCGGGGGCGGGACAGGGGCCGGGCAGCAGCGCCGGGCCGGCGGGGCCGGGGCTGGTGCCGGGGCTGGTGACGCGGAAACATTTCTCCTTGTGCGCCTTGAGCATGTTGGAGAAGCGGAAGCGCTGCCCGCAGACGTCGCACGGGTAGGGCTTCTCGCCCGTGTGCGTGCGCCGGTGCCGCTTCATGTTGGGCCGGCTGGTGAAGCTCTTGCCGCAGATCTCGCAGATGAAGGGCTTCTCTCCTGCCCGGCACACACAGGGAGAGGGGGACTCGTCCGCGGGGAACGCTTGGAAACGTCCCCGCAGCCCTGGGAGAACCTCTGGAAATGTCCCCTGATCCCTGGGAGAACCCCTGGAAATGTCCCCTCAGCCCTGGGAGAACCCCTGGAAATGTCCCCTCATCTTTGGGAGAACCCCTGGAAATGCCCCCTGATCCCTGGGAGAACCCCTGGAAATGTCCCCTGATCCTTGGGAGAATCCCTGGAAATGTCCTCTCACCCCTGGGAGAACCCCTGGAAATGTCCCCTGGTCCCTGGGAGAACCCCTGGAAATGTCCCCACAGCCCTGGGAGAACCCCTGGAAATGTCCCCTGGTGCCTGGGAGAACCCCTGGAAATGTCCCCTCACCCCTGGGAGAACCCTTGGAAACGTCCCCTGATCCCTGGGAGAACCCCTGGAAATGTCCCCTGGTCCCTGGGAGAACCCCTGGAAATGTCCCCACAGCCCTGGGAGAACCCCTGGAAATGTCCCCTGGTGCCTGGGAGAACCCCTGGAAATGTCCCCCCATCCCTGGGAGAACCCTTGGAAACGTTCCCTGATCCCTGGGAGAACCTCTGGAAATGTCCCCTCAGCCCTGGGAGAACCCTTGGAAATGTCCCCTGGTGCCTGGGAGAACCCCTGGAAATGTCCCCTGATCCCTGGGAGAACCCTTGGAAATGTCCCCTCATCCTGGGAGAACCCCTGGAAATGTCCCCTCAGCCCTGGGAGAACCCCTGGAAATGTCCCCTGATCCTTGGGAGAACCCCTGGAAATGTCCCCTGATCCCTGGGAGAACCCTTGGAAATGTCCCCTGATCCCTGGGAGAACCCCTGGAAATGTCCCCTGATCCCTGGGAGAACCCCTGGAAATGTCCCCTGATCCCTGGGAGAACCCTTGGAAATGTCCCCTGATCCCTGGGAGAACCCCTGGAAATGTCCCCTGGTCCCTGGGAGAACCCTTGGAAATGTCCCCTCATCCTGGGAGAACCCCTGGAAATGTCCCCTCAGCCCTGGGAGAACCCCTGGAAATGTCCCCTCAGCCCTGGGAGAACCTCTGGAAATGTCCCCTGATCCCTGGGAGAACCCTTGGAAATGTCCCCTGATCCCTGGGAGAACCCTTGGAAATGTCCCCTGATCCCTGGGAGAACCCCTGGAAATGTCCCCTGATCCCTGGGAGAACCCCTGGAAATGTCCCCTGATCCCTGGGAGAACCCCTGGAAATGTCCCCTGGTGCCTGGGAGAACCCTTGGAAATGTCCCCTGATCCCTGGGAGAACCCCTGGAAATGTCCCCTGATCCCTGGGAGAACCCTTGGAAATGTCCCCTCATCCTTGGGAGAACCCCTGGAAATGTCCCCTGATCCCTGGGAGAACCCCTGGAAATGTCCCCTGATCCCTGGGAGAACCCCTGGAAATGTCCCCTGGTCCCTGGGAGAACCCCTGGAAATGTCCCCTGATCCCTGGGAGAACCCCTGGAAATGTCCCCTGATCCCTGGGAGAACCCCTGGAAATGTCCCCTGATCCCTGGGAGAACCCCTGGAAATGTCCCCTGGTGCCTGGGAGAACCCCTGGAAACGTCCCCTCATCCTTGGGAGAACCCCTGGAAATGTCCCCTGATCCCTGGGAGAACCCCTGGAAATGTCCCCTGATCCCTGGGAGAACCCCTGGAAATGTCCCCTGATCCCCTGGAAATGTCCCCTGATCCCTGGGAGAACCCCTGGAAATGTCCCCTCATCCTCGGGAGAACCTCTGGAAATGTCCCCTGATCCCTGGGAGAACCCCTGGAAACGTCCCCTCATCCTTGGGAGAACCCCTGGAAATGTCCCCTGATCCCTGGGAGAACCCCTGGAAATGTTCCCTCATCCTTGGGAGAACCCCTGGAAATGTCCCCTGATCCCTGGGAGAACCCCTGGAAATGTTCCCTCATCCTTGGGAGAACCCCTGGAAATGTCCCCTGATCCCTGGGAGAACCCCTGGAAATGTCCCCTCAGCCCTGGGAGAACCTCTGGAAATGTCCCCTGGTGCCTGGGAGAACCCCTGGAAATGTTCCCTCATCCTTGGGAGAACCCTTGGAAATGTCCCCTGATCCCTGGGAGAACCTCTGGAAATGTCCCCTGATGCCTGGGAAACACTGCTGCCTTTGGGGATCAATGGGGCTTTAGGAAACCCTGGCTCCTCTTGAGATTTAGGGCCAGGAGGCTCTGAAACCCTGGCTCAGTTTGGATTTGGGGCAAAAAGGCTCTGAAACCCTGGCTCCCCTCAGGATTTGGGGCCAGGAGGCTCCAGGCAGGGGCTCCTCCAGACCCAAACCACCCAGCAAACAACTCCCACCTCCCATTTCCCCCCCTCCAGCGAATCCCAGTTGGGATTTTTCCACCAGGACAGGAACGCATCCAAGGCAACAACTCCACCTCTCCCAGGTGGAGCCCACCCCAAACCCCCAAACCCCAAACCCCAAACCCCCAACCCCAAACCCCGAGGGAACCCCCTGGGGGGTTTCCCAGCCCCTTACCAGTGTGGGTTTTCATGTGCTCGTCGAAATACTGCTTCATGTTGAAGTCCTTGCCACACCACTGGCACATGAACTGCTTGTGCCCGATGTGGATGCTCATGTGCGAGCGCAGCTGGTACTTGTACTGGAAGCGCTCGTCGCAGTTCTGCCGGGAAAAACCGGGAATTTCGGGGGGTTGGGGAGGCAGGGAGGGAGCCCCCGAGGGGTTGGGAGGCCACAGCTCCAGAAAAGCGAGGGATGGAGAGGGTTTGGTGAGGGATGGAGGGGTGGAAGGGCTGGAATTGGGTGGGGGAAGGTGGAATTGGGAGGGGAAAGGTGGAATTGGGTTGGAAAAGATGGAGTTGGGAGGGGAAAGATGGAATTGGGAGGGGAAAGGTGGAGTTGGGTGGGGAAAGGTGGAATTGGGAGGGGAAAGATGGAGTTGGGAGGGGAAAGCTGGAGTTGGGTTGGAAAAGCTGGAATTGTGTGGGGAAAGCTGGAATTGGGTGGGAAAAGGTGGAGTTGGGTGGGGAAAGGTGGAATTGGGAGGGGAAAACTGGAATTGCTTGGGAAAAGGTGGAATTGGGTGGGAAAAGATGGAATTGGGTTGGAAAAGATGGAATTGGGAGGGGAAAGATGGAATTGGGTTGGAAAAGATGGAATTGGGAGGGGAAAGATGGAATTGGGAGGGGAAAGGTGGAATTGGGAGGGGAAAAATGGAATTGCTTGGGAAAAGGTGGAATTGGGTGGGGAAAGATGGGAGTTGGGTGGGAAAAGATGGAATCGGGAGGGGAAAGGTGGAATTGGGAGGGGAAAACTGGACTTGGGTGGGAAAAGGTGGAATTGGGAGGGGAAAGATGGAATTGGGAGGGAAAAGGTGGAATTGGGTTGGAAAAGATGGAATTGGGAGGGGAAAACTGGAATTGCTTGGGAAAAGGTGGAATTGGGAGGGGAAAGGTGGAATTGGGTTGGAAAAGATGGAATTGGGAGGGGAAAGGTGGAATTGGGTTGGAAAAGATGGAATTGGGAGGGGAAAGGTGGAATTGGGTGGGAAAAGATGGAATTGGGAGGGGAAATCTGGAATTGGGTGGGGAAAGCTGGAATTGGGTGGGAAATGCTGGAATTGCTTGGGAAAAGCCTGGCAGGGCCGGGGTTACTCCAGCAGAAAAGGGTTCCTGTGGCTGTGGAGCTGCCCGGCCTCTCTCCACTAGAGGACTCTGCCTCCCTCCAAACCGGCTCCTCACGGCCCTGCCCGGCTCCTTCAGGGAATTCCTTTCCCTGGAATTCTCATTCTCAAGCCTGCAGCACCACTGTGGCCTCTCCATGGGTTTAACCCTCCCAGATCCCTCCAGAGATCCCCGAGGAGGGATCTGGGCTGGGATCAGCCCTTGGCGATTCAAATTTCCCAAACTCTGATAAAACCACCCCTCGTTCCCACCCCATCCAAACCCCATTCCCAGTATCCCAGGAGCGTTCCCATGGATTTATCCCATGGATTTATCCCAGGGATTTATCCCTATGGATTTCTCCCCCTCAGTCCCTCCAGAGATCCCTGAGGAGAGAGATCTGTGCTGAGATCACTACTCAGCGATCTGAATTTCCCAAACCCTGCTGAACTCATTCCCAGCCCACTCAGGTCCCATTCCCACTATCCCAGGAGCGTTCCCATGGATTTATCCCATGGATTTCTCCCAGGGATTTCTCCCAGGGAGCTCTCCCAGGGATTTATCCCAGGGATCCCTCCCAGGGATCTCTCCCATGGATTTCTCCCATGGATTTATCCCAGGGATCCCTCCCAGGGAGCTCTCCCATGGATCTCTCCCAGGGATTTATCCCAGGGATTTCTCCCAGGGATCCCTCCCATGGTTCTCTCCCATGGATCTCTCCCAGGGATTCTCCCAGGGATTTCTCCCCATGGATCTCTCCCAGGGATTTATCCCAGGGATCTCTCCCATGGATTCTTCCAGGGATCTCTCCCAGGGTTCTCTCCCATGGATTTCTCCCAGGGATTTCTCCCAGGGATCTCTCCCAGGGATTGGTCCCAAGGATTGATCTCAAGGATTTCTCCCATGGATCTCTCCTGGGGATCTCTCCCATGGATCTCTCCCAGGGATTTCTCCCAGGGATCTCTCCCAGGGATCCCTCCCATGGATCTCTCCCAGGATCCCTCCCACTGATCTCTCCCAGGATCTCTCCCATGGATCTCTCCCATGGATCTCTCCCAGGGATCTCTCCATGGTTCTCTCCCAGGATCTCTCCTGGGGATCTCTCCCAGGGATCCCTCCCATGGATCTCTCCCAGGATCCCTCCCAGGCTGCCCCCGGGGCAGCGCCTCACCTCGCAGCGGAAGGGTTTCTCCCCCGAGTGCTGCAGCGAGTGCACCTTCAGGGACATGCTGCGCTTGAAGGACTTGCCGCAGGTCTCGCAGGTGAAGGGCATGTCCTTGGTGTGGGCTGCAACAAATAAACCCAATAAAAACGAGGTCAGAGAGGGGCAATCCAGGGAAAAGGGATTTTCCCCTTTTTTCCAGGAATTCCAGGCAGGGAAATGGTTCCTGGCTGGGGGTTTGGAGGCACAAATGCTTTCCCCATGCTCACACTCGGGGGTTTCTTGCTGTTCACACAAGAGATTTTGTGGCATTAAACTCTGGGATTTGTGGGAAAAGGGGCTTTTCCCTCATTATTTCAATTTTTCCCTGGTTGTTTTACTTCCCCCTGACTGTTTTAAACTCATTATTTCAAATTTCCCAGACTATTTCACTCTGGGGTAGTGCGATGTAATTAATTTGATAGGGGTTTTTTATATATTTATATTCGGATTATTGTTTATTATATTATAGGGTATTTATATGGTGGATTTTTACAGGTAGTTTTTTATTTTGGTAGCAACTTTTTATTTTTTAGCAGTTTAAATTGGGGGTTTTTACGTCATTAATTAGTTTTTCAAAATTTTTTCAAGTAAAATTTTTTATTTTGGTAGTATGAGTTTTTTATTTTTTAGCAGTTTAAATTGGCTTTTTTTACGTTGTTAATTAGGTTTTTTATGTTTTTAGTTATTTTTATAGAGTCTTGGTCCTTATTTTAGTTATTTTTATAGACTATTGGTCCTTAGTTATTTTTATAGAGTATTGGTTCTTATTTTAGTTATTTTTATAGAATATTGGTTATTATTTATGAATTAGTGTAGAGTGTTTTTTTTGTTTGGTTTTGGTTTTTTGGGTTTTTTTTTATTGTTTTGGTTTGGGGTTTTTTGGGGGTGTGGTTTTTTAGTGGTTTTTTGGGGGGGGTTGTTTGTTTTTTTTTTGTTTGTTGGTTTTTTGGTTTTTTTGTTGTTGTTTTTTGGGGTTTTTTGTTTTGGGGGGGTTGGTTTTTTTTTTGTTGGTTTTTTTTTTGGTTTTTTTGTGTGTGGTTTTTTGGTGTTTTTGGGGGGGTTGTTTGTTTTTTTGTTTGTTTGTTGGTTTTTTGGTTTTTTTGTTGTTGTTTTTTGGGGTTTTTTGTTGTTTTTGGGGGGGTTGGGGTTTTTTTGTTTGTTTTTTTTGTGTGTTTTTTTTTGTTTTTTGGTTTTTTTTTTAATTTTTGGGGGGTAATGTTTAGTGTCCCCTGAATTTCAACAACTTTCTGTCCCTCCAATGCCCCCCAGGCACTCACCGACCATGTGTTTGCGCACGTGGGCCATGGTGTAGAACTTCTTCTCGCAGATCTCGCAGGAGAATTTCTTCTCGGCGTAGCCGTGCACGATCTTGATGTGCTCGTGCAGGGACCAGAGCTTCTTGAAGGATTTGTTGCAGGACACGCACTGGGACACAGAGCAGGGGGGATTTGGGGTTAGGGGGGCAAAAAACGGCCCCAAAAGGTGAAAAAGGCGCCTGGGGATGTGGATTTGGGGATTTGTGCCATTGGGGAGGGGAGGGGAGGAGCTGCTGGTGCCTCCTGATCCCCAAAATCCAACGGGACACGGACACCTGCACAGGCCCCGGGGCTGCTGGGCTGGGAGAACCCAAAGCCTTGGAGAAGGAGAACCCAAAGCCTTGGAGAGGAACCTTGGAGAGAAAGGATCCAAACCCTTGGAGAAGAAGGATCCAAACCCTTGGAGAAGAAGGATCCAAACCCTTGGAGAAGAAGGATCCAAACCCTTGGAGAGGGAATGATCCAAACCCTTGGAGAGGAACCCTTGGAGAAGAAGGATCCAAACCCTTGGAGAAGAAGGATCCAGACCCTTGGAAAGGAAGGATCCAAACCCTTGGAGAGGAACCCTTGGAAAGGAAGGATCCAAACCCTTGGAGAGGGAATGATCCAAACCCTTGGAAAGGAAGGATCCAAACCCTTGGAAAGGAAGGATCCAAACCCTTGGAGAGGAATGATCCAAACCCTTGGAGAGAAAGGATCCAAACCCTTGGAGAGAAAGGATCCAAACCCTTGGAAAGGAAGGATCCAAACCCTTGGAAAGGAAGGATCCAAACCCTTGGAGAGGAACCCTTGGAGAAGAAGGATCCAAACCCTTGGAATGGAAAAATCCAAACCCTTTGAGTGGGAGAATCCAAACATTTTCAGTGAGAAGGATCCAAACCCTTGGAGTAGCAAGAATCCAGGCCCTTGGGAGTGGGAGGAATCCAAATTCTGGAGCGGGGAAATCCAAATGCTTGGAGTGAGAAAACCCAAACCCGTGGAGAGGGAAGCATCCAAACCCGTGGTGCAGAAAAAATTCAAACCCTTGGAGTAGAAAGAATCCAAAGACTCCGAGTGGGAAAATCCAAACTCCCAGAGAGGGACAAACCCAACAGAGAGGGAGGAGACCGACACCATTAAATTCCCAAAGCCCCATCCAGCCCTCCCTGCCCCCCAAATCCAGCTGTGGCCAGTCCAGGCTCTCCCATCCCTCTGGATCTCCATGGAAAGCAGCTCCTGCCCTGCTGGATCTCCACGGAAAGCAGCTCCTGCCCTGCTGGATCTCCAAGGAAAGCAGCTCCCATCCCTCTGGATCTCCATGGAAAGCAGCTCCCATCCTGCTGGATCTCCAAGGAAAGCAGCTCCTGCCCTGCTGGATCTCCATGGAAAGCAGCTCCCATCCCTCTGGATCTCCATGGAAAGCAGCTCCCATCCTGCTGGATCTCCAAGGAAAGCAGCTCCCATCCTGCTGGATCTCCATGGAAAGCAGCTCCCATCCCTCTGGATCTCCATGGAAAGCAGCTCCCATCCTGCTGGATCTCCAAGGAAAGCAGCTCCCATCCTGCTGGATCTCCATGGAAAGCAGCTCCTGCCCTGCTGGATCTCCATGGAAAGCAGCTCCCATCCTGCTGGATCTCCATGGAAAGCAGCTCCCATCCTGCTGGATCTCCATGGAAAGCAGCTCCCATCCTGCTGGATCTCCATGGAAAGCAGCTCCTGCCCTGCTGGATCTCCATGGAAAGCAGCTCCTGCCCTGCTGGATCTCCACGGAAAGCAGCTCCCATCCTGCTGGATCTCCAAGGAAAGCAGCTCCCATCCTGCTGGATCTCCATGGAAAGCAGCTCCCATCCTGCTGGATCTCCATGGAAAGCAGCTCCCATCCCTCTGGATCTCCATGGAAAGCAGCTCCCATCCCTCTGGATCTCCATGGAAAGCAGCTCCCATCCTGCTGGATCTCCATGGAAAGCAGCTCCCATCCTGCTGGATCTCCATGGAAAGCAGCTCCTGCCCTGCTGGATCTCCATGGAAAGCAGCTCCTGCCCTGCTGGATCTCCATGGAAAGCAGCTCCCATCCCTCTGGATCTCCATGGAAAGCAGCTCCCATCCTGCTGGATCTCCATGGAAAGCAGCTCCTGCCCTGCTGGATCTCCATGGAAAGCAGCTCCCATCCCTCTGGATCTCCATGGAAAGCAGCTCCCATCCTGCTGGATCTCCAAGGAAAGCAGCTCCTGCCCTGCTGGATCTCCATGGAAAGCAGCTCCCATCCTGCTGGATCTCCATGGAAAGCAGCTCCCATCCCTCTGGATCTCCATGGAAAGCAGCTCCCATCCTGCTGGATCTCCATGGAAAGCAGCTCCCATCCTGCTGGATCTCCATGGAAAGCAGCTCCTGCCCTGCTGGATCTCCATGGAAAGCAGCTCCCATCCTGCTGGATCTCCAAGGAAAGCAGCTCCTGCCCTGCTGGATCTCCATGGAAAGCAGCTCCTGCCCTGCTGGATCTCCATGGAAAGCAGCTCCTGCCCTGCTGGATCTCCATGGAAAGCAGCTCCCATCCTGCTGGATCTCCATGGAAAGCAGCTCCTGCCCTGCTGGATCTCCATGGAAAGCAGCTCCCATCCTGCTGGATCTCCATGGAAAGCAGCTCCCATCCCTCTGGACACTCCAGGATCAGCTCCTGGAGCAAATCCAGGCTTCAGCTCCTCCTGCTGTGCTCTCTCCATTCATTGAAGGTGACACTGGAATGTGAGGATTCCTTCCCCAACCCCCTGTGGAATGCCCAGGAGGGTTTCAGGCAGCTCTTCCCTTTCCCAGCAGCTCTTCCCAAAAACTTCATTAAAAACAAAATAAAATCCGTGCCCGATGTGGAAATTCCAGCTGGAAATCCCAGGGTGTGAGGAACCAAATCATCTTCACCTCAGAGGGCACAGGGAGGAGTTTTGCCTTCTTTTGGGGTTTTTTTTGGGGGGATGTTTGGGGTTTTGGGGATCTCTCCACTTCCCAGCCCTTTCCCCATCAGTCAGAAAGGCTGGGGGCTGATTAATTAACAAATTAACCCGTTCTGCTCGTTTGGGGCTGGAATCTCTGCAGGTTTGGGAATTCTCTGCACCCCACAGCTCCTGCTGGGATTCCCCTCTTGGGGAGTGGGGTGGGGAAAAAACCAATTCCTGGAGAGTAAAGAAATCCCAGGGAATGACCCCAAATCCTCGGGGTTTACAGCGAAAATGAGCCCAAGTCTACAACTCGAATTAAGAATTCAATAATTAAGAATCAAAGAGAAATAAATAAAACACCGACACAGAGAGGAACCACACGAGGCGACGACAGAAATCCGGGGAAGGTGCTGATGGTGACAGAGGGAAAAAAGCAGAAATTACCTGGAAAAACACATTCCACCCCTGGGATGAAGAACTGGGAGCAGCCAGCCTCGATTCTCATTTCTACCCAACATTAAAGTGTTTTTATTCCGGGACAAAGCTCCCCCTTGGCCACATTTAACCCCGGGTTAAGGAAAATTTTAAGTTTTCCCTCAATCCTGTTGGCAGTTGGAATAAAAACACAACAAGAGGCAGCTGGAAAAACACATCCCAAAGGTCAGGAGAGAACAGGAATTGCTGGATTTGTTGAGGGTGTGAAGGTGACGCTCGGTGCTGCTGGCACTGGGAGGTTTCTGGAGCAGATTTACACCATAATTTCTATAATTTCTCTTTTTTCCTGTCACTTTTGGGCACAGGTGTGGATGGACACAGGGTATTTCTCCATTTGACGTGTTCAAAATACTCAGGAATTCCTGCTTCAATTTTAATTCCTGCCTCGATTCCTTTATTTTTTAAAATTCCTGCTTAAATTTTGTGCTGTGAATGAGCACCCCTGCATGCTGGGGCATTTCTTAAATTCCCGTTTAAATGTTCCCTGCTGCACTGAACTTCAAAAATATTTCTTTGAAAAGCTGCAAAAAATCAATTTATATTAATAAATCCTTCCTTGGGCTGAAACATAAGGAAAAAAAAATCACAGAGCTGGGAAAAGAGCTTGGAAAAGAGAAATTGCAATAAATATTCCACATCTCCCACACAGTGGGAGCTGAGGATCAACCCAGCTCAGCACTGAAAGCAAACAAACAATGAAAAATGTTCAATTATTGTGCTCAAACTCTCACACACAAGAAAAAAAAAAAAAAACCCTCCTTGCCCTGCAAATTCCAGCTGCCCAAAAATCCAACTGGAGCTGCTGCTGCTGGGAGGGTTGCAGGAGGAGGGGGGTGAAAATAAAACCAAAAAGAGCAGATTTGGGGTGCAGTGCCCCAGTTCCCTGGCACAAACCCCAGAGGGATCAGGAACTCTGGAGCTCTTCCCAAAGCTCCCAAAACTTTCCCAGAAGCAGAGCTGGAGGAAATCAGAGCTGCTGGGGAGGAGGAAAAAAAATTGAGATTTTTGTGTCTCTGAGGAGATTTGCTGGGGTATCCTGGCAGGCTCGGGGTGCAGGTGCTGAATTCCAGCCCTTTGGGAATTCCCTTTGTCTCGTGGTCTCAGCAATGTTTAAATCCCACTTTAAGCCCAGCTCAGGTCCTGCCTGTCTGGGATCTCACAGATTTCCCATTCCAGGGAACTCGTGGAATTCTGTTTCCCCTGGAAACCCCACCTGGCCAGGCTGTGGGGCTGCACTTCCAGGCACTGAAACCCCAAACCCAGCGAGAGCTGCAGTGCTCGGCAAGAGGAGGAGGAGGAGGATTTACCACCGAACCTCAGGTTTTTGGGACCAACTCCTCCAGATTCTGACCCTGCCAAAGCAGCTTCGTGTTCCCAACTCACCGTTTACTCCCGGAGTAACCTGAGCACTCTTTTCCCTGCTTTTGGAGACCCCAAAAGCTGGGATGAGGCAGAGCCCGGCTCAGCACCCAGGGCAGTACAAAAAGAGATTTATATTTATTTTTTTTTCCCCCTGTGAAGCATCCACCAGCCAGATCCAGGGAATGCCAGGAGGTGTGTGTGAGACCTGGCCAAGCAGGGCGAGCAGGACCTACCTGGATGTTCTTTTCACAGTCAGTTTGCTGGTGGAGGGACAGCTCGCTCTCGAGCACAAACTTCTTCCCGCACTTGTCGCAGATCTGCATCCGCCTGTGGGTGACGTTCATGTGCTTCTCCAGGTACCAGCGCGTGTTGAACACCCTGGGGCACTTCTCGCAGGTCAGGGTCTCCTTCTCCTCGCACTTGGATTTCTGCACGGGCGCTTTGGGCTCCTTGGCAGCTTTCTTCTTACGTTTGGGGGGCTCGGCGCTCTTCCTGCGGCCCCGCGTCGTCGCCCGGGGCGCCGGGGAGGCGGCGGCGGCGGCGGCGGCCGAGGCGGCTCTCCTGCTCCTCCTCTGGCCGACGCTGACCTTCTCCACTCTTTTCTCCTTTTTCTTCTGCCTCGCGTTCTCCTCGTAGTCGTCGCTGTCCTCCGTGGCCTCGTCCCCGCTGTCGCCCTCCTCCTCCTCCTCCTCTCCCTCGCTGCTGCTCTTGAGGACAGCGGTCTCTTTGGACTGGGAGGGGACGCCCTTCTCCCCTTTGGACACATTGAGGGTTTGGTTGTTAAGGTTTACCTCCACTATTATCTGCTCCCTTTTGTAAGTCACTTCGTCTTCCTCCTCCTCCTCCTCCTCCTCGGAGTCGTCAGAGTTCTCCCTGTCTTCCTTCACAGCCCGCACAGCCGCCTCTCCCACAGCCCTGCCCTCCCTGAAGAACGGCTGCTCCTCCCTCTCGTGGAGGTGGCCTTTGCTCGCTTTGCTGTCCACCAGCACCGAGAAGGGGCTCCCCGACTCCCTCTTGTACACCTTGGTGGACAGGTCCAGCTCCTGGCCGGGGTAGAAGGCGGGCGGCCCCTCCTGCGCCATGCCGGCCCCGGGGGGCTCCCCCTTGCCTGCCTGGCTCATCTGGGGGGGCTCATGGGGCTCCCTCCGTCCCGGCGGGGCCGCTCCGGCCCGGCGCCTCTTCCATCGCAGCCCGGCGGGGTCGGGGGGGCAGCTCCTGGCTGGGCTGGGGTGGGGCGGGGGGGGATCACGGCAGGGGCAGGGCGGGGAGGGGTCTTCTGCAGCCGGCGGAGCCCTCCAGCATCTTATCTGCAAAGAGACAAGGGGAGAAAGGTCAGGGGGGCACAGAGGGGAGCGGGGAATCGGCTGGGATCGGTGATGGGATCGGGGAATTGGGGCTGGGATTGAGGAATCGGCGCTGGGATAGGGGAAATCGGTGCTGGGATCGGGGAAATCGGTGCTGGGATCAGGGAATCGGCGCTGGGATCAGGAAACCAGCACTAGAATCGGGAAATCAGCACTGGAATCAGAGAATCAGCACTGGAATCGGGAAATCAGCACTGGAATCGGGAAATCAGCACTGGAATTGGGAAATCAGTGCTGGGATCAGGGAAATCAGCGCTGGGATCAGGGAAATCAGCGCTGGGATCAGGGAAATCAGCGCTGGGATCAGGAAATCAGCGCTGGGATCAGGAAATCAGCGCTGGAATCGGGAAATCAGCGCTGGGATCAGGGAAATCAGCGCTGGGATCAGGAAATCAGCACTGGGATCAGGGAAATCAGCAGAAATCAGCACTGGAATCAGGAAACCAGCACTGGAATTGGGAAATCAGCACTGGAATCAAGAAATCAGCACTGGAATCAAGAAATCAGCACTGGAATTGAGAAATCAGCACTGGAATTGGGAAATCGGCGCTGGAATCCAGGCAGGTTTGAGGTTTGTGGGGCTGGGGAAAAGCCCCCCAGGTGTTTTTTCCAGGAGGATCTGAGGGTGGGTGGGGTTGGGAAAGGGAGGAACAGCAGGGAGAGGAGAATTCCCAGCAGGAGAATTCCCAGGGAATGGAAATCCAGGCAAGGGATGCTCTCCAGGCACCACAGAATCACCTCTGGGCCACAGCCCAGCCTCTCCTGGATTGCTGAGAGCACTGACGGCCCCACAAACACCAGGGATCAGCACTGGCAGCAGATTCCCAAGGAGTGGAAACCCAGGAATCCAAGGAAGATTCTCTGCCCACCACAGACCACCACAGCTGTTTCTCCTGGGGGGCACTGGTGGTCCCCAAACTCTGCTCTGCCCCCACAGACACGGGGCACAGGCACCCCAAAACACCCCAAACCTCCCCCAGCCCATCCCACGTATTCCAGAGTCACGTTCCAACCACGGAGCCCTGCCTGAGGAATTTCAGTGCAGCCCTTCTCACCTTGCAGCACTACTGGGAACACCCCGGAGATCCAGGATTTTGAGGGGTTTGAGGAATTCTTCCTTTGCCTCTCCCTCCTTTCCCCCAGCTCCTCAATCCCCACAATATCACTTTGCCCATCCACTTTTTTGCCCCCGTGGTTTTCCAAGCTGGAATTTGCCCGGGGACGCTGCCACTTCCTCCTGCAGGAAGCGCCACGTGGTCCCTCACGGACACAAAGCAATCAATCCTTCACATTTCTTTTTTCTTTTCCTTTTTTTTTTCTTTTTTTTCCACCGGGACAAGTTTGGGAGCTCGGGACGGTTTTGATCCCATCAGGAACACCCTGGGAATTCCTGAGCTAAACCTGGGATGGGAGAGTGCAGGGAAGGAGAATTAAGGACAGAGACATCCCAGGATGGGATGGAAGGGACCCCTAATCCAATCCAGGGATATTTTCCATGATCCCACAGAGTGCTCCAGCCTGGCCTGGGACACTTCCAGGAGTGGAGCAGCCACAGCTTCCCTGGGAATTCCATCCCAGCCAGGAATTCCTCCCCAATATCCCACCCAACACTCCTCTCTTCCAGAGATTCCTCTACTATCATTCCCCTTCCAACAGAATTTTCCCCACTTTGGAGTGGATTTTAACTGGAGATGAACCAACCAGTGCCTGAATAATTAACATTAATTATTAATAACAGTAAAGAGCATCTTTGGGAAGTGCCACGCTGTGAAAGGGAAAGAAAGGAAAAACAACCAGTTTGGTTACGAACTGCATTAAAAAAGCTCCTTGAGCTTCTTCTCCGGGGTTTCCAGATTATTCCAGAGCGTCCTGCGGGTGCCTGGCACCCCCAAATCCCACAGCCCCAGCCCCACAGGGGAGGCAGGAAATCCCGGGAGATGGGCTGCTAATGGGAGATCCCGGGAAATGGGCGCTCACAACTCACATTCGGACAGAAAAAAACCACAAAAACAAACTAAAAACAAACGGGGTTTGGCCAGCCGGGATTCCCAACCCGACACCCAGGAAGCCGTGGGAAGGATGAATCCCGGTTTAGCTTTTCCTTCAAGGGGGATGGGTTATCCAGGAGCTCAGGAAATTCCCTGTTCCAAGCAGAAAACACCCGATTGTTTCCTCACCACGTTCAGCACCTCTAGGAAGCTGCAGGAGGAATTCAGGAATTGCACCGGGAAAAGGAAATTTCACCTTTTCCCCCCCGTTCACCCAATGGCGAAAAAATCCTTTCACCTCTGCTCACTCACATATTTATATGTGTTAAAAAAAAACAACCTTGTTATCAACAGGTACCACCTCAAATCGAACCCACAGAGGGGTTTATCCTGAATTATCAAAGTTGTTCGGTGCAAAAACCACTTCACTCTGCAGCATCAGCAGCTGCTGTGGCTTTGAACCTTTCACTGCCGCCCTCGAGGGACCCACAACTTTCAAAACCATTATTGAAATAAAAAGCAAAACCCTCCTTGGCCATTTAGTGCAAACAGCAGCTCTGAAATACTGCCCCAAAAACGCTCTTAAAACACTTTTTTCCCTTCCTCCTTTTAAATTTCTAATCCCAAAGCAGCATTTGGGTATTTTTAATCCCAAAACACCCAAAGGTTTTTTTGTTGTTTTAAAGGTGAATCTAATTTTATCGAGGCCGATTTTTCCACAGAACAAACGCCAGTCACGATGCCAAAGGAGAGATGCGGGCCCTGATTAAGATGTAAAAAGGAAACGAGTTTCAAAGCGATTTTTGATGCTTATCAAGCCTCAAACCTGGGGAATATCTGCAGAACGAACCCGGGCAATCAAAGGTTTTGCAAAGTCTCCGACATGAAAAGCTCGAACTCTGAAGAAAAAAGAGCACAATTTGCAGACAAAAGAGTGGGTGGAGGAAGCTGGTGAGTGTGTGGGAGCAACTTCACACCGAGCTTCTGAAGAAAAACCGCATTTTTTTGGTGTTATCGGCACTAAAAATAGAGAGGTTCGGGCTCGGCTGGGGAGGCCGCGGGCCCGGCTGGGGTTGGGCTCGGGGGAGCGGGGCCGGCCCGAAGGAAAAACTGAGGGAAAACTGAGGGAAAAGTGGGCAAAAACTGAGGAAAAACAGGATTTCAGGAGAAGGTGAGGATGTGAGGGAAGCGGGATGCCAGGAAAAATGAGGGTGTGAGGAAAAGTTGAGGAAAAACTGAGGATGCAAGGGAAAAACTGGGGGGAAACTGCCTGAGGGTGTGAGGGAAAACTGCCTGAGGGTGTGAGGAGAAAATTGAGGAAAAAACTGAGGGTGTGAGGGAAAAATTAAGGAAAACCTGACTGAGGATGTGAGGAAAAGTGAGGATTTCAGGAAAAGCTGAGGGTGTGAGGGAAAAATTAAGGAAAACCTGTCTGAGGATGTGAGGAAAAGCTGATTTGAGGAAAAACTGAGGATTTGAGGAAAAGCTGAGGGTGTGAGGAAAAACTGAGGGTTTGAGGAGAAGATGAGGATGTGAGGAAAAGCTGAAGGTGTGAGGAAAAACAGGATTTCAGGAAAAGCTGAGGGTGTGAGGAAGTTTTCTCACTGAAATTCTATTAAATCCCCAGGTCATGTGAATTCTGGAGAGAGAACCAGCGGGGGAAAAACCACAGATTGCACCGGGAAAACACCAAGTAAGGGCTAAAATGACATTTTGGGGGTGTCCTGTGCAGGAATTGGACTCGATCCTTGAGGCTCCCTTTATCAGGGTACTCCACGATTCCATAAACAGCTCAATAAAGCTGCAATATTGCAATAAAAAAGCCTCAATAAACTCTCCCAGTTGGAAGCACAGGTGCCTGGAACAGGCCCAGCCATTCCCAAACGGTGGGAAAACACATCTGAAGGGAATTATTTCAATTATTTCTCTCAGCCCCCAAATCTCCCTTCTTTCTTTGTGCATCCCCGCTGCTTTAGGTGCAAAAAAAAACCCCCAAAAAAACCCCAAAAAACAACCAAACAAAACACCCCACCAAAATAAACCACAACAAACCAAAACAAAACACACAAACAAAAAAAACCCAACAAACAAACCCCACCAAAACAAAACAACTCCTGAAAATCAGTTTTTAAGTGGGGAAGTTTTATCTCCCGGAGACTTTTGCACATCCCCGTGCTTTTGCATTTCCATGGGAAGTGCTGGAGCTGCCTCAGCCCATGGAAATGCAAAATAAACGCAAAATAAATGCAAAATAAAGCGCTGAGTGCTGCTAACGACCCTATTCCTATTCCCATTCCCATTCCCAAGCCTCGGGACCCACCTGAGCTGCAAGAGCCGCTCAGCAGAGCCTGAAACCAGCAGGAAAATAATCCTGAAAGGGAACCAGGGAAGAGAAAAATCCCATTTCCTGCACCCACCCGCGGCAGTTTGGGATTTGGGAGCAGCATTCCCAATCCCTGCGGAAAACAGGGAAAAATCCGAGCTCTGCCAGCCCCGAATTCCCTGGGAACAGCTTTTCCTTCAGTTCCAGAGAGCCCGGGCGGGGACACAAAACCCTGGAGAAGAGCGGATAAATCCTGTCAATTCTGGAATTCCACCTCATCTGACCCTTTTTTTTTTTTTTTCCCCAGCTTTTTTTTTCTTTTTTTCTGGAGCTTTTGCTTTTTGTTCCTAAAATAACCCAGGACAGGTCCAGCAGAGCCTCGGCAGAGCCGGAACAGCCCCGGAGAGGGGATAAATCCTGTCAATTCTGGAATTCCAGAGCGTGTTCCAGCCCGGGGATGCAGCTCCCACCTCATCCCGCTGCTTTTCCAGCTGCTTTTTTTGGCCATTCCCAAAAATAACCCGGGCTGGGGGTTTTGCTGACTCAGCAGGCAGCACTTTTTTTTTCTTTTTTTCTTTTTTCTTTTCTTTTTTTGTTGTTTTCTTTCTTTTTTTTCTTTTCTTTTTTTTTTTTTTTTTGTTTTATTTCCCCTCTGTCTGGAGCTGGGAATTTCCCTCCAAACGTCCCACAGGCTCCTGGAAAATCAGATTCCCAAATCCCAGGAAAAAACAAACAAACAAAGAAAAAATCTACAAAATCCTGCCCCTAAACCAGAAAAACCACGAGGAGGAACCCTCGGGCTTCTCCCCGATTTTCAAGAGGAACGATCTGGCTGCATCCAGATTTTTTTTTGGGAGACACAAAGCCTTTTCAACCAGCGATTCCTGGATGTTTTTCAAGCATTATCTCCATGAAAAAATCCGTTCCAGTGGTTTCCAGTTGAGAATTCAGCATTAAAATCCCTCGGACTTTGCAATAAATGAGGGTTTTTTTCACTGAATCTAAAGTAGTTTTAGATTTTACAGCCACAAACTCAATGTTTTTCTTGAAGTAGAAAAAAAAAATCTCAAAGCAACTTTTAATTCTTTACCCTGAAATCACAACTCCAGGCCCCTCCCACCACCTGAAACATCTAAAAGTTAAAAAGCTGTGGCTGAAATAGGAAATTCTAACCTATTCCTGCATCTTTTAATGGAAAATAAAACCCTAAAAATAAGATTAAAACACACCCAGGTGGTTCCCTGGTTCACACTTTCCTTTTATCACTTCTTTATCATTATTTGATCATTTTTAGACCAAAAAAAAGCTTCCTATGACCACATTAAAAGGTCTTCTCACCCTTTAAATTGATAAAATTGTCCAAATAGGTGCCGAAATTCCTTTTTTTCCCTTTAAAACCTCTCATTTTCATCCCTCTCTGCTGAGGTATCCTGAAGAAAATTAGAGCTGCGCTAAGATTTTTATTCAGATTTTACTTCAATCACGGCACTTGCCAGACCCCCGAGCTTCAGGAAAGGTGGAAGGCCCAAAGAGGAAATCTCTCATCAAGACCTCTCGCCCAAAATTTGCATTTTTTCCCCCCAAAGAGGCCCCGGAGGTGTCTCAGTGTCCTTGGATATGCAGAGGAGGAGATGAAGTGTGAATATCCTGCCCCAAAGCCACCTCGCAATTCCCACCTGGACATTTCCCCACCCCGCAGGAAAAAATCTCAATTTCAGCACGGATTTGGCAAAAATCAAGAAATTTTTATACCCAGCCCCTTAAATGAGACTTTTGCAATGGGGAGAATGGGGAAAAATGAGAAATTTTGGGGTTTTTACAGGAGAACTCAGGATTTTTTTTGCACTGCCCATCCCTGCCCTGGCACAATTTATATTTTATAACGATAAAACGTTGAAATAATTCCCTCAGAATGTCACACACGAACTTCAGAGTCTCTCACTCAGGCTTTAATCTCATTTTTAAATCCTTTGGGATTCATTTCCAGCCTGCCAGCTCATCCTAAAAAAAAAAAACAAACCCAAACCCATTCGACATTTTGGAGCTTTGCTGAGAGTGGAAAAAAGAAAAATTTAACAGCCAGAAATCATCAAAAATCAACTCTGGCTCCCCCCCAAGTGTGAATTGAACCCCTCAAAAATAAAGTTTGTTCCTCCCACACCACTGGGGAGGCTGAAAATCCTTCCCTGTTTCCATTTCAGCACAAAATTTGGAATTTGGGATCCCCAACAAGGTGGGGAAAGGCTCCGTGGCAACCCCAGAGCCCATCCTGGATCCTCCTCCCACCTTCCCCCCTCAGAAATCCCAAAAAACCACTCCTGAAAAATCGGGGTTTGTGTCTTTGAGTGGGATTTCTGTGGGATTCCCAAATCCCCTCAGTGCTGATGGACAAACAGCACCGAGAGCTTTCCCTTCCTGGCACTTTTTTTGGGATCTCCCTCTAAAACCCCACAAAAACACCCCTGAAAACTCGGGGTTTACATCTTTTAGTGGGATTTCTGTGGGATTCCCAAATTCCCCTCAGTGCTGATGGACAAACAACTCCAGGAGCTTCCCCTTCCTGTCCTCACCTGGCACTTTTTTTGGGATCTCCCTCTAAAATCCCACAAAAACACCCCTGAAGGCTCTGGGTTTGTATCTTTTAGTGGGATTTTGGCAGCTGAATTCCAAATTCCCCTCAGTGCTGATGGACGAACAGCACCAGGAGCTTTCCCTGGTGTCTCCACCCCGACATTTTGGGGCTCTCCATCCAAAATCCCATCAAAAGCCCCACCTGGAGGGGTCCAGTTTCACCCCTCCCCGTGGGATTTCGGCGTGGGATCCCCGAATTCCCCGGGATCAGCCCCGAGGTGTCACCAGGTGTGACCCAAATTCCAGCGGCTGCTGCCAAAGCTCCCGTCCCCAGCCTGCCCTGGTGCCTCCCACGGCTCCTCCAGCAGCTCCAGAGCTGCTCCCAAACTCTTTATCTTGGGAGTAAAGAGGCAAATTTGGGGGGAAACACCCGGATTTGGCTTTTGGGACTTGGACAGAAGGCGGCCGAGCGCGTCTGGCCCCATGTGGGTTTATGGGGAATGAGATCCCAAAAAAACTCCAGTCCCATGTGGATTTATCAGGAATGAGATCCCAACAAAACTCCAGTCCCATGTGGATTTATTGGGAATGAGATTCCCCCAAAAACTTCAGTCCCACACGGATTTATGGGGAATGAGATCCCAAAAAAAACCTCCAGCCCTACACAGATTTATGGGGAATGAGATCCCCAAAAGAAACTCCAGTCCCATGTGGATTTATTGGGAATGAGATCCTAAAAAATCCTCCAGCCCCTCACAGATTTATGGGGAATGAGATCCCAAAAAAACCCTTCAGCCCTACACAGATTTATGGGGAATGAGACCCCAACAGAACTCCAGCCCCACATGGATTTATTTGTAATGAGATCCCAAAAGAAACTCCAGCCCCTCACAGATTTATGGGGAATGAGATTCCAAAAAAACCTCCAGCCCCACGTGAATTTATTGGGAATGAGATCCCAAAAAAAACCTCCAGCCCCACGTGGATTTATCAGGAATGAATTCCCAGGGAAAAAAAATCCCATTTCCAGAGGGAAAAAATCCCATTTCCAGTGGGAGAAAATCCCATTTCCAGTGGGAAAAAACTCCATTTCCAGAAGGAAAAAAATCCCATTTCCAGGGAAAAGAAATCCCATTTCCAGTGGGAAAAAAATCCCATTTCCAGGGAAAAGAAATCCCATTTCCAGTGGGAAAAAAATCCCATTTCCAGAGGGAAAAAAATCCCATTTGTAAGGAGAGCAGGCCCAGCAGAAGGTGCTGGAAAAGCAGCTGGGAAAAGTCCCAGTGTGAAAGCTCCTGAGGGAAGGGCAGGAACCCCTGCCAGGGTTTCACTCCCTGTTTCCCAGGAGGGAGGAGCAACCCTGAGAATTCCAGGTCCAAAAATCACCTGGAAAAACGGGCGGGATTTGGGAACTGGGGTTTGGGAGAAGGGCAGGAATTCTGCTCCCAAACCCTGGAAAAACTCCCCCAAAAAAGGCACAAATTGGGATGGAGTTTGACTCATTTACATGGGGGCGTGTTTAAAAAAAAAATTAATTGTTTTTTTTTTAATTAAAAATTAAAATGCTCTTTAAGGCATCAAACCCACCCAGAACACTCCCTGGGGTCCAGAGATTTCCTTAAATTCTGTTCCAGTCCAGAGCTGCTGGAAAGGTTTTTAAAGACCTTGAGTTTCCAGTGGGAACAGCTGGGAATGAGGCACTGGGATCCGGGGAAGAATGGGTTAAAAATCCACATTTTTGGTGGGAAAAAAATCCACATTTTTGGTGGAAAAAAATCCACATTTTTGGTGGGAAACACATAAAAATGGACATCATCTCCCTTTTAGAAAGAGGCTGAGAGTCTGTGCTGGAGGAGCTGAACCAAGAGAAATAAAATATTGTATTTTATATGATACAGGTCATATAATAGATAAGATATAAATATATAATATATTATAAAACGTATATTATATATATCTGTATTAAGTTATATGTGAATATATAATATCCAATACATAATATTATATTATATATTATACTTTATATATTATATATGTTATATATGTTACATGTAACATGTAATGTATATATAATAAATAATAAATAATAAATAATAAATAATATATAATATATAATATAATATAAAATAAAATAATAATATATTATATATTTATATATTATAGATTTATATTTACATTATATATTATGTATATTCTATATTATATATAAAATATTATATGTAATATATATTATATATAAAATATTATAGAT
The DNA here is from genome assembly GCA_017589585.1 of Phylloscopus whistleri. Classification (NCBI taxonomy): domain Eukaryota; kingdom Metazoa; phylum Chordata; class Aves; order Passeriformes; family Phylloscopidae; genus Phylloscopus; species Phylloscopus whistleri. The sequence continues at coordinate 212,905 of JADMLD010001257.1, read as the reverse complement.
TTATATAAATACCATATAAATACATGTAACTATGATACACCATAACTAAAATAATCAGAAGTATGAATTATTTTAATCTAAAATAATTCACAGAACATTAGAGAAATCCCTGCCCGCTGCTCCCTTTCAGTTCTGCCTCTTGATTTTTTTAATTGAACCAGGAATAAATTTCATTTAATTTATCTTTTTTTTGGCCAGGCCCCTGAGAGCAGCAGCCAGAAATAGGTCAGCGAGGAGAGGAGTTTTGTAAGGCACCTGTGGCACCCCAGGTGTGCTCTGGGCACGGCCCTGCTCCTCCTGTTTACTGCAAAACTCCAGCTCAGGGCTCGGGGATCCTTCCCAAGGAGCCTCCCGCTCTCAGCCCTCCCTAAAAAAGTTTTTGGATGGATTAAAAGTTTATATTTTTAGGTGAAGTTGCAGCTCTCGGGGTAAAATCCCTGCATTTTGTGACTCTGGAAGCACAGCACCCGGATATTTTCTGTTATTGGGAGATTTGGCCCTGATTTCCACCCTTCCTACGGCAAGATTTCCTCTGAAATCCAGCAGAAAATGTGATTTTCCCCTGAAAACATCAGTGAAAGGTGAACCAGATCGTTATCAGATAATAAAGTCAATTAAACCCTTCACAACTCACAATAACCTGCAACGCCAAAGCCTCCTCTGATCAGATCAACACTCCAAAGGTGTTTTACCAAAAAATCCCAACACCCAGGGATGGCCCCGAACCCCCATTCCCGCAGCTCAGAGCTTCCCCCTCCCTGCAGAAAATAAAAATAAAAATGAAAATGAAAATAAAACAAAAATAAAAATAAAACCCCAACCCTGAGCCCCTTGGCAGCCCAGGACACGCGGCTGCTTAGCTGGAAAAAAAATCAAAATTAAAAACTAAAAATCCCTCACGATTTTACACTTTTTTTTTCACCCAGCCTCTGCAAAAGCTCGCGGAGTTTCTGTCCCCGAAGGTGCTGAGCACATCTGGAGTTCCAGCGCTGCCTGCTCGGGGCGGGGATGGGGCTCTGCCTCCCCCCGGCTCGATTAAAATCCACAAAAAAGCGGCGGAGAAACGCACCTGGCGCACAGGTAAGGGAGGCGAAGGGGGTGAGTTATCAGATGCGATAAACACGAGGGAGATGATCAGATAGCAGGGACACAAAGCCCTGCTGAAATCCCGCTTGGCAACTCCGCCAGCCTTTCAGAACCACCGAAAAAAAAAAATTAAAATTCAAATTTTTAAGCACAGAGCAGGCAGCGAGAGAGAGAAACAGAACAGAACTTCCAGCTGGGAAGAGCCCAGGTGCTTCCCAGAGCTCAGCTCCTCCATCCCCTGCCCGCAGCGCTGCCAACAGAGCCGGGAGGATTAAAAAAACCCCTCCGGTTCTTCCGCGGGACCTCCGCGGCTTCTCCCTTCAATCGCCTCCACCGCAGCCGCCTGCGATCGGAGCTTTGGGGGGGGGAACCCGGGGAGATGCGGGAGATGCTCTGGCCCCGCAGCGGGACGGCCAAAGCTGCGCCCAAAAATCAGCCCCGAAATCCCAACCCCGGGGCGCACCGCCACCGCCACGGCAGCCAAGGGGAAAACACCTGGAGGGGAAGGACGAGAAGGAGAGAAACAGCCCCGATTTTACAGCCGGAGCACGGTACCGGGCACCGCCGCCTGCGCTGGCCTCGCCGGTGACAACCGCGGGTGACACCGGCCGGGACGGGGCAGGGCTCGGGGGGACGCGCTCCGAACCCCGATCCCAATCCCGCAGGAACGCCGTGTGCGCTCCGCTCCGCTCCGGGAAATCACCTCCGCTCCCCTCCCCCAGGCAGGTGACACAGCCCCGTGCCCGCGGGGAGGGGACACCGAGCCCCCGGGCACGACCCCCGCACCGAGCCCCCCGGAGCCCGGACAGAGCCTCCAGCCGCGGACAGAGACCCCCGACCCCCGGTAGAGCCCCCGGAGCCCGGGCAGAGCTTCCACTCCCGGGGGAAACCCCCTGACCCTGGGCAGAGCCCCCAGAGCCCGGGCAGAGCCCCCGACCCCCGGGAAACCCTCCGACCCCCGGGCAGAGCCCTCGATCCCCGGGAAACCCCCCGACCCCCGGGCAGAGCCCCCGATCCCCGGGAAACCCCCCGATCCGGGCAGAGCCCCCCGGACCCCATCGCTGCCCGCCCGCCCCCTCCTCCCCCGCGGCTCCCCCGCTGTCCCCGCTCCCCTCCGGGCCCTGAGGCGCCCGTGCCCCGCTCCCCCCGCCGCCCACCGCCGGGCCGGGCCGGGCCTAGCGCCGCTCGGCTGCGCCGCCAGGCCCGGGGGGGAAGGAAGGGGGAAGGGGCTCGGCGGCCGCGCGGGCGGCCCCGCACTCACCCAGGCCGGTGCCCTCGGGGCCGCCCCCGCCGCCGTCCATGCCGGGCGGCGCGGGGAGGGGGGCGCGGGCGGGCGCGGCGGCGGAGGGCGGAGGGCAGGGCGGCCGGGGCCCTCCCTCCCCGCCTTGGCTCCGGCCCCTCCGCTCGGCCCCCGCGCTCCAGTGGCCGCCGCCGCCGCCGCCGCCGCCTCGGCCCGGGGGCCGGCGCTCAAGGCCCAGGCGCTGCCGCCGCGGGCGGGCGGACGCGGCTCCCGCTGCCCCTCGGCCGCCGCAGCGCTACGTGGCCGCCGCCGCAGCCGCCGCCGGTCCTCGCGGGGGCGCGCGCGCGCGGGGTTCGGTGCGGGGGGGGGGGGGGCGGGAAGCCGGGGGGGGGGGGGGGAGGATGGCGGGAGCGCGCCCCGTGCCCGGACCGGTGCGCGGCGGGGGTGGGGGGGTGGGAGCGCGCCCGCGCGGCGGGAGCGCGCCCCGCGGGCCGAGGCCGCGGTTGAAGGGCCGGGAAGGTTTGGGAAGGGAGGGGGGGGTGGGTGAGAGTGTAAGTGCGCGTGTGCGGGAGCGCGCGCGGAGGCGGGGAGCGAACGGACCGTGCTGCGGGCGCTGGGGGCGGGGGGGGGAGAGAAACCCACCCCACAGGCCGAGGGGAGCGGCGACGGCGAGTACGGGAGCGCGCACGGATGACCGGGGGGGCTGGGTTACACACACAGAGCGAGAGGGAGGGGATCGCGCGCGGGAACGCGCACGGACGGAGCGGGGGCGCACACGGGACGCCCACAGGCCCGGGCTATGGGGGGGGGGGGGAGGATCCGCTGTGCGCATGCGCCGCCGGGGGCCGTTCCCGCGCGCCCGCCCCTTTCCCGCCGCGGCTTCACCTGAGGCGGCGGCGCGCGGGGCGCAGGTGAGGCGGGCGGGGGGGGGCCGTGCGCATGCGCGCGGGGATGGCAGGGGCTCGTTAACCATCGCCGGTAATTAACGACCGTGCCCTAATGCCCTAATTAGCGCAGGCAAGTGAGCGCGGGGTGCGGGGGATGCGTGAGGGTGAAGGGGGTGTGATGGAGCGGGGGGGAGGGGGGCTCCCCCTCAGCAGGGCCGCGCATTACTCCGCGCGGGTAATTAATGAGCCCGCCCTAATTAGCGCAGCCAGGTGAGGGTGCGGTAACCCCGCAGGGAGCCCCGGGGCCCTCAGGGATGGCTCCCGCCCTCGGGAGCTGCCCCCGGCCCGGGTGAGGCCCCAGAGCCCCCTCAGGCAGCGGCAGGAGCCGGAGGAGCCGCTCCCTTCTTGTGGCGGTGCCAAATCCCGGCTCCGCTCGCTCAAAGCTTCCTCTCCCCTTAACACGTTAATAACAATAATAACAATAACAATAACGGCTTCAGCTCCGGCCTGCGGTTCGGTGATTGCGCCCTGACGGAGCGGTGGGGCAGGGAGCACCTCTGGCGGTGCGGGCTGTGGGGAGGGAGGGTCGCAGCCGCCCCCGGCCCCGGTCCCGGTGCCGCCTGCCCGGGGAGGCTGCAGAGCCCCGGCCGCAGCCCCCAAACCGCCGCCGGGGCTGTGTAGGAGGCGACAGCGCTGCTGCGGTTTGGGTTTTGGCAGCCGTGGAGGAATTAAGGGAGAGGAACCGGCAGGGGGAAGGGCACCGAGCCCTTGGGCAGCGCTGCTGTTCCCCCCTGGGCTGCTCTCAGCTTTGTGTTCCTTTCCTAAATCCTTCGGGCCACGACCTCTACCCGTGGTTTGTTTCCTCTCACCTGGCAAACGTCCCCAACAGCGGAGGGTACCGGGTTTGAGGTTCTGCCAAAAAATCTCGGGCGGCCCTGGCTCCCCCGGAGTTGCAAACAGCGAATTCCAGAGTGTTTGCCTCTCTCGGCGTCAGCCCCAGAGCTGGGCTGCCCGTGCCCAGCAGGGCTTGGGGCTCACAGGGTTCAGGACGGAGTTAAAAGGGCCGGGCAGGCCGGGGAAGCCCCGGGCTGGGATCAGAACAATGCCCCAGCTGCTCCTGCGGCAGAACGGGACACGCTGAGCCCAGCCCCGGGGGAGCTGGAGCTGCCGGAGCCGCTCCAGGGCTGTCCCCATCTCTGCTGGACGGGGTCACCTGGAGAAACCTTGGGGTGCCTGGAAAATGCTCCATCTCAGCCCAGCACAGGAGAGAGAGCTCCTGGAGCAGCTCTGGCCCCATTCCTGCCGGGAGGATCCTCAAGAAAGCTCCCGGAGCAGCTCTGGCCCCCCACCCCTGCCTGGTGATTCTCGAGGCCTCCAGGTGTCGACAGTTCTGCCTTGGGGATTGAACCAGGCAGGACTTGACACTGTTGGGACAATTCCTCCTTGCCGGAAAGAGAAGAGCCCTTGGAGCCTGGAAAGGGGGAAAAGGGGGAATGGGAGCCTCTGGAAAAGAGCCCTTGGAGCCTGGAAAAGGGAAAGGGAACCCCTGGAGAAGAGCCCTTGGAGCCTGGAAAAGGGAAAGGGAACCCCTGGAGAAGAGCCCTTGGAGCCTGGTGCTGCTCAAGGCTCCTGGGAAGAGAAACTGAGGCACGGATGGTGCTGGCACCTCCAGCTCTGCAGCCCAGCCAGGTTTATCCTCCAGATCTCCTGCTCAGCATGCCCTGGAGCAAGGGGGAGAGGAAGCAGGAGGAGGACAAAGGGATTTTCCTGCTGGATTCCGCCACAGGAAGCCCTGACTGTCCCAGCTCCGAGGCTTTGAGGCCGAGTCAATGCAGAGAAGTTCCAGCAGAGGAAATTCCTGTTCCCCTCCTTTAAAGGCACAATTAAGAGATGAATCGCCTCAAGGAGCGGAGCAGAGCTCGCAGCCGGCGGCAGCACCGGGGACACCGCGGCGCTCCCCGGGCGGGATCGCCGCCGGCACCCGGAGGGAAACGGCCCGGCCCGGCCCCGGTGCTGCTGGGGTGTGCTGCACCGGGAGGGGGGAACCCAGGAAAAGGGGAAAAGGAGGAAAGGGAACCCCGGGAAAAGGGGGAAAAGGCACCTCTGGAAAAGGGGGAAAAGAGGGAAAAGGGAAACAGGAAAATTGGGAAAGGGAAGCCCTGGAAAAGGGGGAAAGGAGGAAAGGGAAGCCCTGGAAAAGGGGGGAAAAGGAAAACGGGGGGAAAGGGGAACCCGGGAAAAGGGGAAAAGGAGAAAAGGGAACCCCTGGAAAAGGGGGGAAACGGCACCTCTGGAAAAGGGGGGAAAGAGGGAAAAGGGAAACGGGAAAATTGGGAAAGGGAACCCCTGGAAAAGGGAGGAAAGGGGGAAATGAGGGGGAAAGGGGGAAGGGGAACCCCTGGAAAGGGCACCTCCTCCCATCCTCGCTGCCACGGTGAGCAGCAAAGCCGCAGCTCCATCGCTCACCTGCAGAACTCGGAGATTTCGGTGCTAAATGGGAAAATTTTGTTGGAGAAGAGTTGGAAGGGGCCCCTGGAGCTGCTGTAGCCCGAGGCAGCGTGCTCAGGTCCCTGGCTCTGGACTTTCCCCAGCAGCCCAGCCCGAGCCGTGCCCCACCCGCCCCAACCTTCCCCCCGTCCCAAAAGAGCAGCACAGAACAAAGCAACGACCCCCGGTGCCAGCCTTGGGACCGTGACGTTTATTGAAGGGATTATCACACAATCCAATCTCACCCCCCACACCCTCCTCACGATTCCGCCTCCCTCGGGCAGGAGGAGCCGGGATGGAGCAGAGGAATTCCCGAGGAGCCCACGGGGCAGCCCCAGGGGAGGATGCCCCGGTTCCAGAAGGGTTTCTGCACACAGCCAGAGGGAATCTCTGCTCCTCTCACCCCCACGGGCACCACACGCCCCGGCCTGAGCTGAGGTGGCTCTCAGGTGACACCTGACGCACTGGGGTGGCTCAGGGCCCTGAGCTGAGGTGGCTCTCAGGTGACACCTGAAGCACTGGGGTGGCTCAGGGCTCTGAGCTGAGGTGGCTCTCAGGTGACACCTGAAGCACTGGGGTGGCTCAGGGCCCTGAGCTGAGGTGTCCCCAGGCTCTCAGGTGACACCTGGAGCACTGGGGTGGCTCAGGGCCCTGAGCATCCCTGTCCAGCCCAGGTGCTGAAGGCACTGAGGCAGCTCTGAGCTCAAGGGCCAGGGACTCACCTGAGCTTCACCCCAGGAACTCCCTGCTCCTGCTGGAAAGGGGCAATCCCCAATCTCACCTCCTGAATCCCCAACCTTCTCCTGACTCCCAAATCCAGGCCACGGCTGTGACCGCACAGGGGAGGAACCTCAGGCCCGGCCGTGGCGAGCGTTCGCTTTTATTCCATCACCCATCCAAAACAAAAAAACCCCAAAAAACCCCTCCAAATCTCCAAAATTTCCGTTTCCTCCGCGAGGAAATTGCAATGATTTTTTTTTTTCTTTTTTTTTTTTCCTTTCTCTGTTATTTTTTTTTGGGGTGTTCTCCCGGCAGCTGCTCACTGGGGCAGCTGCAGCAGCACGGACTGTCCCGAGGGCAGGTAGGTGATGTTGCGGGAGCGCGAGAGCTGGTAGGCGATGTCCTCGGCCGCCTCCAGCTTGCGCAGCTCGATCAGCCCGTCCCCCGCCGTGGCCAGCGAGTTGGCGATCAGCTCGGCCGCCTTGGAGTCGCCCTCGGCCGAGATCACCGCCGCCTTCTTCTGCTGCTCGGCCTGAGCGGGGGGACAGGAGAAAAAAAAGGGGGAAGTTAATGTAAAAAAAGGGGGGGAATGAACCGAAAAAAGGGGAAGGTGAACTCAAAAAATGGGGAAAAATAAATTCAAAAAATGGGAAAAATAAACGCAAAAAACGGGAAAAATAAACCCAAAAAAATGGGAAAATAACGCAAAAAACCAGGAAAAATAAACCCAAAAAATGGGAAAAATAAACGCAAAAAATGGGAAAAATAAACCCAAAAAAATGGGAAAATAACGCAAAAAACCGGAAAAATAAACCCAAAAAAACAGTTTTTGGGTTTATTTATAAAAATAAACCCCAAGAAACGGAAAAATAAACCCAAAAAAACGGGGAAAATCAACCCCAAAAAAACAGGGAAAATAAACCTGAAAAAATGAGGAAAATAAACCCAAAAAAAAGGGAAAAATAAACTCCAAAAAACCAGGAAAAATAAACCCCCCAAAAACCGGGAAAATTTAACCCAAAAAACCGGGAAAAATTAACCCAAAAAACCAGGAAAAATTAACCCCAAAAACGGGAAAAATAAACCCCCACAACGGGAAAAATAAACCCCAAAAACGGGAAAAATAAACCCCAAATAATGGGAAAATAACCCAAAAAAATGGGGAAAATAAACCCAAAAACTGGGAAAAATAATCCAAAAAAGGGGGAAAATAAACCCAAAAAAAAGGTGAAAATCCAGCTGAGGGAGGGATGGACAAAGGGAAGGACATTGAGCGTGTCCAGAGGGGCTTGGAGCACAAACCCTGTGAGGAACGGCTGAGATCACATCGGGTATTTGGGATATTTGGGAAAACCTTTCCGTTCAGTGTGCCAGGAAGGGACAGGGGATTCCAGGAGGAACCCCTGGAGCAGGAAGGAGGGACAGGAGGCAATCCCAGATCCCCAGGAGGGGCAGGTTACCTTCTCCACGATGAACCTGGCCCGCTCGGCCTCCTGCTGCGCCACCTGCTTCATCTCCACCGCCTCCGTGAACTCCTTGCCGAAGGTCAGGTGGGTCTGGGGACACAAACCGAGGCAGGTCACAGCAGGGACAGGGACAGCGGGGTGGGGACAGAAACGGGGATCCCTGGGAGAAATGCCATTGGGATCCCTGGAGGAAACCCCATTGGGATCCCTGGGAGAAACCCCACTGGGATCCCTGGGAGAAACCCCACTGGGATCTCTGGGAGAAATCCCACTGGGATCCCTGGGAGAAATCCCACTGGGATCCCTGGAGGAAACCCCATTGGGATCTCTGGGAGAAACCCCATTGGGATCCCTGGGAGAAACCCCACTGGGATCCCTGGGAGAAATCCCACCGGGATCCCTGGGAGAAATCCCATTGGGATCCCTGGGAGAAACCCCACTGGGATCCCGGGAGGAAACCCCATTGGGATCCCTGAAGGAAATTCCACTGGGATCTCTGGAGGAAACCCCACCGGGATCCCTGGAAGAAATCCCATCAGGATCCCCCACTGCCACCTCCGGGCTGGGAAAGCTCCAGAAACAAAGTGTCCAAGTGCCCGTGTGGCAGAAACAAAGTCACCTCCCCGCAGAGGCTCCCAGCAGGATCCCAGGGAAAGCCCAGGGGAGGAGGAGGGAGCTGTGCAGGAGCCGATCACAGCTCTGGATTGAAATTGTGCAGGGAGGGGAGAGGGCAGAGGATCCAGGGGGAATTCTCTGCTGCCCAAGTGCGAATTGTGACTCCTGGTGCTTCCCCTGTGGAGCTGCTGCCAAATCCCACGGCAGCTGCAGCCCAACCCATCACCCTCCAAAAACCCCCGCGGGGAGGGCTGAGGCCACCAAGGTCACAGGGACCAAACAGAGCCGTGACATCCGGACACAGACACACGTGTGTCCGAATGTCCACACGTCCATCCTGCCATCCCCTGGCTGGGGGGAAGCAGAGCTCACCAGGGACACATCATCCAGGATGAGGCCGAAGGTGGCCGCTCGCTCGGTGAGGTCCTCGCTGACCTGCCGGGACACCAGCTCCCGCTGCGTGATCAGCTCGCCCGCGTCGAAGCGCGCCTGCAACGGCACCGACAGGGCTGGGACGGGATGGACGGGGCTGGGAATGGCTGGGACAGGGCTGGGAACAGCTGGGACAGGGCTGGGAATGGCTGGGACAGGGCTGGGACACCAGGGACAGGGCTGGGACACCAGGGACAGGGCTGGGAATGGCTGGGACAGGGCTGGGACTGGGATGGACACGGCTGGGAATGGCTGGGACAGGGCTGGGAATGGGATGGACACGGCTGGGAATGGCTGGGACAGGGCTGGGACACCAGGGACAGGGCTGGGAATGGCTGGGACAGGGCTGGGACACCAGGGACAGGGCTGGGACACCAGGGACAGGGCTGGGACACCAGGGACAGGGCTGGGATGGGATGGACACGGCTGGGAATGGCTGGGACGGGATGGACACGGCTGGGAACGGCTGGGACGGCAGGGACAGGGCTGGGAATGGCTGGGACAGGGCTGGGAACGGGATGGACAGGGCTGGGAACGGGATGGACAGGGCTGGGAACGGCTGGGAACGGCAGGGATGGGGCTGGGAACAGGCAGTGACCGGACACAGCCCCAGGCTGCCCCAGCGAGGACAGCAGCAGGAATTTCCCCATGGAAAGGGCCCCACAGGGTGGTTTGGAGTCCCCACCCCTGGAAGTGTCTGAGGCCAGGCTGGCCGGGGTTTGGATCCCATGGCAAGGGCAGAGCTGGATGAGCTTTCAGAACCCAAACCCAAACCCAAACCCAGCTGGAATCTCACCACTCCCCGGGGCACAGCACCCTCCCTGGGGCACGGCACCCTGCCCAGCCCCTGCCAGGGGAGCCCAGGGCGTGCTCACCACCACGGACTTGAGGATCTCGGTGGTGATGGAGGGCAGCACGCGCTCGTCGTAGTCCTCGCCGATGCTGGTGAAGATGCGCGGCAGCTGCGCCGTCACGGGCCGGAACAGGATCCGCAGCGTGATGTTGACGTTCTGCAGGTCTGGGGGCAGCAGCACCTGCCTCAGGGAGCTGCCCAAGGAGGAGGGATCCACCCCCCAGCCAGGAGAGAGCAGCTGGTTTCGCTGCCCTTTTCCCCTTGGGGCCCAGCTCGGCTGTAAAAGGGGGAATTCTGGCCCGGGTGGCCCTGCCTGGCACTGGGAGAGCTCCAGAGGGCCCTTCCAGCCCCAGCTGGTCAGGGCTGACAGCACCAAAGGAGGAGTTCCTTTGTTAAAGGGATTGAACCATTCCCAGGTCAAACTGGGACGTGTGAGATCTCCACAGGGCCAAGGAGCACTTGGGGCTGGAGGATCTCCAGACCTTCCAACCCCAAAGATTTGGGACCAGAGGAAGAGTCCCCGAGCCTGTCCTTCATTAAAAACCTCAAACCACTCCTGGGTCAAACTGGGACGTGTGGGATCCCCAGGGCCAAGGAGTGGTCTGGGCTGGAGGGTCCCTTCCAACCCCAGCTGCTCCTGGGTTCCCTGGAGACCCCAGCGGGACAGCCAGGAGGGGTTTGACCTCTTCAACAAGGAACAGCTCAAGGAGCTCCTCCTTTGGCCCCAAAACTTCGGGGTTGGAAGGGGCCAGGCCGAGGCAGGGTCACCTGGAGCAGGTGACAGAGGTGACACCACAGGGCTTGGTGGCACAGAGGGCCCCTCCCGTCCCAGCGCTGCCTCACCCTCAGCTGGAAGGGATCTATGTGGATATCTGAGACATTTCCATGGATATCTGAGACATTTCCATGGATATCTGAGATATTTCCATGGATATCTGAGATATTTCCATGGACACCTGAGATATTTCCATGGACACCTGAGATAAATCCATGCATTGATGGGACCCCTTTTCCAAAATGGGAGATTTCTGTGGATATCCGAGATATTCCCGTGGATATTTGAGATATTCCCATGCATTGGTGGGATCCCCTCTCCAGGGACAGATTCCCATGGATATTCCTGTGGATATTTGGGATATCTCCATGGATATTTGGGATATCTCCATGGATATCTGGGATATTCCTGTGGATATTTGGGATATTCCCGTGGATATTTGGGATATCTCCATGGATATTTGGGATATTCCCGTGGATATTTGGGATATTCCCGTGGATATTTGGGATATTCCTGTGGATATTTGGGATATCCCCATGGATATCTGGGATATTCTCGTGGATATCTGGGATATTCCCATGCATTGGCGGGATCCCCTCTCCAGGGACAGATTCCCATGGATATTTGGGATATCCCCATGGATATTTGGGATATTCCCGTGGATATTTGGGATATCTCCATGGATATTTGGAATATTCCCATGGATATTTGGGATATTCCCATGGATATTTGAGATATTCCCGTGGATATTTGAGATATTCCCATGCATTGGCGGGATCCCCTCTCCAGGAACAGATTCCCATGGATATTTGGGATATCTCCATGGATATCTGGGATATTCCCGTGGATATTTGGGATATCTCCATGGATATTTGGGATATTCCCGTGGATATTTGGGATATTCCTGTGGATATTTGGGATATTCCCGTGGATATCTGGGATATTCCCATGGATATCTGGGATATTCCCGTGGATATCTGGGATATTCCCATGCATTGGTGGGATCCCCTCTCCAGGGACAGATTCCCATGGATATTCCCATGGATATTTGGGATATTCCCATGGATATTTGGGATATTCCCATGGATATCTGGGATATCTCCATGGATATTTGGGATATCCCCGTGGATATTTGGGATATTCCCTGCTCAGCTTCCCACCTTTGGGAGCACAATCCCACCTCCAGAAGGATAAACCCCAAAAACCCCGAACAAACCCCAAACAAACCCCCGCCAAACCCCCCGGGCACCTTTGCTGCCGGTGATGACGGGGACGTTGCGGGGCCGCGAGCGGCAGTCGAAGATGATGGGCTTCTGCACCCAGGGGATGAGGAAATGCGTCCCCTCGCCCACCACCACGTCCTGCACCCCGCGGAAACGGTCGAAGATCACCGCCCTGTGCCCCGCGTCCACTGCCGAGGGAGGGAGGGAGAGATTGGAGCCTCAATTAACGCCAGAGCAGGTAATTAACCGGGTGGCTGGGATGGCCAACGAAGCAAAGAGAAGCTGCAGGTGAAACTCCAGGGCGTCCCAGCCTGCTCGCCTTCGGCAGAAAGGAGCTCCCGGTGGTTTTTGTTGGGCGATAAAAGCCCCGGGAGGTGAAAACTGGGACAGAAGCGCCGAACGAACGGGCGCCCACTCACCGTTGTAAAGGGCCGAGTTGACGACTCCCCCCGCCACGGCCAAGCCCAGGCCGAGCTTCCCGATGCTCTCGAAGACCTTGGCAGCCATCTCAGAGCTTCCAGCTGCAGCCGCCGCTCCGAAAGCCTCCTGCGAACGCCGCCGGGGCCGTCAGAGCTCGGCCAGCCCTGCCCGGAGCCCCGAACCGCAGCGGGGAGCAGCGCCTGGGGGCTGCTCCTGCCCCCACAAACCCGGGGCTCCCCTCAGTCCCGGGGGTCCCCTCAGTCCCGGGGGTCCCCTCGGCCCCGGGGGTCTCCTCAGCCCCGGGGGTCCCCGAAGCCCTGGAGGTCCCCGAAGCCCCGGGGGTCTCCCCAGTCTCAGGATTCTCCCCAGCCCCGGGGGTCTCCCTCCCGTGACCCCTCCCCAGGCTCGGTCCCTGCCGCCCCGCCGCACCCCGGGCTCCCCCTCCAGCGCCGCCCGCAGCTCTCCCGGTGCCCCCGCACCCCGCACGCCCCTCGGGCCTTCCCCCTCCCCGCTCCCTCCTAGGCCGCTCGCCCCCAGCACGGGCACCCCAGGGGCCAAGGCCTCGCTGTCTCCACCCTGCCCGCCCGCCCTCAGGCCGCGGCTCGGTCCCGGTTCCCCCGCGGTTCCCCCGGACCCACCGCCGCCCTCAGGCCCGCCGCTCCCGCCGCGCCGCTGACCTCCACATGAATCCGCGGCCGCCCGCCGCAGCGCGCCTGTGCGCCCCGCCAAGACGCGCGCTCCTCATTGGCCCGCGGCCCCCGCTGCTCTCTGGGATATGGAGTTCTCTGCTGCCCTGCCCGCCGCCGGCCGGCCTACAACTCCCGACAGACCCCGCGGCGGCCCGCTGGCTGAGCAAGGCCGCGCGCTATTGGCTGGAGCGCCGCGCTGCGCGCAAGGCCTGCTGGGAGATGTAGTCCTGGCGGGGGCAGGCACATGGGGGGCTTGCGGGGACAAGGGACATGCGGGGGACAGGGACACGCGGGGGACAGGGACATGAGGGGGACAGGGACATTCAGGGGACAGGGGCGTGGGCAGTTCCAGAATTCCCAAATTTCTGGCCGCTCCCAGAACCCCCAAATAGGTTGGGAAGGGACCTCTGAAGGTCGCCCAGCCCAAGCCCCTGGCCAGGCAGGGTCACCTGGAGCAGGTGGGAATGGCCGGGACACCCCAGGTCCCTTCCTGGCCACCTGTCCCGGCCACCTCCGAGGACAGCTCTTCCTCCTGCTCAGGTGGAGCTCGTGGTTTCCTTTCTGGCCGTGGCTCCTCGTCCTGGTACTGCTGAACAGAGCCTGACACCTCCCGGAGATATTCCCGTGCATCGATGGGATCCCTTTTCCAAAATGAGACATTTCTGTGGATATCTGAGATATTCCCATGGATATCTGAAATATTCTCATGGATTTCTGAGATATTTCCATGGATTTCTCAGATATTTCCATGCATTGATGGGATCCCTTTCTCAAAATGGGAGATTTCCATGGATATCTGAGATATTTCCGTGGATATTTGAGATATTCCCGTGCATTGACGGGATCCCCTCTCCAGTGACAGATTCCCATGGATATTTTGGATATTTCCATGGATATTTGGGATATTCCCGTGGATATTCGGGATATTCCCATGGACATTTGGGATATTTCCATGGATATTTGGGATATTTCCATGGATATTTGGGATATTCCCATGGATATTTTCGATATTTCCATGGATATTTTCGATATTCCCATGGATATTTGGGATATTTCCATGGATATTCGGGATATTTCCATGGATGTTTGGGATGTTCCCACGGATATTTGGGATATTCCCACTCTCAGCCCTCCCTTCCCCAGTCCAACCAGGCCCAGCTCCCTCTCTCCCCTCACCCGAGGTGCTCCAGACCCCGAATCGTTTTTGTGGCCTCCCCCAGGCCCTCTGCGGACACCGGGGTTTAATTTAATTTAATTTAATTTAATTTTTTCTCCCGGGAGAGGGCGGGGACAAAGGGGACGCTCCCCGCCCGTGTCCCCTCCCGTGCCCGGGGCCGCTAGAGGGAAGCAGCGCTCTCCCTTTGGCTCCGGGAATGCCGAAAAACGGGAAAAAACGGGAAAAAAAGGGGAAAAAAGGGGGAAAAAAACCCACCCCGAGTGTCCCCCCCGAGCTGTGCCGGCTCTGCGGGGTGGGGAATGTGGGGTTCGGGGGGGATCCGGGGGGATCCGGGGGGATCCGGGGGCTTTGGCAGGAGCGGGGATTTTCCGCCCCAAATCCGTGCGCGGGGGGACCGGGCTGAGCCCGCTCCGGCACCGTGCCGGGGGTGCCGGCCCTGCCCGGGGGTCCCCAGCCCTTCCAGGGGGTCTCCAGCCCTGCCCGGGGGGGTCCCAGTTCTTTTCGGGCTCCCCAGCCCATCCCGGAGGTCTCAGCCCTTCCAGGGGATCCCAGCCCAGGGGGGTCCCCAGCCCATCCCGAGGGTCCCCAACCTTTCCAAGGGGGGTCCCCAACCCTTCTCAGAGCTCCCCAGCCCATCCCTGTGGTCCCTGGCCCATCCCGGGGGGTCTCCAGCTCATCCCGGGGGTCTCCAGCCCTGCCCGGGGGTCCCCAACCCTTTCCGGGGGGGGTCCCAGTTCTTCTCGGGGATCCCAGCCCATCCCGGGGGTCCCCAACCCTTCTCAGGGCTCCCCAGCCCATCCCGGGGGTCCCCAGCCCATCCCGGGGGGTCTCAGCCCATCCCGGGGGGTCCCAGCCCATCCCGGGGGTCCCCAGCCCATCCCGGGGGGTCCCAGCCCATCCCGGGGGTCTCAGCCCAGCCCGGGGGTCCCCAGCCCATCCCGGGGGTCTCCAGCCCATCCCGGGGGTCTCCAGCCCATCCCGGGGGGTCTCCAACCCTTCCAGGGGGGTCCCAGCCCATCCCGAGGGGCTCCCAGCCCATCCCGGGGGTCCCTCAGCCCATCCCGGGGGTCCCAGCCCATCCCGGGGGTCCCAGCCCATCCCGGGGGTCTCAGCCCATCCCGGGGGTCTCTCAGCCCATCCCGGGGGTCTCCAGCCCCATCCGGGGGTCCCAGCCCATCCCGGGGGTCCCCAGCCCGCCCCGCCCGGCCCCAACCCGAATTCAGCTCAATTAGCGTTCCAATCGAATCAGCTCAAACCGCATTAAAGCGCCGCGGGGCCCTGATGAGATTCGGGCCGAGCTCCGGCCGCGGTTTGCGAGTCGGGGAAATCGAATTTGGGCCGCTCGCGTTCCGCGCGGCCCCGCGGGGCGCGGTGATTGATCCGCGTTAAACCCGGCCCGGCCCGGCCCAGACAGCGTCACCCCGGCCGCCCCGGGCCACACAAACAACAAATAAAAATAAAAATAAAACATAAGAAATAAGAAATAAGAAATAAGAAATAAGAAATAATAAAAAAAAAGCAATAAGAAATAAGAAATAAAAAATAAAAAAAAAATAAAAAATAAAAAAGCAAGAAGAAATAAGCAATAAGAAATAAAAATAAAAAATAAAAAATAAAAAATAAAAAAGCAATAAGAAATAAGCAATAAGAAATAAGAAATAAAAAATAAAAAATAAAAAATAAAAAATATTAAAAAATAAAAATAAAAATAAAAAAATAAAAAGCAATAAGAAATAAGAAATAAGAAATAAAAATAAAAAAATTAAAAATAAGCAATAAAAAAATAAAATAAAATAAAATATAAAATAAAATCCCCCAAACCCCCGCGGGCGGGCACTGGGAGCACCGGGCGGGCCCGGATTTGGGGATGGGAAATCGCGGAGGGTTTGGGGGAGCAGCGAGATTATCCCGAATCCCAGGGGTCTGGGGGGCGGGGGGTGGAAAAGCCCGGCCTGGAGGGCGGGACCCCCAAAATCCCTCAAAATCCCCAAAAATCCCCCAAAATCCCACAAAATCCTCCCATTCCTGCCCGTCCCGGGACAAACCCTGCCCCTCCCGGGACTAACCCTGCCCGTCCCGGGACAAACCCTGCCCCTCCCGGGACAAACCCTGCCCGTCCCGGGACAAACCCTGCCTTTCCCGGGACAAACCCTGCCCCTCCCGGGACAAACCCTGCCCGTCCCGGGACAAACCCTGCCCTTCCCGGGACAAACCCTGCCCGTCCCGGGACAAACCCTGCCCCTCCCGGGACAAACCCTGCCTTTCCCGGGACAAACCCTGCCCCTCCCGGGACAAACCCTGCCCCTCCCGGCCGCAGCCCGTCCCCGCCGGACAAAGGCCGCTCTGTCGCTCTCCCGCTGCCCGCGGGGCCGGAGCCGCTTCCGCCGCCCGGGGGGGCTCGGAGGGTCCCGGTGGGGCCGGTGCCGCGTCCCGGGGCGGCGTTTCCGGGGATCAGCCCGGGGGTCAGCCCGGGGGTCAGCCCGGGGGTCCGGGGTGTTCATTGCCCGTTCATTCCCCGCGATCGGTCCCGGTGCTCGTGCAGGGCTGGGGGATCCCGGTGGGGCCCTCCCGGTCCCGTTCCGGGGCTCCCGGGGAAGGGCGGGGCTGCCCCCCGGTGCTGGATGTGGGGGAGGCTGGGACCCCCCGGACCCCCCGGACCCCCCGGACCCCCCGGACCCCCCGGAACCCCCCGGAGCCCCCGGACCCCCCGGACCCCCCGGACCCCCCGGGCACCGTCCCCGGCACATCCCGGCCGCTCCGCTCCGCGCCGCCCGCCAGGAGCCCCGGGCGGCGGCAGCGATCGATGGAATCGCACCCGGGGCAGCTGCGGCAGCGATTGAGGAAATCAGCTCGGGCTCCTGCCCGGGGCTGCGCCGCGGCTGGCAGAGCACGGAGCCGGCAGCCAGCGCCTCCCCGGGGAGCCTGAGCCCCCCCAAACCCGCGCTGAGCCCCCCGGGTGAGCCCCCCAAACCCGCCCTGAGCCCCCCGGGGAGCCCCCCAAACCCGCCCTGAGCCCCCCGGGCGAGCCCCCCAAACCCGCCCTGAGCCCCCCGGGTGAGCCCCCCAAACCCGCCCTGAGCCCCCCAAACCCGCCCTGAGCCCCCCGGGTGAGCCCCCCAAACCCACCCTGAGCCCCCCGGGTGAGCTCCCCAAACCCGCCCTGAGTCCCCCGGGGAGCCTGAACCCCCCCAAACCCGCCCTGAGCCCCCGGGTGAGCCCCCCAAACCCGCCCTGAGCCCCCCAAACCCGCCCTGAGCCCCCCGGGGAGCCTGAGCCCCCCAAACCCGCCCTGAGCCCCCCGGGCGAGCCCCCCAAATCTGCCCTGAGCCCCTCAAACCCGCCCTGAGCCCCCCGGGTGAGCCCCCCAAACCCGCCCTGATCCCCCGGGTGAGCCCCCCAAACCCGCGCTGAGCCCACCCAGCACCTCCCCGGGGAGCGTGAACCCCTCAAACCCGCCCTGAGCCCCCCAAATCCGCCCTGAGCCCCCCGGGTGAGCCCCCCAAACCCACCCTGAGCCCCCGGGTGAGCCCCCCAAACCCGGGTGAGCCCCAAACCCGCCCCGATCCCCCGGGTGAACCCCCCAAACCCGGGTGAGCCCCAAACCCGCCCTGAGCCCCCCAGCTCCTCCCGCCCCCCTCCCTCCACCCCCGGCTGCCCAGGGGGCTCCAAACCCCCCCGGGAGCAGCCCCGGGTGGCACCGCGGGCTCTGGGTGGGGGGAGCCGGGCACGGATCGAATCCTCCCGCCGCTGGAAGCGGGGAAATTCCAGCCCGGATTTCCAGGAAAGCTCCGGGATTTTCCCGAGCGGGAGGATGGGGAAGGGGAGCGCTCCCACCCGGGTCGGGCAGGGCCGGTACCGGAGCATCCCCGGCACCGGGAGAGGAACCGGCGCGGGCCCGGAGCAGGTGGCAGACGGGCGGGGAGGGGAGGGCAGCCGGGCAGCGCCGGGGCCATAAATTCCCCGTCCAGGTTCCCTAATGGGGCCCTGATTTATCTGCCGCCTCTGTCTGGGCTAATTGAGTTCGTGGCTGGGTGATTCATGCCCTGGAAATGGGTTCCAGGGAAAATGGGACCTCGGCAAATCCCCGGCCGCGGCGGCCTGGGAGCCGTAAATGCTTTTACCGGGGGGGGATCGGCCCCCGGCGCTTCCCTCACTGCCGGGGCGCGGCTCGGGCTCCAGGCGGGGCTGCACCGGGCCCGGCCCGGCTGAGGGAGCGGGGAACTGGCGGGGGAGGGACCCCCGAGCCCGGCCGGGGTGGGAGAGGGAGCCCGGGGGGAGGCAGAACATCCCGGGGTGGGGAGAGGGAGGGAGGGAGGGAGGGATGGACAGACTGATGGATGGACAGACTGATGGATGGACAGACTGATGGATGGATCCATGGATGGATGGATGGATGGATGGGTGGACACACTGATGGATGGAGGGATGGATGGATTCCCCTCAGGAGCCAGTGGGGATGAGCATCCCACACCTCAGACAAAACCCCAAAGCTCCTCCGTGCCCTGGGAGGAGCCTTCACCCCTCTTCCTCCTCCTCCTCCTCCTCCTCCTCCTCCTCCTCCTCCTGCTGTCCCTCCTGGCCGCTCTGAGGTCACTCCCCGTGCTCGACTGGAGCGATTCCAGCAGAAATCCACCCCAAATCCTGCCCCAGGGCAGAGAGGGAGCAACGGCCACACAGCACAGCCCAGCCCGGCCCAGCCCAGCCCGGCTCAGCCCAGCTCGGCCCGGCCCAGCCCGGCCCAGCCCAGCCCGGCCCGGCCCAGCTTAAACCTCCTGTGCCTGCAATGCCCGCATCCCACAGGGCTGGGAATGGATCCCACGGGGCTGGGAATGGATCCCACGGGGCTGGGAATGGATCCCACGGGGCTGGAATGGATCCCACGGGGCTGACAGGGAATTCCATGGGGCTCCAGAGCCCCCCCAGCCCCCTCCATGTCCCCAAACCTCCGTGCCCACCCGGAGGGCCCATGGGGACCCCCAGGAGCCCCTCCCCCGCCTGGATCCTCCCTCCCCGCCCCCCCCGGGCCACTCTCGCTGTCGCTGTCACGTCCTGGCCCTCATTAAATCCCCGCTAAAAGCCGGGAGCAAATCGCTTTTATTTCCAATTTCCTCCTCCTCCTCCTCCTCCTGTCCACCCCGGCCGCTCTGGGCTCGCTCCCCATGCCCGCCTGCAGCGATTCCAGCACAAATCCATCCCCAATCCGATTTTTTCTGCCCAAAACCCGGGCCGGGCTGGCTCCATCACCGATAGAGCCGCCGGGCGTGGCCCTGCCCTCGCCCCCCGGGCCCGGGGGTTTCTCCCCGGGGTTTTTGGCAGCCGGACGGGCCCCGGGTTCTCCCCGGGGTTTTGTTTTCCCCAGCCCGGCTCGGTTTTTCCCGCAGGTCCCTCCAGCCCGGCCTTATAAGGGCCCGAGGATGCATCGCGGGCAGGGCGGTGATGGATGGAGCCGGGAAAAAAAACGGGAGAAAAAACGGGAAAAAAACCGGCGGAGCTGCCGGGGAGGGGGATGGAGGGAGGAACCGCGGGCCTGGAGATCACCGAGAGCCGCCCGAACCGGGCCGGGACAGCCCCGGGGGGGACGGGAATCGGCTCCGGGGGGAGTTCGGGGAGCTCCTGCCGAGGGGGGGTTTGGGGGGCTGGGAGGTTCGGGGTCCCGGCCCCACCCCGGGGGTGCTGGGGAGGCACCGGGGGGCCCAAACCCGGGTGTCCCTGTGTCCCCCCGGCGTCCCCTGGGCTTTATTCCATGGGAATGACTGAGCCCCATTCCCATGGGAATCACTGAGCCCCATCCCCGCAGGAATTGCCCCATCCAGGCAGGAATTGCCCCATCCCCGCAGGAATTGCCCCATCCCCGCAGGAATTGCCCCATCCCTGCAGGAATTGCCCCATCCCCGTGGGGAAGGTTCCCCTCGGAGCCGATTTCCCCGTTTTCCCCCGGATTTCCCCGTTTCCCCCTGGATTTCCCCGTTTCCCCCCGGATTTCCCCGTTTCCCCCGGATTTCCCCGTTTCCCCCGGATTTCCCCGTTTTCCCCCGGATTTCCCCGTTTTCCCCCGGATTTCCCCGTTTCCCCCCGGATTTCCCCGTTTTCCCCCGGATTTCCCCGTTTTCCCCAAGGATGGGCCGGGCCGGGCCGGGCTCGGGGCTGTCCCGGGCCGGTCCCTGCCCGAATCCAGGGATGAATTTTTCCCCCTGAACCCAAAAATCTCCCCGGGGCCGCTCGGGGCAGGAAGGAGCTGCGGTTCCAGGCGGAGCCGGAATTCCCAACCCTCCATCCCCCCCGGGCCGGGCTCGGAGCTCCCGCGGGGAGCAGCGAACGTGCCCGGGCACCCCGGCGTGCCAGGCCGGCTTGGCCCCCGGCCCTGAAGGCTTTTAAGGGCCCGGATCCCATCGATTTCCAGGAAAAGCCGCCGAGCATCCAGCTGGGAGCGCTTCCCTCCCCGCCCCAGACGCGGGCCGGGCTCTGCCCGAGGTGTGAATCGCTCGGCCGAGCTGATTCCAATAAAAATTCCCTCCCGATTTTTTCATTTTTGGGGGAAAAAAGACCCAGAACGGATCATTTCAAAGGTTCATTTTAAATTCGCCTCCAACCCGCGGGGGTGGGGACGCTCCGAGGGCTCCCAGCAGCAGCTCAGAGCCTGATCCAGCCCCATTCTCTGCTCTTTTCCCCCAAAAAAAGGGATTTCCCTGCTCCCCTTCCCCCGGAGAGGAGGGCTCAGGCCCCGTTCCCTGCCCTGGAACCGGCCCGGTTCTCCCCCCGCCGGTTTTCCCTCTCCCAGCCCCGGCCGTGGGTTGATCACTTCCCGAGGTGGATTATTAATTCATCCTCATTAATCTCTGCCCATTAGCGCGGGCTGGGCCGTGGCGGGAAGGGAATCTCGCCTCGGCTCCGGAGTAAAAGCCGTAAAAACCCGGCGGGCCCCGAGTGTTTAACCCCGGGCTCCTTCTGGGGGCTCTTCCCGAGCCCCCCCGGGGTCGGGGAAAAGGGAAAACATCCCCGGACCCCCCGGGAAAGGGAAAACATCCCCCGGACTCTCAGGGAAAAGGGAAAACATCCCCGGACGCCTCGGGAAATGGGAAACGACCCCCAGACCCTCCAGGAAAAGATGAAAAGTCCCCCGGACCCCCCCGGGGAAAGGGAAAACATCCCCAGACCCCCCCGGGAAAAGGGAAACGACCCCCGGACCCCTCCAGGAAAAGGGGAAACGTCCCCCAGACCCCCCCGGGAAAAGGGGAAACGTCCCTGGACCCCTCAAGGAAAAGGGAAAACATCACCCAGACCCCTCCGGGAAAGGGGAAACATCACCCAGACCCTCCAAGGAAATGGGAAAACATCCCCGGACCCTCCGGGAAAAGGGGAAACGTCCCCCGGACCCCTCCGGGAAAAAGGGGAAACGTCCCCCGGACCCTCCGGGAGCGGCCGCCCGAGGAGCCCGCAGGGATAAAACGCCCCGAGGACGGGCGGGACTGCACTGCGCCGCTTCACCCGGCTCTAATTGGCCTTTCGCTAATTAATCCTGCCCTTCCCGGCTCTCCCTCCAGCAGGGAAACCTCTCCGTGCCTGACCCCCCCCGACTCAGCCCGAGGGGAGCTGGGGAGCCGACAGGAAAATCCGTGGAAGGTTTGGGGTTTTTGTTCTGTAATTAAAATCGGGACCGAGCCCTCCCTGAGCTGCTCTCACACCTCAGGGCCAGCCCTGGCACCGCCCCGCTGGTTTGGGGTTTTTTGGGACGGCCACGGGGCTTTTTGGGAGCGGGGTCAGCCCCGCTGCAGAGCCCGCGGCAGGCGGGTGAAATTTGGGGTGAATTTTGGGGGTGAATTTTTGGGGGGTGAATTTTTGGGGGGTGAATTTTTGAGGGGTGAATTTTTGAGGGGTGAATTTTTGGGGGGTGAATTTTGGGGGGTGAGTTTTTGGGGGGTGAATTTTTGGGGGGTGAATTTTTGGGGTTGCAAAACTCCGAGAGTTCCATTCCCCACCAGGGCTGGGGGTTTGCCCGGGATCGTTCCCAGACCGGCACCGGGCAGGGCCCGGGCTCGGTGTCCCCGGCAAGGGAGGAGGAGGAGGAGGAGGAGGGGGAGGGGGGATTTATCCAAGGAGAACATCTGGATTTGCCACTTGCCGCTGGAAATTAATTGCGGGATCCCGCGGCTGCTCCCCCGCTGCGCCAGCCCCGCCTCTGCCCCAGCCCCGGCCCCGGCCCCGCTCCCGGGATTGTCCGCGGGGACCTCGGCCCTTGTCCCTGTCCCCTGTCCCCTGTCCCTTGTCCCCTGTCCCTGTCCCCTGTCCCTGTCCCTTGTCCCCTGTCCCTGTCCCCTGTCCCTGGCCCTTGTCCCCCGCAGCCGGGGAAAGCCGCTCACCCCATCCCACCCCATCCCATCCCGCTGGGGCTGTGATCCCATAAAAAACCTTTAAATCGCCGGGATTAGGGCTGACATCCCAAATCCTCGTGGGCATCCCGACCCCCGTGGGCATCCCGACCCCCGGGTGGGCATCCCAAACCCCTGGGTGGGCATCCCGACCCTGGGTGGGCATCCCGAACCCCCGGGTGGGCATCCCGACCCCCGGGTGGGCACCCCGACCCCTGGGTGGTAGTCCCAAACCCCTGGGTGGGCATCCCCGGGTGGGCATCCCGACCTTCGTGGGCATCCCGACCCCGGGTGGGCATCCTGACCCTGGGTGGGCATCCTGACCCTGGGTGGGCACCCCAAACCCCCGGGTGGGCATCCCAAACCCCTGGGTGGCCATCCCCGGGGTGGGCATCCCGACCTCCGTGGGCATCCCGCCCCCTGGGTGGGCATCCCGACCCCCGGGTGGGCACCCCAAACCCCTGGGTGGGCATCCCGACCCCCGGGTGGGCACCCCAAACCCCTGGGTGGGCATCCCGACCCCCGGGTGGGCATCCCGAACCCCTGGGTGGGCATCGCCGGGGTGGGCATCCCGACCTTCGTGGGCATCCCGACCCCCGGGTGGTCATCCTGACCCCTGGGTGGGCATCCCCGGGGTGGCCATCCCGACCCCCCGTGGGCATCCCAGCCCCCCGGGCACTCCCGGCCGTTCCCACCTGGCCCCAGCGCGGCCGCTCGGTGCTGCCGGGAGAGGCTCCATGTGGGCGGCAGATGTTGTGCCCGGGACGGAGAACAAACGGCGGCCTTGGCTCGGCTCTAATCCCGTGGGGAAGGGAGGAGGGAGGGAGGGAATTCCGCGCGGCCTTTCCCGGGATCGGCCCCGCGGGAGGAGCAGCCGGGATTGGCTTTTCCCGAGGGGATCCGGCGGGGCGGCGGCGCCTCCCCCTCCGTGCCCCGCGGGGATTTTGGGATTTGGGGAGCCCCAAAAGCACCTGCGGAGCTCGGGGCGGGGAGGAAACACCTGGAGCTGGACACACACCGGGCCAGAGCTGCTGCTGCTGGAGCCGCCCCGGGGGAGGTGACAGCGAGGCCGGGCCGCTCCCGGTGCCGCCGTGACCCCGTCCGGTTCCCCGGTGACCCCGCGGAGCCGCTCCCGGTGCCGCCGTGACCCCGTCCGGTTCCCCGGTGACCCCGCGGGGCCGCTCCCGGTGCCGCCGTGACCCCGCCCGGTTCTCCGGTGACCCCGCGGGGCCGCTCCCGGTGCCACCGTGACCCCGTCCCGCTCTCCGGTGACCCCGCGGAGCCGCTCCCGGTGCCGCCGTGACCCCGTCCCGCTCTCCGGTGACCCCGCGGAGCCGCTCCCGGGGGTGAGGCGGCCCCGCGGGCCGAGGGACGGGCGGTGGCATTTGCAGAGTCACCCCGAGGGTGCCACCACAAAGAAGGGCGGCACGCGGGGACCGCGGGGACACCGAAATTCGATTTTTTTTCTTTTTTTTCCTTTTTTTCCTCTGGCCGCGGAGGGCAGAAGGACAAAGGTTCCATTCAGCCCCCGCCGCGTGTCACCCCCCGCCCCCCGTGGGGCCTCTCGGTGTCACCCGCAGGGCTGGGACGGGCCCGGGGTGTCCCCAGAGCCGGGGGTGTCCCCAGAGCGGGGGTGTCCCCACACCCGGGGGTGTCCCCAGAGCCGGGGGTGTCCCCAGAGCCCGGGGGTGCCCCCAGAGCTGGGGGTGTCCCCACACCCGGGGGTGTCCCCAGAGCCCGGGGTGTCCCCAGAGCCGGGGGTGTCCCCAGAGCCGGGGGTGTCCCCAGAGCCGGGGGTGTCCCCAGAGCCGGGGGTGTCCCCACACCCGGGGGTGTCCCCAGACCGGGGGTGTCCCCAGACCGGGGGTGTCCCCAGAGCGGGGGTGCCCCCAGAGCCGGGGGTGTCCCCTTGTCCCCGCTGCTGGTGACAGCACCGCCCCCCGCCAAATCCCGGTACAAGGACGGACAGACAGACGGACGCGGCAGAGGAGGGGATGGGGAGGCGGCTGGCAGGACGGACGGACAGCACAGGGGGGAGAACGATGGACGCGCCTCCAGAGCCGAGAGGCTGAAGAGCCCCGGGCGGGCACGGAGCGAGCGCGCCCCAAAAACGCTTCGGGGGCGGGCGGGGGGGCTCGGGGGGGGCTCCGGGCTTTGTGTGGCGGCGGCGGCGGCGGCGGAGGGTGCGGGCTGGGC
This sequence comes from Phylloscopus whistleri, assembly GCA_017589585.1. Lineage (NCBI taxonomy): Eukaryota > Metazoa > Chordata > Aves > Passeriformes > Phylloscopidae > Phylloscopus > Phylloscopus whistleri. The sequence continues at coordinate 188,273 of JADMLD010001257.1, read as the reverse complement.
GGGGAGGAGGAGGAGGAGGAGGAGGAGGAGGAGGAGGAGCAGCAGGGACTCGCAGCCCTTTTCTGGCCGCCGCCGCGGCGGAGCGCGGCAGAGCGAGGGCAGAGCCCGGCCGCGCTCCGGCTCCCGGGGGTGTCACCGGCGCCGCTCCCCCCGCGCCATGGCCGGGCTGCTGCCGCTGCTGCTGCTGCTGCTGCCGCCGGTGAGTGCGGGGAGAGACCCCCGGAGCCCCCGGTGGGGAGGGGGATGCGGATGCGGAGCCCCCGGGGGGAGCACCGGGAGCGTCCCCGAGGCCCCGGGAGGGATGGAGGGTCCCGGAGGCACCGCACGGGGCTGTTGGGGGGGTCCCGGGGGTCCCGGGCTGGGTGAGGGCAGGAGCGGGGGGGTCCCGCCGTGAGGGGCTGGAGGGTCCCGGAGGCACCGGGGGGGGGCGGGCAGAGCTGGTTCGGGGATGGAGGGAGGGGCAGCGGGGAGCTGGGGGGGGGGATGGGGATGGGGGTCCCGCAGCCCCCCCGGTGCCGCTGCCCCGAGCTCAGCCCGAGGGGAGCGCGGGCAGAGCCCCCCCAGCCCCGGCGGTGCCTTCAGCACCTGCCTCCCGCACCGCCCCCGGAGCCCCTCCCGGGTTTTCCCGGCTCCAAACCCCCCCGGAGCGGGGGGCTCGGACCCCGGGACCCCCGGCAGAGCCCCCCCCGTGCGCCCCGGACACAAAAAACTTCAGGGCACGGGGAGGGGGGGCAGCGGAGAGCCCGGAGCGGGGCGGGGCGGCCGGGGGGCTCCGAGCCCGCAGCTGGGGGGGTTTTTTGGGGGTCAGGATGTGTCGGGGGGTCCCGGGGGGTGCTCAGGCAGCCGGAGCCCCTCGGGCAGGGGGTTAAAGGTGGAACTCAGCGGCTCCGTGCGGGGCTGAGCGGCGGAGCGGGGCCGGCACCGCCGTGCCGGGGGAGGGGGATGGATCGGGATGGAGCCCCCCAAACCCCCCCGGGACCGCGGGGACAGCGGGCGGGGGGGGGCAGGAGGGTCCGGAGACGGATCCCAACCGCTCCCCCTCGGGGCGGGGCTGGGCTGTCCCCAAATCTGGGCCGGGGTCACCTCGGGGGGGCTGGGTCTGCCCGCCGGGACTGCACCTGCCTGGCTGGGGGGGACCCCAGGGACCCCAGGGACCCCGGCTGTGCCTCCCCAGCTGTGCCCGCACCCCGGGACCCCCCGCACTCCGGGACCCCCGCACTCCGGGACCCCCCGCGCTCTCTGCTCGGTCCCGGCGCTGCTCGGCCCGGGAGCGGCGGAGCCTCCCGGCGCTCCCCGAGCTGCCCAAACTCCGGGCACCGCCGCGGTTCGGCCGCTCCCGGACGCGCTGCTCGGTCGGGAGAGGCGGAGCGCGCCCGGCGGGGCTCGGGGGCAGCGCGGATGTCGCGATCCGGAGCATCCCCTGCCCTGTCCCGGGCCCTGCCCCGCTCGGGGCTCCCCAAATCCCGCGGGAAGCGGCTCCGTCCTCCCCCCGGCAGCGCTCCCAGAGCGATTCCGAGCTGCCAGAGGTGTGGGCTGCGCCCCGCGGGCCGGCCCGGCTGTCAGGATGCTTTATGGCGTTCATCGCCGCGGCTTTGTCACCGGGAGCCGCGCTAATAACGCCGCCTCTCCGCGGCCTAACGCGGGCCAGGTGCCGCTGCCCGGCCCGGGGGGGCTCGGAGCCCGCGGGGATCGCTCGGGGGGCTCGGGGGCCCGCGGCACCTGGAGCGGGGAATTGGGTTCGGAGGGGCCGGGGGGTGGCGGTGGCCCCGCGGGGAGGGAGGGAGGGGACAGGTGGCCGGGGAGAGGGGCCCGGCCCGGCCCACGCGGAGCCGCTGGCAGCTGGCGGCGGAGTGGGAGAGAGGGGAGATCCGGGAGAGGGGAGATCCGGGAGAGGGGAGATCCGGGAGAGGGGAGATTGGGGAGATAGGGGAGATCCGGGAGAGGGGACATCCGGGAGAGGGGAGATTGGGGAGAGGGGAGATCCGGGAGAGGGGAGATTGGGGAGAGGGGAGATTGGGGAGAGGGGAGATCCGGGAGAGGGGAGATCCGGGAGAGGGGAGATCCGGGAGAGGGGAGATTGGGGAGAGGGGAGATCCGGGAGAGGGGAGATCCGGGAGAGGGGAGATCCGGGAGAGGGGAGATTGGGGAGAGAGATTTGGGGAGAGGGGAGATTGGGGAGGTGGGAGAATTGGGAGAGGGGAGATCCGGGAGAGGGGAGATTGGGGAGATTGGGGAGATTTGGGGAGATGGGAGAATTGGGAGATGGGAGATCCGGGAGAGGGGAGATTTGGGAGACGGGAGATTGGGGAGAGGGGAGATTGGGGAGAGGGGAGATTGGGGAGATGGGAGCTGTGGGGAGGTGGGAGATTTGGGGAGGTGGGAGATTTGGGGAGATTTGGGAGATTTGGGGAGAGGGGAGATTGGGGAGACGGGAGATTGGGGAGACGGGAGATCGGGGAGATGGGAGATTGGGGAGATGGGAGCTGCTGGAGACGGGAGATCCGGGGAGATGGGAGCTGTGGGGAGGTGGGAGATTTGGGGAGATGGGAGCTGTGGGGAGGTGGGAGCTCTGGGGAGATGGGAGCTGTGGGGAGATGGAGGCTCTGGGGGATATGGAGGCTCTGGGATCGCAGGATGCTCTGCAGGAGTTGGAAGCTCTGGGAACATGGGATATTCTGGGATCATGGGAAGCCCTGGGATTGTGGGATTCTCTGGGATCCTGGGATTCTCTGGGATCTCAGGATGTTCTGGGATCCCTGGAAGCTCAGCGATCCCGGGAAGCTCTGGGAGCTGTCAGCAGCCAAACCCTGCCCAGAGGGATGAGCTGGGGCCAGGCTGGCCCCAAACCCCCAAAAGTGCCCCCACGAGGGGCACGTGGCCACCACCTGAGCCCAAACCCTTCCCCAGGTGACACTTTGGGAGGATTCCCAATATTCCAATCCCTCCTGCCAGCCTGGGGCGGGCTGGGAAAAGGGTCTGGGAAAGGGTCTGGGAAAAGGGTCTGGGAAAAGGGTCTGGGAAAAGGGTTTGGGAAAAGGGTTTGGGAAAAGGGTCTGGGAAAAGGGTTTGGGAAAAGGCTCTGGGAAATGGGTCTGGGAAATGGGTCTGGGAAAAGGGTTTGGGAAAAGGGTTTGGGAAAGGGTTGTGGAAAAAGGATCTGGGAAAAGGCTCTGGAAAAAGAGCCCGGGAAAAGGGCCTGGAAAAGGGGTCTGGAAAAACGGTCTGGAAAAAGGGCCTGGGAAAAGGCTCTGGAAAAAGGTTCTGGAAGAAGGCTCTGGGAAAGGCTCTGGAAGAAGGGGCTGCCAGGCCGGGCTGGCGGGGAGGGGGAGCGGCCGCCTCCCTCGCGGCGCAGGGTAATTGGAGCACTTTGTCATTCAGCTGCCTGGAATTGGCGCTCCATTGTCTCGGCCCCGCCGGATGCGGGAGCTCCGAGCGCCGCACCGAGCGCGGGGACGCGGCCAAGGCGCTGACGAGGCCGCCAGATGCTCCCCCGAGCCTCTCCCCCCCTCTCCAAAAATCGGCCGTGGGTGGGTGGCAAAGGGACGGAGCGGAGCCGGGGCTCAGGGAGAGGCCGGGACGGGGTTCCTGCACCCCGGAGGGGTTTTGGGGAGCGGCTCCCCCTGCCCCGGGGGATGCAGAGGTGGCCCGGGGGCTGTCGGTGGCTCCCGGGTGCGGTTGGAGCGGCGGGGACAGCAGCCGAGCTCCCGGGGCTCCCCCGGTTCCTCATCCCCACCTCATCTCCGGTGCCCGGCGGGGTTTGGGGGGCACCCAGGCTCTCCGGACCCCCCATCCAGGCGGGGATTTCTCCTCTCCCGTTGCCCACCGGGGGCGGCTGAGGCCAGGGACGAGGACAGACAGACAAGGACAGACAGACAAGGACAGACAGACAAGGACAGACAGGGGCCACATCACCCCCGAGCACCCCCGGGGCCTCTCCTGACGTTTCTTTCCCGAGGAGCGAAATTCTGCCTGGAAAAGCAAAATTCCAATTCCCCCCCTCATCCAAAAAATATCACGAGTGGGATGCGGGATGTCCCCAGAGCCGGGGGGTGTCACAGCCCCCCGGTGACAGCCCCGGTGGCTCTGCTCTCCCCCAGGGCCCCGCCGGCGGCTCCAAGGACGAGTGTTTCTCCAAGCTCTTCACGGCCAGCGGCGAGTGCTGCCGCGCCTGCAACGTGGGCGAGGGCGTGGTGCAGCCCTGCGGGGCCAACCAGACCGTGTGCGAGCCCTGCCTGGACAGTGAGTGCCCCCCGGCCCCGGGGGGACAGCGGGGACAGCCCCCGAGGGTCCCCAAGTGTGCCCTGGTGCCCTCCTGGAAGGGTCAGAGCGTTCCCGGGTCACCCCTGTGCGGAGTCTGGGCTGGGTTCTGGGGGAGGATTTGTTAAATGAGAGATTTTTGCCCCAAAAATTGGAGATTCTCGCCCCAAAAATGGGAGTTTGGGGCGTGGGGAAGGGCACCCAAAGGTGGGGCTGGGGAGAGCTCTCAGGCACAGGGAGGGGTTTGGGGTTTGGGGTTTGGGAGTTGGGGTTTGGGGTTTGGGGTTTGGAGTTTGGGGTTTGGGATTTGGGGTTTGGGGTTTGGGGTTTGGGATCTGGGGTTTGGGGGTTGGGGTTTGGGATTTGGGGTTTAGGATTTGGGGTTTGGGATTTGGGGTTTGGGGTTTGGGGTTTGGGATTTGGGGTTTGGGGTTTGGAGTTTGGGGTTTGGGATTTGGGGTTTGGGGTTTAGGATTTGGGGTTTAGGGTTTGGGATCTGGGGTTTAGGGTTTGGGATTTGGAGTTTAGGGTTTGGGAGTTGGGATTTGGGGTTTGGGATTTGGGGTTTGGGATTTGGGATCTGGGGTTTAGGGTTTGGGATGGTCCCGTGCACAGCAGGAGCCGATGTCCTTGGCATTGGGACGTTCCCGCATCCCCCGAGCCGCCCATCCCACTCCCGCCCCTCTCGCAGCCGCCTCCCCCCAGAGCTCCGCCCTGGCAGCGCCTCCTCTCCCGGGCTGGGATCTGATCCCGGACACATTCCCGGCCCCGTTCCCCCTCCCTCTCTACCTGCCAGCCCAACATTCACCCCCCCAAAAACCCCCCCCGCCCACCCTGGCTGACCCCACGCCCACCCCCGGCGACATCTCCCGTTTCTTATTTCATTTTTTATTTCAAACCTCGCAAAGGGCCCAAAACAGCAGCAAAAGGGAGACGGGAGAGGCCCGGCCCGGGCAGGGAGGGAGGGAGGGAGGGGAGCGGCGCTCCCCGGGCTCAATTCCCGTGTCCAACGCTCCAGAAATGTCGGTGGGAGCCGCGGGTGAGCGGGGCCGGAGGGGGAGCGGGGCCGGGAGCGATCAGACAGGGCCGGGATCGTTGTGAGTGACAGGATCATTGTGAGTGACAGGATCATTGTCAGTGCCGGGATCATTGTGAGTGACAGGATCATTGTCAGTGCCAGGATCATTGTGAGTGACAGGATCATTGTCAGTGACAGGATCACTGTCAGTGACAGGATCACTGTGAGTGACAGGATCATTGTGAGTGACAGGATCACTGTCAGTGACAGGATCATTGTGAGTGACAGGATCATTGTGAGTGACAGGATCACTGTGAGTGACAGGATCACTGTCAGTGACAGGATCATTGTCAGTGACAGGATCATTGTGAGTGACAGGATCACTGTGAGTGACAGGATCATTGTGAGTGACAGGATCACTGTCAGTGACAGGATCATTGTGAGTGACAGGATCACTGTCAGTGACAGGATCATTGTGAGTGCCGGGATCATTGTGAGTGACAGGATCATTGTCAGTGACAGGATCACTGTCAGTGACAGGATCACTGTGAGTGACAGGATCATTGTGAGTGACAGGATCACTGTCAGTGACAGGATCATTGTGAGTGACAGGATCATTGTCAGTGACAGGATCATTGTGAGCGACAGGATCGTTCCCAGACATTGCCAGGAGCGATCAGACAGTGCCGGGAGCGCTGGCAGTGACAGGATCACTGTCACAGCATCATTGTCAGTGACAGGATCACTGTCAATGTCAGGATCGCTCCCAGACAGTGCCGGAAGCGATCAGACAATACTGGGAGTGATCAGACAGGGCCGGGAGTGATCAGACAGGGCCGGGATAATTGTCAGCGACAGGATCACTGTTAATGACAGGATCACTCTCAGACAATGCCAGGAGCGATCAGACAATGCTGGGAGGGCTGTCAGTGACAGGATCATTGTGAGTGTCAGGATCACTCTCAGACACTGCCAGGATCACTCCCAGACAATGCCAGAATCACTGTCAGACAATACCAGGATCACTGTCAATTCACTGTCAGTGCCAGGATCATTGTCAGGGGCAGGATCCCTGTCAGACAATGACAGGAGCGTTGTCAGTGACAGGATCACTCTCAGACAATGCCAGGATCGCTGTCAGTGCCAGGATCATTGTCAGGGGCAGGATCCCTGTCAGACAATGACAGGAGCGTTGTCAGTGACAGGATCACTCTCAGACAATGCCAGGATCACTGTCAATGCCAGGAGTGATCAGACACTGCCAGGATCACTGTCAGTGACAGGATCCCTCCCAGACAATGCCAGGATCACTGTCAGTGCCAGGATCCCTCTCAGACACTGCCGGGAGTGCCCCGGGGCCCTGCCCAGCCGGAAGCAGCCGGAGCTGTTCCCCCGGAGCTGTCGGTGCCAGCCCGGCCCGGGCGGCTCCGGGGAGGCGATGGCAGAGGGGGAAGGGCCGGAGCGGCGCTGGGCGGGAGCGCAGGGGAGGCAGAGGAGGCTGGAGGAGCCGAGCAGGGACAGAGCAGAGCCAGGGCTGGGCTAAAAATACCTCAGCGCCCTGCGGGATCGATGGGCGGCCCGGAAAGGGAGCAGGGCCAGGGCTGGATCCCTCCTGGCTGAGGGGATGGATCCCAGGGAGGGATGGATCCCAGTGAGGGATGGATCCCCCCAGCCCCGGGGCTGGATTCCACCAAAATCTGGATCCCACCGAGGTCTGGATCCCACCAAGGGAAAACCTCCCCAACCCTCAGCTCTTCTTGAGAGGGATTTTGGGGTGTGGAGGGAAGGAAACCTGCAGGCCAACCCTTGCTGGGGCAGGGAGAGGACCCCCTGTGACCCCCCCGGATCCCCCTGTGACCCCCCTGTGACCCCCCTGGATCCCCCTGGACACACCTGGATCCCCCTGGACACACCTGGATCCCCCTGGATCCCGCGGGCCGGGCAGGTGGAGGCAGCGCCGCTCCTGGCACAGCCTCCAGACCGCGCCCCAGGAATTCGGGCACGGCCGGGCCGGGGGTCCCCACCCACCCCCCGGGCTGTGAATTCGGGCACGGCCGGGGCTGAGGGTCCCCACCCACCCCCCGAGCTGCCTCCCCCGGGCACTCCCTTGGACGCCTTCCCGACCCGCCGGGGGAATCATTTTGGAAAACAAACAAACCCGCTGCAACCAAGCCCAAAGCCCGGAGGGGCTGCCAGAGAGCATCCCCAAAGGGAGGGGTTTGCTCTAATTTCCCCCTTTTTCCCCCCATTCCAGCACCCCCCCCGAGCCCCCGTTGCTGCCTGATGATTTATTTATCCCCGGCAGCCTGGGCCGCTGCCGGGGGAGGGAGGGAGGGAGGGATGAGGGAGTTGGACCCCCGGCTGTAATTGCTCGGCTCAGAAACCTTCGGCTGCCGCTGCAAATGTGCCCACTCAGCCGAAAGCCTTTCCTGGCCACTTCCCCGCTCTAATGGGGCCCATCAATAATTCAGGATAATGCGAGGGATGAGCCCAGGTTAATGGGAGCCGCGCGTTGCCGCCCCCGGGGGGGCTGCTCCGGCGCTGCTCGGGCACGGGGCAGGGGCTGCTGGGCCACCGAGGGGCTGGGGACAGGGGGGACAGCGGGGACAGCGGGGACAGGGGGCACGGAGCAGCCGGGAGCGTCCGAGGATGGCCTTTGGAGGTGCGGGTTGAGGTCCCTCCCGACCCGAACCGTGCCGGGATTTTGTGATCCCACATCCCCCGGTGCACCCTGCAGGGGCAGGGGAAGCCTCAGGAGGGGCGCGGGGCACCCAGGCACAGGCACGGGGGGAAGGGAAGGTGCTGGGGAGGGGAAAAATCCGCTGCTGAGGCTGGGATGGAACTGCCATCCCTGCCATCCCTCCCGCCCCTGCCACCCCTGCCATCCCCGGGGGCTCCGGGTGCCTCGTCTCCCTCCGGAGCAGCCCAAAATTCCCGTCCCACCCCGCTCTGCCCCCGGCTCGGTGTCCCCGGGGAAGCGCTGGCAGCCGGAATCGCCATTCCCAGAACCGCCCCCGGGCGGTCAGGGATCGGCACCGGGCCCGGTTCCTTCTCCGGAGCTCCCGACCGGGCTCCCCCGGCCCTTCCTCCGTCCCTCGGGCCGGAATCTCCCCGGAACGGGGGGGCCGGTGCTGGGAGCGGCAGCAGCTGCGCCCTCCGGGCCGGGCTCCGACCCCTCTTCCGGGGCTAAAAATATCGCCGAGCTCCTCGGGGAGCGGGCAGAGCGCGGCGCGGGCATTGATTTCCCCGGGCAGGCTGAAACCGGAGCGCCGGGAGCCGCGGGGTCAGGCGGAGTCAGCACAATCGGCGCTGCCGCCGCCTCCTCCTGCCCGCAGCGCCCCGGGGCCCGGACACGCGGCCGGGGAGGGGGCGAGGGGCCCCGGGGACCCCCGGGCAGGATGTGGAGGGGAAAGGGATGGGGATGCGAGGGGCTGGGGGTGCCCGGAGGGAGCGGCGGGAGGGAATGCGGGGAGAGGGGATTGTGAGGGGATGGGGTGGGGAGGGGATGGGGAATGGGAATGGGGATGGGGAATGGGGAATGGGGAATGGGGAATGGGGAATGGGAATGGGGAATGGGAATGGGGAATGGGGAATGGGGAATGGGAATGGGGAATGGGGAATGGGAATGGGGAATGGGGAATGGGAATGGGAATGGGGAATGGGGAATGGGAATGGGAATGGGGAATGGGAATGGGGAATGGGGAATGGGGAATGGGGAATGGGAATGGGGAATGGGAATGGGGAATGGGGATGGGGATGGGGATGGGGAATGGGGAATGGGACTGGGGAATGGGGAATGGGGAATGGGGGATGGGGAATGGGGAATGGGGAATGGGGAATGGGGAATGGGAATGGGAATGGGAATGGGGAATGGGGGATGGGGAATGGGGAATGGGGGATGGGGAATGGGGAATGGGAATGGGAATGGGAATGGGGAATGGGAATGGGAATGGGGAATGGGGGATGGGGAATGGGGAATGGGAATGGGAATGGGAATGGGAATGGGGAATGGGGAATGGGGAATGGGGAATGGGGATTGGGGATTGGGGAATGGGGAATGGGAATGGGGAATGGGAATGGGGAGTGGGAAATGGGGAATGGGGAATGGGAATGGGGAATGGGGAATGGGAATGGGAATGGGGAGTGGGAAATGGGGAATGGGGAATGGGGAGTGGGAAATGGGGAATGGGATGAGGAGGTGGGAATGGGGAATGGGATGAGGAGGTGGGAATGGGGAAGGTGTTAACGGGAAGCTGAGCCTGCAAGGACGCTCAGAACTGGGAATTGCTGGGGAGTGAGGAAGGCGTTAATGGGCTGAAGGGCCCGGGAGATGCCAGAGGGAGCTGGGATTTTCTGTGGGGAATGGGGGAAGCGCTCATGGGAAGAGGAACCTTCTGATGCTCGGGGCTTGGAATTGAGGCGGGAGTGGGAAGCTGAGCCTGGAGGTGCTGAGGGCCGGGATTGTTGTGGGAATGGTGCAGGTGCAAAGAGGAAGCTGAGTCTGGAGGGTGCCAGAGCTGGGAATTGTTGTGGGAATGGTGCAGGTGCTAATGGGAATGGGAGCCTGGAGAGTGCCAGAGCTGGGAATTTCTGTGGGAATGGTGCAGGTGCTAATGGGAAGCTGAGTCTGGAAGGTGCCAGAGCTGGGAATTGTTGTGGGAATGGTGCAGGTGCTAATGGGAAGGGGAGCCTGGAGGGTGCTCAGAGCTGGGAATTTCTATGGGAATGGTGCAGGTGCTAATGGGAAGGGGAGCCTGGAGAGTGCCAGAGCTGGGAATTCCTGTGGGAATGGGGAAAGTGTTAATGGGAAGCTGAGTCTGGAGGGTGCCAGAGCTGGGAATTTCTGTGGGAATGGTGCAGGTGTCAATGGGAAGCTGAGTCTGGAAGGTGCCAGAGCTGGGAATTTCTGCAGGAACGGGGAAGGCATTAACAGGAAGCTGAGCCTGGGGGAGGGCTGGGATGTGCCAGGGTGGGCAGCAGAGTGGTGGAACCCCTCTCCCTTTGACCCCAGAGGGAAACGCCAGGAGCACCAACAGCGATTTGCTCCCCACCCTCCCCCATCCCATCCCACCCCATCCCATCCCATCCCATCCCATCCCATCCCACCCCATCCCACTCCACCCCACCCCACCCCGCACGGGGACACCGCACCCACCCCCCTCCTCCCCCGCGTGTCCCCCGCAGGCGTCACCTTCTCGGACACGGTGAGCGCCACGGAGCCGTGCAAGCCCTGCACGCAGTGCCTGGGGCTGCAGAGCATGCTGGCGCCCTGCGTCGAGTCGGACGACGCCCTGTGCCGCTGCACCTACGGCTACTTCCAGGACGAGGCCAGCGGGAGCTGCCGCGAGTGCCGCGTCTGCGAGGCCGGCTTCGGGCTGATGTTCCCCTGCAAGGACTCGCAGGACACGGTGTGCGAGGAGTGCCCCGAGGGCACCTTCTCCAGCGAGGCCAACTTCGTGGACCCCTGCCTGCCCTGCACCACCTGCGAGGAGAACGAGGTGCTGGTGCGGGAGTGCACGGCCGTGGAGGACGCGGAGTGCCGGGGTAAGAGGGGTGTGCCCGGGGTGGCCGTGTCCTTGTCACCGCGGGGAAGGGCCCGGGGGAGCTGCCCCGGTGTGGCCGTGTCGTTGTCACCGCTGTCACCGCGGGGAATTCCCGGGGGAGCCGCCCCGGTGAGGATCGGGGCGGGTTTAGGGAGCAGCGCTGGGAGCGCCGGGCAAGAGGAAGGAGCTGCGGGTTCTCTCAGCATCCCAAAATCTCAGCTCCGGCCCCACGGGGAAAGGGACAAAGAGGACGAATCAGGCAGAGCCGTGCCAAGCTCACGGCAATCGGGATCGGGTTTCCGCCGGTGCCGGGGCTGGGTTTTGCTGGGGAAGAGGCGATGATTTCCCGGGATGATCCCGGCCTGGGGGGGTTTATGGAGCGCTGAACCCCCCGCGCTCTCCCCTCAGCCTCAGCTGGGATGTTTTTCCTGCCGAGAAGCTCCCGGGGTTTTTCCTTCCTTCCGGCACAAATCCCGGCCGGGCGGGGAAAGCCCTCCCAGCTCCTTCCAGCCTCGCCATTCCCACAAAATCCCACAAAATCCCTGATTCCCACACGGATCCAGCCGGGCTCCCCTCGGCCACCTGCAGATCCCGTTCCAGGGAATTGGGGAGGGTCTGGGACCTTCCCTGCTCCATCCAAAGGATAACGGCTCCCAGTCCTGACCCCACATCCCTCACAGGATCCCCACACCTCTCCCGGAATTCCCAAATCCCTCCCGGAATTCCCAAATCCCTCCCGGAATTCCCAAATCCCTCCATCCCGGCCCTGCCAGGTGCATCCCGAGCTCAATTGGCTTTGGAGGAGCGTGGGAGGTGTGAGGGGATAAAAGGGGAATTTTTCCTGGGAAAATCCACCGGGAAGTTTCCGGTGCTCCAGCCGGGCAGGGCCAGCGGCGATTCCCCCCCGGGCGGGGCCGGAGCGGCGTCACCGGCTCGGCCCGGGAGAAAAGCGCTTTGTCCGGGCCGGGAGCGGGGCAGCTCCCGCCGCGGGGTCGCGTCAATGGAGCCGCAAGTCCGGGACACAGCGCCGGCTTTGTGCTGGGGAGCGGCTCCCGGAGGGCAGCGGGGGCGGGACACGGCGGGGCAGGGGCCGCAACCCCCCCGCGACAGCGACGGCGACAGCGACAGCGGCAGCGACAGCGGCCCCGGGGGCTGGCGGGGCGCGGTTCCAGCCCGGCTCGGTTCCAGCCCGGCTCGGTTCCAGCCCGGCCCGGTTCCAGCCCAGAGCTGATCCCGGGGGCTGCCAGGGGGGTGGCGGGGGGAGGTCCCGGCTCGTCCTCACTCCGGGGGGGCTGCGGGGGAGCAGCAGCGCCGGGCAAAGCCCTGAGAGACCAGGGGGAATTCGGGATGGGAATTTAGGATGGGATGGGATGGGAATTCTGGATGGGATGGGATCAATGGCGTCAAGGGCGTGAATGGGATGGGATCAGTGGGATCAATGGGATCAGTGGGATCAGTGGGATCAATGGGGTGGGATCAATGGGATCAGTGGGATGGGATCAGTGGGATCGATGGGATGGGAATTCAGAATGGGATGGGATCAGTGGGATCAATGGGATCAGTGGGATGGGATCAATGGGATCAGTGGGATCAATGGGATCAGTGGGATCAATGGGATCAATGGGATGGGATCAGTGGGATCAATGGGATGGGACCGATGGGACCAATGGGATCATTGGGATCAGTGGGATCAATGGGATCAATGGGATGGGATCAATGGGATCAATGGGATGGGATCATTGGGATCAATGGGATCAATGGGATGGGATCAATGGGATGGGATCAATGGGATCAATGGGATCAGTGGGATCAGTGGGATCAATGGGATCAGTGGGATCAATGGGGTGGGATCAGTGGGATAGCAGGGGAATTCAGGATGGGATGAGGCAGCCCCGCGTTTCCCTGGGACAAGCCCAGACCTTTCCCCTCCTGGGACACGCCCGGGTGCGGCAGGAGCGGGGTCACTCCGGGACGGGGCCCCCGGGAAAGGGGCAAATCCCGGCCCGGGAGCTGCGGGAGCGGCTCCGTGCGGGGCTGCGGGGCTGCGGGGCTGCTCAGCCCTCTCCCGGTGCGGGTTTGGGCTGGAGGGGGTGGATTCCCTGGATTTGGGGGGCGGGCAGGGCTGCACAGAGCCCACCCAGCCACCCCCGGGGCAGGGGACAAGCCTGGGGACACACGGGGACGTGGCAGAGCTGCCACCTCCACACCCCGTTCCCCATCCCGGTTTTTCCTCCTCCTCCTCTCCCCGCACCCCGGGCAGGTCTCCACCCTCGCTGGACAACGCCCAGCCCGTCCCTGGGGGGCTCCGAGAGCCCCGCTCCGGCCACCCGGGAGCCGCCGGGGCCCGAGGGGGCGGCCAGCACGGCGGCCGACACGGCCACGGCCACCACGGTGCTGGGCAGCTCGCGGCCCGTGCTGAGCCACGGCACCGCCGACAACCTCATCCCCGTCTACTGCTCCATCCTGGCCGCCGTGGTGGTGGGGCTGGTGGCCTACATCGCCTTCAAGAGGTGCGGGGGGCACGGGGGAGGGGGTTTGGGGGGTGGGGATGGGGGTTTGGGGGGTGGGGAGACACTGCACCCCTGTCCTTGTCCCTGCCTGTGCTGGCGCCCTCCCTGTCCCTGTCCCTGTCCCTGTCCCATCCCTGTCCCTGTCCCCATCCCTGTCCCATCCCTGTCCCAGTCCCATCCCTGTCGCTGTCCCATCCCTGTCCCATCCCTGTCCCATCCCTGTCCCTGTCCCTGTCCCTGTCCCTGTCCCTGTCCCTGTCCCATCCCTGTCCCTGTCCCCATCCCTGTCCCATCCCTGTCCCATCCCTGTCCCATCCCTGTCCCTGTCCCCATCCCTGTCCCATCCCTGTCCCTGTCCCTGTCCCATCCCTGTCCCTGTCCCATCCCTGTCCCCGTCCCTGTCCCATCCCTGTCCCTGTCCCTGTCCCATCCCTGTCCCCGTCCCTGTCCCTGTCCCATCCCTGTCCCTGTCCCATCCCTGTCCCTGTCCCATCCCTGTCCCCGTCCCTGTCCCATCCCTGTCCCTGTCCCTGTCCCATCCCTGTCCCCGTCCCTGTCCCTGTCCCATCCCTGTCCCTGTCCCATCCCTGTCCCATCCCTGTCCCTGTCCCTGTCCCATCCCTGTCCCCGTCCCTGTCCCTGTCCCATCCCTGTCCCTGTCCCATCCCTGTCCCTGTCCCAGCACGAGGTCAGAAAGCAGAAAAAGGGACAAACCCCAGGGAAGGGGACAAACCCCAGGGAAGGGGACAAACCCCAGGGAAGGTGACACGGCCCTGCCAGCCCCGGGGATGTCACCGTCACCGGGCTGTCCCTGTCCCCCAGGTGGAACAGCTGCAAGCAGAACAAGCCGGGCGCCAACAACCGCCCGGTGAACCAGACGCCGTCCCCCGAGGGGGAGAAGCTGCACAGCGACAGCGGCATCTCCGTGGACAGCCAGAGCCTGCACGAGCAGCAGCCCCCCGGGCAGGGCACCCAGGGCACAGGTGGGACCCCCGGGGGGCACAGGGTGGGCACGGGGGGGGCAGGGACACCCAGGGGTGGGCAGGGACACCCTGGGGTGGGCAGGGACATCTGGGGATGGACAGGGACCATCCAGGGATAGGCAGGGAGGATGGACAGGGGCACTTCAGGATGGACAGGGACACTTTGGGGATGGGCAGGGACACCTGGGATGGGCAGGGAGGATGGGCAGGGTCACCTGGGGATGGGCAGGGACACTGGGGATGGACAGGGAGGATGAGCAGGGTCACCCAGGGGTGGGCAGGGACACTGAGGATGGACAGGGACCAGCTGGGATGGACAGGGACACCCTGGGGTGGGCAGGGAGGAGGAGCAGGGTCACTTGGGGATGGACAGGAACACTGAGGATGGACAGGGAGGATGGACAGGGACACCCTGGGGATGGAGAGGGAAACACAGGGATGGGCGAGGAGGATGAGCAGGGTCACCTGGGGATGGACAGGAACACCCCAGCCTGGACAAGGACGTCCTGGGGCTGGAGAGAGACACCCTGGGATGGGCAGGGACACCCTGGGATGGATAGTGAGGATGGAACAGGGACACTCTGGGATGGACAGGGACATTTTGGGGATGGGCAGGGACACTGGGGATGGACAGAGACACCCAGGGGTGGGCAGGGCCACCCTGGGGCGGGCAGGAACACCCCAGCCTGGACAGGGACACCCTGGGGTGGACAGGGCCACCCTGGGATGGACAGGGACACCCTGGGATGGACAGGGCCACCCCGGGCTGTCCCAGAGCACGGCCCCGCTCCCCCCGAGCCCCCTCTGAGGCCGTTTCCCCCCCCCCCGGCAGCTCCCAAGGCCGACGGGACCCCGTACGCGGCGCTGCCGGCCAGCAAGCAGCAGGAGGTGGAGAAGCTGCTGGGCAGCTCTGCCGAGGACACGTGGCGGCAGCTGGCGGGCGAGCTGGGCTACAAGGAGGAGCTGATCGACTCCTTCACCCGCGAGGAGTCGCCGGCCCGCGCCCTCCTGGCGCACTGGGGCTGTCGCGACTCGGCCACGCTGGACGCGCTGCTGGCCGCCCTGCGCCGCCTGCAGCGCGGGGATATCGCCGACAGCCTGGCCAGCGAGTCCACGGCCACCTCCCCCGTCTGAAGGGCGGCCCGGGGCGGGCGGTGGCGGCGGGGTCGCCCCGGGGCTCCCCCCGCCCCCCACCGGCTGCCCGAGGGGAGCTCCCGGTTCCGGTACCGCCCGCTCGGCGTGCCCGGCCCGCCCGGCAGCCCCTGAGCCCGAATCCCGGCCCTGGAGGGGCGGGGAGGGGGTTCAGCCCCACCCTGACCCCAAATCTCAGACTCTGAACGGGCTGGGGGAGTTCAGACCCACCCTGATCCCAAATCCCGGCCCTAGAGGGGCAGAGAGGGGGCTCAGACCCACCCTGACCCCAAATCCCGGCCCTGAATGGGCTGGGGGGGGGGGGGCTCAGACCCACCCTGACCCCAAATCTCAGACTCTGAACGGGCTGGGGGGGTTCAGCCCCACTCTGGCCCCAAATCCCGGCCCTGGAGGGGCTGAAAGGGCTCAGCCCCACCCTGACCCCAAATCTCAGACCTGGAGGGGCTGAAAGGGCTCAGCCCCACCCTGACCCCAAATCTCAGACTCTGAACGGGCTGGGGGGGTTCAGCCCCACTCTGGCCCCAAATCCCGGCCCTGGAGGGGCTGAAAGGGCTCAGCCCCACCCTGACCCCAAATCCTGGCCCTGGAGGGGCTGGGGGGGCTCAGCCCCACCCTGACCCCCAACCCCGGCTGCGGCCGGAGCGTTCAGAGCCCCGGGAGGCTGCAGGGACGGCCGGACAGACGGACAGATGGACACGGGAGTGCCCGCGGCGCTCTCAGCCCCCTCCCCCCCCCTCCTTCCAGCCCCTCCCCCCCGGGGCTCCTCTTCCTCCTGCCCCCCAAAAAGGGCGGGGCGGGGCGGGGCTGGAACCCCCAGAGCTGCAGCCCCCGGGGGTTTGGGGGTTCAGGGGGGGCTGGGGGCTCCCCACACTGTGACATTTGGGGGGCGGCCCCCCCCGGCTCCGTGGAGTGCCCAAATCCCCTCGGTTGGGGTTTGGGGGCGCCACCACCCCCCGTGGGAGCTGCGGGGACAGTGAGGGGACAGTGAGGGTGGGGACAGCGCTGACCAAGTGCCTGCCCCGGCAGGGGCACCCCAAGGGCTCCTTCTCCTTGTCCCCGTGTCCCCCGTGTCCCTCCTGCCACCACTGCACTGTCCCCGTGTCCCCACTGTCCCCTGTGTCCCTGTGTCCCCCCTGCCACCACTGCACTGTCCCCATGTCCCCACTGTCCCCGTGTCCCCACCCCTGTCCCAAAGGGCTCCCCCTGTACCCAGCACTGTGACGGGGGCTGGGAATTGTCCCCGCGGGTCCCTGGCCCCCTCGGGTGACCCCGGCACGTCCCCGGGGAGGTGACATCGCCCCCCTCCCCCCCCCCGAGCTCAAAGGGCATTTCTGGGGCGGTTCGGCCCCAGCGGGGTCAGCTGGAGGGTGGCCCTGGGCCGGGGGTGTCCCCTGAGCTGCCACTGAACCAGGGAATGTCCCTGAGCTGCCACCGAGCTCCCGGTGGTGTCACCGAGCTCCTGGTGATGTCACCAAGCTCCTGACGATGTCACCAAGCTCCCGGTGATGTCCCCTGAGCTGTCACCGAGCTTCTGGTGATGTCACCGAGCTCCTGGTGATGTCACCGAGCTCCTGGTGATGTCCCCTGAGATGTCACCGAGCTCCTGACGATGTCACCGAGCTCCTGGTGATGTCACCGAGCTCCTGGTGATGTCCCCTGAGATGTCACCGAGCTCCCGGCGATGTCCCCGGGCCAGGCCTGGCCCCTCCCACCCCTCTGGATTCATCCCCAAATCCCCAAATTTCCCTCTCCTCCCGGAGGACAGACCTGTACACAGGACCGGTGTTTGTCCCGCGGTGCCACCCCCTGGGGACAGCCCTGTCCCCTCCCCGACCTTCGGATCCCGCCCCTTCCTGGCCTTAAAGACTCCACGGGGAGGAGGAGGAGGAGGAGAAACCTTCATCCCTCCCAAAGAAATCTCCCAAAAATCCTCGGCGGGGTTCGGATGCTCCCGGGAGCCTCCCAGGGATCCCAGCTCCTCCGAAACCTTCTGGAACTTTCCCTCCCCGCTGCGCTCCGGGTGATGGAAGAGCTCAGCATCTCCAGGGGCTGGGACGATTCTCGCACTGAAGATCCCCTGGGAAGAGCCAACCCTGGCTGGGAACTCTTGGAAGTGCTGGAAAATCCCAAATCCAAAGGAATTTGCCCCAAATTTGCAACCCCGGTCACCTGGAAAATCCCGGCCCCTGCCAGACCCAGCCACACTGTGGGAGGGATTTGGGATGGATTTGGGATCCATTTGGGATCGATTTGGGGTGGATTTGGGGTGGATTTGGGGTGGATTTGGGATGGATTTGGGGTGGATTCCACCACTGACCATCTCCAGGTTGTTCCCATTGCTCTGGGGGTTTTTATTTCGGGCAAAGCCACCCCAGGACAGACTGAGGGTGAAGCTCCCGGGTCCAAACCCGACTCCCTGGATGATCCAACCCGGCTGGAGCCTCTCCTGCTGGGAATTCTTCTCCTCAGGACAATCCCTCTCCTCCTGCCTCGCCCTCAGCCCTGGGAAAGGGATCCCGGCACCCGGAATCCTGAAAAATCCCGAACAATCCCATTTCCAGGGCCGAGGGAACGGGGACAAACTCAGCATCCAAAGAGGAGCCCGGGGGCTCCCTCAAATCCCCCCGGCTGCGGGAAAAAAATGGAAATAAAATATAAAAAAAACCAAAAAAACCACAAACAAACCAAAAAAACCCCCAAAGCCAGGAAGGAAACCAAAGCCAGAGCTCGTTCGGTGTCGTACAAACCCCGTGTGTCCCTCCACTCCCCCCTCTGTAATTCCAGGGCCGATTTCTTAGGAAGTAGAAGGAATTTTGGGGGGGTTTGGGGAGGGTTTGGGGGCAGCATGAGCCGGGGGGGGGTGCACGGGGGAGGCCCGGGGGGGTTGGAGTTTGTCCGTGTTGTATCCTCGGGATGCCAATAAAGAGCATCGCTGTGGCTGCCCCGCTCGCTTCTTCCCGCTCTCCCAAAAAAAAATGGGAATGGGAATGGGAATGGGAATGGAATTCCCTGGGAATGCAGGATGGGAAAAAGTCCTCAGCGCCTTCCTGATGGGATTGGCCCGTCTCTTGTTCTTCCTTGTTTCCTTTCCAGTCCCATTCCCGTTCCCATCCCCATCCTCATTCCCCTTCCCCTTCCCATCCCCATTCCCATCCCTGTCCATTCCCATTCCCATTCCCATTCCCATCCCATTCCCACTCCCGTTCCCCATTCCCCATCCCCATTCCTGGCCCCTCCCGGCCCCACAGCCGATCCAGGGTCAAAAATCCCAACAAACCCTTGAGCCGGTTCCTCTCCATCCCCCCGGGGCTGGAAGGAGCAGAGCCGGGAACGGGGCCTGGAATTTGGGAAAAGGAGCATGCCCTGATCCCAAATCCCAAATTCCCAGAGTGGGAAAGGCAGGAACGGGGTGGGGTTCGTGTGTGGGGTCAGGGAACACGGCCGGGATCGTGGGGAGCAGCAGGGGAAGGAACAGAAGGTGGGAAATCAGGAATGGGGTCTGGAAAGGAGCCCGGTGCTCACACGGGGAAAACCCCTGGGAAATTCCTTCCCCTTTTCTGTGGGAGTCTGGGGAGTGCCAGAGCCGCTCAATCCCACATCTGCTGCCAGGAGGGGACGGATCCCTGCTGGATCCACCGGGAAAAACCCGCTGGATCTGGATTTCTCCCAAACCCCTCCTCAGCCCCGGGCTCTGGGAAATCGCAGCAATCGCTGGGGGGGAAAAAATAAATGGGGAAAAAATTCCAAATGAAACTGCACGGAGGAGCTTTTCACTGCAGCCCTGGGGGGAGCCGGGAAAGGGAATGGGAAAGGGAAAAACTGGGAAGGGAAATGGGAATGGGAATGGGAATGGGAATGGGGAATGGGGAATGGGGAATGGGAAATGGGAATGGGGAATGGGAAATGGGAATGGGGAATGGGAATGGGGAATGGGAAATGGGAATGGGAATGGGGAATGGGGAATGGGAATGGGAATGGGAAATGGGAATGGGAATGGGGAATGGGAATGGGAAATGGGGAATGGGGAATGGGAATGGGAATGGGGAATGGGAATGGGAATGGGGAATGGGAATGGGGAATGGGAATGGGGAATGGGAAATGGGAATGGGAATGGGAAATGGGAACGGGAAATGGGGAAGGGAAACAGGAAAGGGGAATGGGGAATGGGAAATGGGAATGGGAAATGGGAATGGGGAATGGGAATGGGGAATGGGAATGGGAATGGGAATGGGAAATGGGAATGGGAATGGGGAATGGGAATGGGAAATGGGAATGGGGAATGGGAAATGGGAATGGGGAATGGGAATGGGAATGGGAATGGGAAATGGGAATGGGAATGGGGAATGGGGAATGGGAAAAGGGAATGGGAATGGGAAATGGGAATGGGAAATGGGGAATGGGGAATGGGGAATGGGAAATGGGGAATGGGGAATGGGGAATGGGGATGGGGAATGGGGAATGGGGAATGGGGAATGGGGAATGGGAATGGGAATGGGGAATGGGGAATGGGAATGGGGAATGGGGAATGGGAATGGGAATGGGGAATGGGGAATGGGAATGGGAATGGGGAATGGGGAATGGGAATGGGGAATGGGGAATGGGGAATGGGGAGTGGGGAGTGGGAAATGGGAAAGGGGAAAGGGGAATGGGAAATGGGAATGGGGAATGGGAAAGGGGAATGGGGAATGGGGAATGGGAATGGGGAATGGGAAAGGGGAATGGGGAATGGGAAATGGGAATGGGAATGGGGAATGGGAAAGGGGAATGGGGAATGGGGAATGGGGAATGGGAAAGGGAAATGGGAAATGGGAAAGGGGAAAGGGGAATGGGAAATGGGAATGGGGAATGGGAAAACCAGGAAAGGAAAGGGGAAAGGGAAATGGGAAAGGGGAATGGGGAACAGGAAAGGGAAATGGGAAAGGGGAATGGGGAAGGGAAAACCGGGAAAGGGGAACAGGAAAGGGAAACGGGGAAGGAAAAATGGGAAAGGGAAACGGGAAAGGGAAATGGGGAAGGGAAAACCAGGAAAGGAAAAGCGGGAAAGGAAAAGCGGGAAAGGGAAATGAGAAAGGGAAACGGGAAAGGGAAATAGGAAAGGAAAAACTGGGAAAGGGAACCGGGAAAGGGAAAGCCGGGAAGGGAGAGCTGAGCCGCCCGGGGCTCTGGGAGCGGAGCAGCCCAGCCGACAATCCCGAACCTCCCCGGCATTTCCTCCCCGGCCCTGCGGCTGCATCCAGGAAAACTTCCCGAGTTTTCCCGCAGGTTTCCTCTGCCAGCCGTTCATCCCGGATTTTGGGGGGGCTCAGCGCCCGCAGGGGTTGGGGGATGTTCCCGATCCCAGCCCCGGGCGGGATCAGCGCCCCCCGATCCCCCTCCCCGCCCCCGGGCAGGGCCTGGCTCCCAGATGGAGCCGCATTCCCAGATAATGGGAAGCAGTTGGAGCGCAGCGGGCGCTGCTCTCCGCCCCCAGGAGCCGCGGATTTTCCAAAAATCTCCCCAGGGAAGCGAAACCAGGACCGGGACCCCCCTTGGATTCCCTTCCAGGACCCTCGGGAAGGCCGGGAAGGCCCCGCGGGGGCTGCAGCAGCCGCTGGAAGTGGATTGGATTCCAATTTCCTCCTCTGGAGTCGGGGCTGAGCCTTTAATCCCCTCCAGGGCGGGGGTCCCGACCCAGCCACCTCCTCCCGGCCCCTGCTCGGGATGGGGTCCTGGGGGGTCCTGGGGGGGTCCTGGGGGGTCCTGGGGGGTCCTGGGAGGTCCTGGGGGGGTCCTGGGGGGTCCTGGGAGGTCCTGGGGGGTCCTGGGGGGGTCCTGGGGGGTCCTGGGGGGGTCCTAGGAGGTCCTGGGGGGGTCCTGGGGGGTCCTGGAGGGGTCCTGAGGGGGTCCTGGGGGGGTCCTGGGAGGTCCTGGGGGGGTCCTGGAGGGGTCCTGGAAGGTCCTGGGGGGTTCTGGGAGGTCCTGGAGGGTCCTGGGGGGTCCTGGGGGGGTTCTGGGGGGGTCCTGGGGTGTCCTGGGGGTCCTGGGGGGTCCTGGGGGGATCCTGGAGGGGTCCTGGGAGGTCCTGGGGGGGTTCTGGGGGGGTCCTGGGGTGTCCTGGGGGTCCTGGGGGTCCTGGGGGGGTCCTGGGGGTCCTGGGGGGTCCGGGGGGTCCTGGGGGACCCTGCCCGACCCCAGCGTGGATTCCGGGGGCGGCTCCTGGGATCCCCCTGGACGGAGGGAAAACCCAAAGAGCCCCAAATCCCCACCTGGGAGGG
Source organism: Phylloscopus whistleri (assembly GCA_017589585.1). Classification (NCBI taxonomy): domain Eukaryota; kingdom Metazoa; phylum Chordata; class Aves; order Passeriformes; family Phylloscopidae; genus Phylloscopus; species Phylloscopus whistleri. The sequence continues at coordinate 166,556 of JADMLD010001257.1, read as the reverse complement.
GGCGCGGGGGGAATTTGGGATCCAGAGGGGTTTGGGATCCTGGGGAATTTGGGATTCCAAGGGAATTGAATCGCCCCCGATTCCCTGGAACGGGATCTGCAGGTGGCCGGGGGGAGCCCGGCTGGATCCGTGTGGGAATCAGGGATTTTGTGGGATTTTGTGGGAATGGCGAGGCTGGAAGGAGCTGGGAGGGCTTTCCCCGCCCGGCCGGGATTTGTGCCGGAAGGAAGGAAAAACCCCGGAGCTTCTCGGCAGGAAAAACATCCCAGCTGAGGCTGAGGGGAGAGCGCGGGGGGTTCAGCGCTCCGTAAATCCCCCCCAGGCCGGGATCACCCCGGGAAATCATCGCCTCTTCCCCAGCAAAGCCCAGCCCCGGCACCGGCGGAAACCCGATCCCGATTTCTCCTCCAGGGGAGGTTTTGGGGGGAAAATTCCCAGAATCGGAGCTCCCAGCAGCTGCCGCTCCCTGCTCCCTGTCAGCTGCGCCTCTCGGGTTCCCGGGAGAGGGAAGGACAAAGGGAGTGGGAGCTCCGGGAAGGGGAGAGGGGCTGGGGTGAAACGCAAACCCGGCATCCTGCCCGCCAGGAAAAACCCGGGATTGGGGGAAAAACCGGGGCTGGAGCAGCTCCCAAACCCCACCGGGCTCCGGAGGCCGCGGATTCCCGAGGAGAGGAGAGGGGAATTGGGGATAAACGGGGCTGGGAGCTGTGAAAATCCTGAGTGAATCCCGATAAAAATCCTGAGTGAATCCCGATAAAAATCCTGAGTGAATCCCAATGAAAATCCTGAGTGAATCCCAGTGAAAATCCTGAGTGAATCCCAATGAAAATCCTGAGTGAATCCCGATAAAAATCCTGATCCGGGGGCTTTGGGATGCTCCCGTTCCCGGGGGGGATGGAGCCCGTCCTGGCTCCCCCGGAGTTCTGGAATTTTCCCCCTTTCCCTGCTGCCTGGGAGGGCGATAATTGGCTCGGGATTGATCGGAACCATTTCCTGGCGATGCCTGGGGAATAAATAAATCCTCCGGGATCGATGGATGCCCCGAGCAGCGCCCGGGAATTCTGCTGCGCTCAGCGGGACCTGGAGCGGCCTCAGGCCTGATAAATCCCGAATTCCTGTCAGTCCTGAGTAATGAATCCCGAATTTCTGTCACTCCTGATAAATCCCGAATTTCTGTCAGTCCTGAGTAATGAATCCCGAATTTCTGTCAATCCTAATCAATGAATCCCGAATTTCTGTCAATCCTATGAATCCCGAATTTCTGTCAATCCTGATTAATGAATCCCAAATTCCTGCCACTCCTGATGAATCCCAAATTCCTGCCACTCCTGATGAATTCCTGCCTGTTCTGGGGCGTGGATCCCTGCGATCCCACGGGGATTAATCCCGAATTTTGCGGGATTTGGGATCCTCCCTCCCACCCTGAGCTATTCCAGGATCCCGGAGGATCCCGGCAGCCGCGGCGGCTCCCGGAGAAGGTTCCAGAAGCTCTCTGCTCCCTCCCTCAGCCGAATTCCCGGCCCGGGGGCGGCGGGGATGGGAAAGGCAGCTGGAGGCAGCCCCGGCCGCGCCGCTGGAGGTCCTGGAAGGAGCAGCGGGAGGAGGAGGAGGAGGAGGAGGAGCAGATCCCGGTGCCAGGACACGGATGGCCCGGCCAGCTCTGGGATCTGGGAAAGCGCTCAGCTCCGGCCTGCCAGAAACCCCATTGCTGCTGAGGATCCTGAGTGAATCCCGATAAAAATCCTGAGTGAATCCCAGTGAAAATCCTGAGTGAATCCCAGGGAAAATCCTGAGTGAATCCCGATAAAAATCCTGAGTGAATCCCAGTGAAAATCCTGAGTGAATCCTGATAAAAATCCTGAGTGAATCCCAAAAAAATCCTGAGTGAATCCCGATAAAAATCCTGAGTGAATCCCAGTGAAAATCCTGAGTGAATCCCAATAAAAATCCTGAGTGAATCCCAAAAAAATCCTGAGTGAATCCCGATAAAAATCCTGAGTGAATCCCAATAGAAACCCCATTCCAGCTGAAACTCTTGAGGGAATCCCAATAAAAATCCCATTCCCACTGAAAATCCTGAGGATATTTTTGGGATATTTTAGGATATTTTTGGGATATTTTAGGATATTTTTGGGATGGTTTGGGATGCTTTGGGATGGGTTTGGGTTGGGTTTGGGATGGTTTTAGGATGTCTTGGGGATATTTTGGGATATCTTTGGGATATTTTAGGATATTTTTGGGATGTCCTCCCAGAGGCTCCGGGGTTTCCGTCCAATCCCGGACCCGAAGGAGCTGCCGCGGGAATTTGGCCACCGCTGAGTGCTCCCCTGGAAGGACCCAAATCCCCCCTGGAAGGACCCAAACCCCCACCCGGGGACACCTGGGGACACTTTTGGGGTCCGTGGTGGCCCCGAGCCCGAGCCCGGGGCGGCTCCCGGCCGGGCAAACCCCGGGAATTCGCTGCGGCTCCCGCCGGGAAGCCGCGGGCAGATTTGGGATGAAAGCGCCGATTGTGGGGCCGCCCTGAGTCACAGCCCGACCCTGAAAGGTCCCTTTGTCCTCCCCTTTGTCCTCCCCTCTGTCCTCCCCTCTGTCCCCTCTGTCCCCAGCCCGGCTCCGCCACCCCCGGGAGGGCCCCGAGCCCCGGGAAGGAGCCCCGGGGGGTTCGGGGGGGCTCGGGGGGGCTCGGGGGGATCCCAAATCCCCGCGGAGCCGCTGCTGTGCGCCCAGAACTGCGCTGGCAGCCCGGGGTTGGGGTTCCAGATTGGATTTTTGGGGTTCTAGTCCCGATTTTGGGGGTTCCAGACCGGATTTTCGGGGTTCCAGACCGGATTTTCGGGGTTCTAGTCCCAATTTTGGGGGGTTCCAGATTGGATTTTTGGGGGCTCCAGCCCCGAATTTGAGGGTTCCATCCCCGATTTTGGGGTTCCAGGCTGGATTTTCAGGGTTCCAGACCCGAATTTGAGGGTTCCATCCCCGACTTTTTTGGGGTTCCAGCCCGGATTTTTGGGGGTTTCGGCCCAGACTCTGGGGGGGTTCCATCCCCGATTTTTTGGGGGGGTTCCAGCCCGGATTTTTGGGGGGGTTATATCCCGGATTTTTGGGGGTTCCGGCCCGGACTCTGGGGGGGTTCCATCCCCGATTTTTTTTTGGGGTTCCAGACTGGATTTTGAGGTTTCATCCCGATTTTTTTTGGGGGGGTTCCAGACCAGATTTTGGGGCTTCCAACCCAGATTTGGGGGTTTCCAGCCCGAATTTTTGTAGTTCCGGCCCGATTTTGGGGGGTTTCATCCCCGATTTTTGGGGTGCCAGCCCAAAAATTTTGGGGTTCCAACCCCCCATTCCCACCCTGGCTTTGGGATCCGATCCCTGGGAAGGAACCTGCCCCTGCCCCTGCCCCTGTCCCAGCCCCACCCGGGGGTTTGGGATGAATTCCTGCGATATTCCCGCTCTCCCCGGCTGCTCGGGGATGGTTTTTTTGTTTTCCTCCTCCTTTTCTCTCCCACCCGGATCGGGTTTCACCCCTCGCACATTTCCAGGATTTTGGAGCCGCTGGGAACAGCGGGGGGAGCTCGGGAAACTCGGCCTGAGCAGAAACACACGGGGATCCCAGAAATTCATGGATCCAACCCCGGGAATCCCAGAAACTCCGGGATCCAACCCCGGGAATCCCAGAAACTCATGGATCCAACCCCGGGAATCCCAGAAACTCAGGGATCCAGCCCTGGGAATGCAAGTGGGATCCCAGGGAATCAGAGCCATTGAAATTCCCACTGAAAGGGGGAAAATCCATTGAAATTCCCACTGAAATGGGGGGAAATCCATTGAAATTCCCACTGAAATGGGGGGAAATCCATTGAAATTCCCACTGAAATGGGAGGAAATCCATTGAAATTCCACTGAAATGGGGGGAAATCCATTGAAATTCCCACTGAAATGGGGGGAAATCCATTGAAATTCCCATTGATCCCCCCAAAAAAATTTGGACATCACTTTCTTTTTGGACTTCCAAACATTCCAAGAGAAGCCAGGGTGAAGATTTTGGAAGCTGGGGTTGTGTTGGATGCAGGGCAGAGTGAATCCCAATAAAAATCCCATTCCTGCTGAAAATCCTGAGTGAATCCCAATAAAAATCCCAAGTGAATCCCAGTAAAAATCCCATTCCTGCTGAAAATCCTGAGTAAATCCCAATAAAATCCCATTCCCACTGCAAATCCCGAGTGAATCCCAGTAAAATTCCCATTCCCGCTGAACACCGGGATTCAGGGATGAGGAAGCCGATCCCGGGATTTTGGGGCCGGGAACGGGGAAATTCCCGCTGGAATTCCCGAATTCCCTCAGGAAAATTCCCCCAAATCCCTGAAATCCACGGGGAGGGTGGGGGGAGGGGATGGACAGGCAATGACGTCACCAGCCTGGAAAAGCTGCCCCGCGCCCCATCCCGGGATTAATTGGATTAATTGGATTAATTAACCGCATTAATCAGGGCTGAGTCAGCGCCGGGACACCGATCCCGCTTTTTTTTTTAATTTTTTACCTGGAAAATCCATCCCTGGCTCCCTCCCAGCACCACGGGGGGTGGGAGCAGCTTCATTTTCCAGCCAGGAAAATCCCATTTTCCCCACGGAATTGGGAATTTTTTTTTCCCTGCCACCTCCCCCAAGAGAATCCCCAAATTTTGATGTTTTTCCCCCCAAAAAATCCCCGAGATTTCCCCTGAATTCCCAGCCCGGGGAGCTGCCAGGCCTGGGCCAGATGTTTTCCATAAATAACCGAACAAGGAGAGCGGGGGAACGGGGAGAGCAAATCCAATTAGGCCGGAGGAATTCTCTGGAAAGGGCCGAGCTTTAATCAGCTCCGTATCAAAGAGCAGATTTCGGCTCCAAATTTTGGGTTTTTTCCCAGACAAACCCTGGCTGGGAGCGACTTCCCGGCCCTCGCTCCCCAAATCTCGGGCCAAGCTGTCAGCCCAGAGTCTGGAGAAAGAGAAGGGGAACAGCTGAGCCAAAAATGAAAATAAAAATAAAGGAGAAGAAAAAAGAGAAGGAGAAGGAGAAGGAGAAGGAGAAGGAGAAGGAGAAGGAGAAGAAGAAAAGGGAAAAAAAGAAAGAAAGAAAGAAAGAAGAAAATAAAAAATAAAAAATAAAAATAAAAATTAAAAATTAAAAAATAAAAAATAAAAAATAAAAAATAAAAAATAAAAAGTAAAAAATAAAAAATAAAAAGTAAAAAATAAAAAATAAAAAATAAAAAATAAACCATAAAACATAAAAAATAAAAAATAAAAAATAAAAAGTAAAAAATAAAAAAAAATAAACCATAAAACATAAAACATAAAACATAAAAAATAAAAAATAAAAAATAAAAAATAAAAAGTAAAAAATAAAAAATAAAAAATAAAAAATAAAAAATAAAAAATAAAAATGAAAAATGAAAAATAAAAAATAAAAAATAAAAATGAAAAGGAAAAGAAGAAAAGGAAAAAGAAAAAGAAAAAAGAAAATAAAAAATTTTAAAAAAGGAAAAGGAAAAGGAAAAGGAAAAGGAAAAGGAAAAGGAAAAGGAAAAGGAAAAGGAAAAGGAAAAGGAAAAAGAAAAAAAAAAGAAAAAGAAAAAAAAGAAAAAGAAAAAGAAAAAGAAGAAAAAGAAAAAGAAAAAAAGAAAAAAAAAGAAAAAAAAAGAAAAAAAAAGAAAAAAGGAAAAAGCAGAAGAAAGAAAAAGGGTTCTGCTGACAGGAGGGGGAAGTCGCTCGATTTGCTGGAATAAAAATCGATTTTTCTGCCGCTGCTGGCCGGGAATTCGGCCGGGGATCCCCCGGGAGCGGGATTCGCTCTGGGGGTGTCGCTCCCATGGCCAATTTGCTGCTTTAATTGGCTCAAAACCTCAAAAGCCGCGGGAGGAGCAGCGGGAGCCGATCCCGCCCGGGGCTGGGGCTGGGGGGGCTCCCCGGCCCCACAAATCCCCCCCGGAACTCCGGCCCCGACCCCCAAACCCGAGCGGGGCAGCGACCCCGGGGGTGGTTCTGGAACGGGAGCGGGAATCAGCCAGAGACGGCTTGGAGGGGGATGAAAAATAAATAAAATAAAATAAAATAAAATAAAATAAAATAAAATAAAATAAAATAAAATAAAATAAAATAAAATAAAATAAAATAAAATAAAATAAAAATTGAGAACCGGACACAGAAATCGCCCCCGGAGTGAGGAGAGGCCGGAGCCGGCCTGGCCTGGAGCCCCCAAACCCCCCCGGGACCCCCTGGGACCACCTGGGACCCTCTGGTCCGGGTCACAACCCGAGGTGGGAAAGCCTGGGGAATCCGGGATCAGCCTTGGAAATCTGGGATCAGCCTGGGGAATCTGGGATCAGTTTAGGAAATCCGGGATCGGCCTGGGAAATCTGGGATCAGCCTTGGAAATCTGGGATCGGCCTGGGAAACCTGGGATCAGCCTGGGGAATCCGGGATCAGCCTGGGAAATCCGGGATCAGCCTGGGATATCTGGGATCAGCCTGGGGAATCTGGGATCAGTTTAGGAAATCCGGGATCAACCTGGGGAATCCAGGATCAGCCTGGGGAATCTGGGATCAGTTTAGGAAATCCGGGATCAGCCTGGGGAATCCGGGATCAGCCTGGGGAATCTGGGATCAGTTTAGGAAATCCGGGATCAGCCTGGGGAATCCGGGATCAGCCTGGGAAATCTGGGATCAGCTTAGGAAATCCAGGATCAGCCTTTCCCTCCCGGCCTCGGGCCGGGGTCAGAGGTCACCGCCGGGCTCGGGAGGAGGGGCTGAGGAATCCGGGAATTCCTGGGGATGGAACCCAGGGACACCGAGGGTCATCCCCGGAAAACTCGGGATCTCACCCGCGGGGAGCCGAGGGGAGGGCGGGACCGGCCCGGTGCCACCAGTGCCACCAGTGCCACCAGTGCCACCAGTGCCACCTCCCCCCAACCCCCCCGGACCCCTCCCGCCCCCCAACCCGGCCCCAAACCCCCCCAAACCCCATCCCCCCCCCGCCCAGGTGGTTTTGTTTCTTCCCGGGAATTCGATCCCCGGCGCGGAAGAGGCTCCGGCCCGGGCGGGCTCAGCTCGGCCGCCCCCGCCCTGGAGCCTTCCCAGGTTCCTGCCGCAGAGCCGGGACCCCGCGGAATTCCGGCCAAAACCCGCAGCTCCCACCGCGAACCGGGAATTTGGGGGGTCGGGAGGCCGCTGCCCCCCGGGGTTTGTCCGGCTGGAGGAGCCGATCCTTCCCCGAGGGCCAAAAATTCGCGGAATTTTGGAATTCCCGGCTGTTCCTGTGCCAGGAGCTCCCCCGGGGTTGTTGTTCGCTGCTGATCCCGGGGCTGGGAATGCGGGATCCGGCCCTGGATCCTTCTGATCCCGGGTTCCTCCCCTCGGATCGCCGATCCCGGCGGGAACGACCCCGGGCCCCAGGGACCCTCCCCTCCCTCCGGGGCTCCCTCCCTGCAGGACGGGCAGGAAAAAGGGAATTTTTTATTTTTCCGCGAGGTTTTTGGGGGTTTGGATCAGCGCCAGGGGAGGAGTTTTGGGTAAATAAAAGCTTAATTTGGGAAAATAATAATAAAAAAAAAGAAGCTGGATTTCCTCCTCCAGACTCAGGGGGAGGCTGATCCCGCACAAACGCTGCTCGGGCACGGCCCTGCCCTCCCCGGGATTACTCCCGGCCCGGACAGGAGGCTCCGGTTGCCTCTCCGGTTGTTTTTGGGGAATTCTATTCCCTCAGGCAGGGTGGGAAGGGAAATCGGAGCCGCCCCGTCCCCGCCCGGGGGCACCCGCGGGGCTCCTCGGCCCCGGCGTTCCCAGCCCGGCTCCAGCTGGGATCGCTCCGGGCCAACCCGAGCAGCAGCAGCGCCGAGTTCTGCTGTGCCCTGTGTGCCCCAGAAACCCCAAAGGAGAGAAAACCCAGAGGGGAGAAACCCCAAAGGAGAGAAATCCCAAAGGAAAGAAACCCCAAATGAGAGAAACCCCAAAAGAGAGAAATCCCAAATGAGAGAAACCCCAAAATAATGAAACCCCAAAGGAGAGAAATCCCAAAGGAGAGAAATCCTAAAGGAGAGAAACCCCAAAGGAGAGAAATCCCAAAGGAGAGAAACCCCAAAGGAGAGAAACCCCAAAGGAGAGAAAACCCAGAGGAGAGAAATCCTAAAGGAGAGAAATCCCAAAGGAGAGAAACCCCAAAGGAGAGAAACCCCAAAGGAGAGAAAACCCAGAGGAGAGAAACCCAGAGGAGAGAAATCCTAAAGGACAGAAACCCCAAAGGAGAGAAATCCTAAAGGAGAGAAACCCCAAAAGAGAGAAATCCCAAATGAGAGAAACCCCAAAGGAGAGAAACCCCAAAAGAGAGAAACCCCAAAAGAGAGAAACCCCAAAGGAGAGAAATCCCAAATGAGAGAAATCCAAAGGACAGAAACCCCAAAATAAAGAAATCCCAAATGAGAGAAATCCAAAGGACAGAAACCCCAAAATAAAGAAATCCCAAATGAGAGAAATCCCAAAGGAGAGAAATCCCAAAGGAGAGAAATCCTAAAGGAGAGAAACCCCAAAAGAGAGAAACCTTAAAGGAGAGAAACCCCAAATGTGAAAAACCCCAAATGAGTGAAACCCCAAAGGAGAGAAACCCCAAACGAGTGAAACCCCAAAAGAAAGAAACCCCAAAATAAAGAAACCCCAAAGGAGAGAAACCCCAAATATTCCAGGAAGGGAAGATCAGCGCAGCGAACGGGGCCGGGCTCGGGACGGTCCCGGTTTCCCGGGATGAGCGGGATCGCTCCCGGCCGGACCGGGGATTTTTTCACCGGGAGGTTCGGGGTCGGGGCTCCCGGAGCGGCTCCCGCTCCCCGTGCAGCCCCGGGCGGGGCAGGAAGGGCTCCCCGGGCTCCTCTTCCCCTTTTTATCCCGGGAGAATCCCCCGGGAGCGGCGCCGCTCGGTGTTTTGGGATCCGGGGCTGCTCCAGAGGCAAAACCCGAGCGCTTTTTGGGGGGAAAACCTGAGTTACCCCACAAAAACCCGGGATCCCGCCCGGCTGGGAGCGCCCGTCGCTCTTAATCAGGCTCGGGATTAATTAGTGACCTCCCGGGCGGGGATTGAGGGATGAGATTCCCATTCCGTTCAATCCTGGCGGGTTCGATCCCGGCGCCTCCTCCCGGGCTCTGCCTGCGCTCGCACCCCGGGGATTTGGGGATTATTTGGGGATTATTTGGGGATTTGGGAGCCCCGCGGCTGCTCCGGCTCGGCGGGGGCGGGGAGGGGTCGGGATGCGCCCCCTCCTCCTGCAGCCATCCCAAAAAATCCCCCGGGATCCCCCGGGATGTTCCCCCCGCCTGGCTGAGCTGGCTCGGGGGTCTTCCCGGAGGAAAATCGCGGAATTCCGGGGTATTTTGGGGTGGAAGGGCCCCAAATCCCATCCCGCTCCAGGGGCGGGGTCACCCCGCGCTGTCCCGGCCCGGCCCGGGGCGGATCCAGGGCTGGGGGAGATTCCCGGAGCGTCCCGGGAATGACCGCGGGTCCGGCCCCACAAACCCCTCCTGGCCCCCAGAGATCCCCCAAACCTCTCCTGGCCCCAAGAGACCCCCCCAACCTCCCCTGGCCCCAAAGAGATCCCCCAACCCTCTCCTGGCCCCAAGAGATCCCCCAACCCTCTCCTGGCCCCAAGAGATCCCCCAAACCTCTCCTGGCCCCGAGAGATCCCCCAAACCTCTCCTGGCCCCAAAGAGATCCCCCAAACCTCTCCTGGCCCCGAGAGATCCCCCAAACCTCTCCTGGCTCCAAGAGATCCCCCAAACCTCTCCTGGCCCAGGGAGATCCCCCAAACCTCTCCTGGCCCCGAGAGATCCCCCAAACCTCTCCTGGCCCCCAGAGATCCCTCAAACCTCTCCTGGCCCCAAGAGATCCCCCAAACCTCTCCTGGCCCCCAGAGATCCCTCAAACCTCTCCTGGCCCCAAGAGATCCCCCAAACCTCCCCTGGCCCCAAGGGATCCCCCCAAATCTCTCCTGGCCCCAAGGGATCCCCCCAAACCTCTCCTGGCCCCAGGAAATCACCCAAACCTCTCCTGGCCCCGAGAGATCCCCCAAACCCCTCCTGGCCCCGAGAGTTCCCCGGTTCCGGGCCGGTTCTGCCTCTCCCGGCCCCTCTCCCCCCTCTCCCGGCTCCCATCCCGCGGATTCCAGCGCCGGGTCCCGCTAGAGGGCAACAGAAAACCGGGAAAGAAGCGGAAAATCGGGAAAAGGGGCCTGGCAGCAGCGCCGGGGCTCGGCTCCCACGGCGGCGGCTCCCAAAAATCCCCTCGGGTGCTCCCCTGGATCCCGGGGCGCTCCCCGAGGGTGCGGGGTCGGTCCCGGGGGGTCCCCGCGGTCTCCAGACCCCCAAACCCGGCCCGGGACGGGGGAATTGTCCCTGCCCGTTCCGGGCACCGACCCGGGCTCCGTGCCCGGGATCCGCTCCGGGTTCAGCGGCCTCGCCGCCCGGAGCAGCGCGGGGAAGGGAGGATGAGGGCGGGGAGTGGGGAGGAAGGCAGAGGGGTGAATGGACAGGGGGTTTCTCCTCGGGGTGGCCGAAGCCCCGGGGTTGATCCCGGTGCTGCCCAAGGGAAGGGAATTCCCGGCGTTCCAGCTCCTCCTGAAAAGCGGGAGAAGGGAAAGGGGAAGCTGGAAATGGGATCGGCAAAATCCTGCGGGGATTTCCCTGGAGGGAGGGGATGGGACAGAGCTGATCCCGGCCAGAGCTGATCCCGGACAGAGCTGATCCCGGACAGAGCTGATCCTGGGCACAGCTGATCCCGGGCACAGCTGATCCCGGCCAGAGCTGATCCCGGCCAGAGCTGATCCTGGGACAGAGCTGATCCTGGACAGAGCTGATCCTGGACAGAGCTGATCCTGGCCAGAGCTGATCCCAGCCCCGAGCTGATCCCGGCCAGAGCTGATCCTGGGCAGAGCTGATCCCGGCCAGAGCTGATCCTGGACAGAGCTGATCCTGGACAGAGCTGATCCCGGCCAGAGCTGATCCCGGCCAGAGCTGATCCTGGACAGAGCTGATCCCGGGCAGAGCTGATCCTGGGACAGAGCTGATCCCGGACAGAGCTGATCCTGGACAGAGCTGATCCCGGGCAGAGCTGATCCTGGGCAGAGCTGATCCTGGACAGAGCTGATGCCGGACAGAGCTGATCCTGGACAGAGCTGATCCCGGACAGAGCTGATCCTGGACAGAGCTGATCCTGGACAGAGCTGATCCCGGCCAGAGCTGATCCTGGACAGAGCTGATCCCGGACAGAGCTGATCCTGGGACAGAGCTGATCCCGGCCAGAGCTGATCCTGGGACAGAGCTGATCCTGGGACAGAGCTGATCCCGGACAGAGCTGATCCCGGACAGAGCTGATCCTGGGACAGAGCTGATCCTGGACAGAGCTGATCCCGGACAGAGCTGATCCCGGACAGAGCTGATCCTGGACAGAGCTGATGCCGGACAGAGCTGATCCTGGACAGAGCTGATCCTGGACAGAGCTGATCCCGGCCAGAGCTGATCCTGGGACAGAGCTGATCCTGGACAGAGCTGATCCCGGCCAGAGCTGATCCTGGACAGAGCTGATCCCGGACAGAGCTGATCCCGGACAGAGCTGATCCCGGACAGAGCTGATCCTGGACAGAGCTGATCCTGGACAGAGCTGATCCCGGCCAGAGCTGATCCTGGGACAGAGCTGATCCTGGACAGAGCTGATCCCGGACAGAGCTGATCCCGGACAGAGCTGATCCCGGACAGAGCTGATCCTGGACAGAGCTGATGCCGGACAGAGCTGATCCTGGACAGAGCTGATCCCGGACAGAGCTGATCCCGGCCAGAGCTGATCCCGGCCAGAGCTGATCCTAGACCTGAGTTGATCCCGGCCCCGAGCTGATCCCAGCCCCGAGCTGATCCCAGACGAGAGTGGATCCCGGACAGAGCTGATCCCAGCCCTGAGCTGATCCCAACCAGAGCTGATCCCAGCCCTGAGCTGATCCCAGTCAGAACCAATCCCGTGCTGAGCCCACCCCGGGCCGGGGGCAATCCCGGCACCCCACGGGTTCCTCACCGCCCCCCTCTCCCAGTTCCCTCCCAGTTCTCTCCCAGTTCCCTCCCAGTTCTCTCCCAGTTCTCTCCCAGTTCCCTCCCAGTTCCCTCCCAGTTCTCTCCCAGTTCTCTCCCAGTTCTCTCCCAGTTCTCTCCCAGTTCCCTCCCAGTTCTCTCCCAGTTCTCTCCCAGTTCTCTCCCAGTTCTCTCCCAGTTCTCTCCCAGTTCCCTCCCAGTTCTCTCCCAGTTCTCTCCCAGTTCCCTCCCAGTTCTCTCCCAGTTCTCTCCCAGTTCCCTCCCAGTTCTCTCCCAGTTCTCTCCCAGTTCCCTCCCAGTTCTCTCCCAGTTCTCTCCCAGTTCCCTCCCAGTTCCCTCCCAGTTCTCTCCCAGTTCTCTCCCAGTTCCCTCCCAGTTCTCTCCCAGTTCTCTCCCAGTTCTCTCCCAGTTCCCTCCCAGTTCTCTCCCAGTTCTCTCCCAGTTCCCTCCCAGTTCTCTCCCAGTTCTCTCCCAGTTCCCTCCCAGTTCCCTCCCAGTTCTCTCCCAGTTCCCTCCCAGTTCTCTCCCAGTTCCCTCCCAGTTCTCTCCCGTTCTCCCCCGGCCTGGGCTGCTCCTCCCCAGGGAGCCCTGGGGGCTTTGCCGCCCCCCGGGGGGCTCTGCCGGGCCGCGGGCACCCAGGGGTTCCCCGGGAGGCGCCGCCGGGCCCCGGCACCGGGCGGGGGAGGCGGGAGCGGGGCCGGGGCGGGCGGGGGATGGAGCGGAGTTTCCCCGAGACTCCGGCGAGCGGCGGGCGGGGGCAGGGGGGACAGGGGAGGGGACAGAGCAGGGGGCGCGGGGACGGCAGCGGCCGCCGGTGAAGCCGCCGCGCCTCGCCCGGAGCGGCCCCGCGGGGCGGGAGCTGCCGGGGCCACCATGGGCCGGGGGGCGCCGTAGGGAGCCGGCGGGCAGGGGGACCCCCCCCCCCTTCCCTTCGCTGACGCCGGAGGAGAAGGGAGGGAAAGACGGAAAAAGGAGGAAAATCCCGGCGAAACCCTCCCCGAACCGGAGCCACGGAGAAGGCGGCGGCGGCGGCGGCGGCGGCGGCGGCGGCTGGAAAATGCATCTTCCTCGGAGCTGCGTCCTCCTCCTCCTCCAGGGCAGCATCGCGCTGCTGGTGAGCGCCGGGAGGGCAGGGGGGGACCGGGGGGCTGCGGGCACTCGGGGGTCGCGCAGCCGCGGGCTCGGGAAGCGGCAGCGCTGCCCATACCCATCCCCGCATCCCTGCCCGCCCCACCCGGGGGGAGAAATCGCCTCCCCGAAGTTCTGCTGCTCCTCGGCGGGGAGCGGGCAGGGCTGGCCGGGAGAAAGCTCCGGATCAGCCCCGAAATCCGCGCAGGCAGGGCTGGGGCAGAGCCGGGGACAGGCCGGCTCCGGGCTCCGCTGCCCGCTGCCTCCTGGGCCGGGGAGGGAACCCCCCTGAGCACCCCGGGGCTCGTCTGGGTGCCCCAATCCCGGGCGATGGGGCTGCAGCACCCCGGGGTGCCCCCAGCCCGCCCCGGGTGCGCCGGGTTGGGGGTTCCGGGAGCGGAGTTGGCGGAGGAGCCCGGGCAGGGCTCGGGGCAGCCGCGGGTGACAACTCCGCTCTGCTGCCCCTTGTCCCGGCCCGGCCCGGGTGTGCCCAGGGCCTGGAGGGGTCGGAGGGGCCGTGGAGGGCACGGGGGGGGGCACAGGATGGGCACAGGGTGGGCACAGGGTGGACACAGGGTGGACACAGGGTGGGCACGGGGTGGGCACCGTGCCCTCACCGAGCCGTGCCCCGAGCGAACCGGAGCCACCCCGGCTCCTCATCCCCGTTCCCGGAGCGCCCGGGGGGGAGGAGAGCGGGGGAAGCCGCTGCCGGAGGGGAAACGCAAAACGGAATAAAGGGGAAACACGAAAGGGAATAAAGGGGAAACACGAAAGGGAATAAAGGGGAAATGGGGAAGGGGCTGGGCGGGGGGTGACCCCGGGGAAGGGGCTGGGCAGGGGGTGACCCCGGGGAAGGGGCCGGGCGGGGGTCGGGGCCGCCCCCGGCCCTCAGCTCCTCCATCCCGTGCCCAGGTGCTCTGCGCTCCGGAGGATCCCGGGACGGGAGCGGATCCGGGCGAGCCCCGCGGCCGCGGGAGAGCCCCGGGGCCGAAGCTGCGGGAGCTGCTGTCCCCAAAACCCCTCCCGAACCCGAGCCCGAACCCGACCCCGCCGCACAACCGGACCCTCCCGGGGCCGGGCAGCTCCTCCCGGGAGAGCCGGGCAGCCCCGGAGAGCCGGGCCGGGCGGGCACCGCGGGAGCTGGGGCCGGCCCCGGGCGGGAGGCAGAAGCTTTTCGGCTGGGGAGATTTTTACTCCAACATCAAGACGGTGAAGCTGAACCTGCTGATCACGGGCAAGGTGGTGGATCACGGCAACGGCAGCGTCAACGTCTTCTTCCAGCACAACTCCACGGGCCGCGGCAACATCTCGGTCAGCCTGGTGCCGCCCGGCAAGGCCGTGCAGTTCGACCTGGAGCAGCAGATCTTCATCGAGGCCAAGGAGTCCAAGGTGTTCAACTGCCGCGTGGAGTCGGAGCAGGTGGCGCGGGGCAGGAAGACGTCGCTGTGCACCTTCGACCCGGCCCGGACGTGCTCGCAGGAGCACACGCGGAGCCGAGCGGCCTGGCGCTGCCAGCGGCCCTTCCGCGCCGTCTGCGTCTACATCACCTTCTACAGCAGCGACTATCGCCTGGTGCAGAAGGTCTGTCCCGACTATGGCGCCCGCGGCCGCCAGGCCGAGTTCCCCTCGGGGTGAGCCCCGCGCCGGCGCTGCTGCCGCGCCGGGGGATGCGAATCCCGGGGTTGAGGATCTTGGAGCTGCAATTCCGGGGGGATGCGGTTCGCGGAGGTGCGGTCCTCGGGGTTGCAAAGTCCGGGGATTGTGATTCTTGGGGCTGCAATTCCAGGGTTGCAATTCCCGGTGCTGCAATTCCCTGGGCTGCAAATCCTGGAGCTGCAATTTCAGGGTCGCAATTCTTGGGGCTGCAATTCTCTGGGCTGCAAATCCCGGGGCTGCAAATCCCTGGGCTGCAATTCCTGAGGCTGCAATTCTCGGGGCTGCAATTCCAGAGTTGCAATTCCCTGGGCTGCAAATCCAGAGTTGCAATTCCAGAGTTGCAATTCCCAGGGTTGCAATTCTCTGGGCTGCAATTCCCGGGGCTGCAATTCCAGAGTTGCAATTCCCGGGGCTGCAATTCCAGAGTTGCAATTCCAGAGTTGCAATTCCCGAGTTGCAATCCCCGAGGCTGTGATTCCCTGGGGTCCCGCGGGTGCCGGGGGCGGGGGGAGGGCTGGGGGGCGGCTTTGGATGCTCCCTTGGGACTGCAGAGGAAGGAAGAGGCGAAATTCCCGTTTTTTCCCCATGGGAAGAGGAGCAGCGGCAGCGCCGGGCCCGGAGCCGGGCTCTGGGGAGGCCGGGACGTGGATTTGGATTATTTGGGGATGTGGGGACAAAGGACACGAAGCCGCGGTCGGGACTCGAGTTCCCCGGTGCAATAACGGACCGGCCGGGGTTGGGGGCGGTGATTCCGGGTGAGGGGGGCTCCGGAGGGGGGGCGGCAGCACCTGGAGAGCGGGAGGAGCTCGGGGAGGGGGCAGGAGAAGCCGCCTGATGGTGCCGCCCCTCCCTGGGCAGCCCCGGCCCGCAGCTCTGCAGGAGCCGGGGAGTTTTCCCGCACCGGGATGGGTTTTCCCTTCCCAGAGGCTCCCGGGGTGGGCAGGGGGGCTCTCCCCAGCCCGGGGGGGTTCGGAGCTGCGGTCCCGGGCGGAGCAGGGGCACGGCCGGGGATCCGCGCGGCTCCCCCGGGAGGTGATTCACCTCCGGCCCCTCCTGCCCGATCCCTGTCCTGTCCTGATCTCTGCCACCATCCCTGCCCGGGATCCCTGCCCGGGATCCCTGTCCTGATCCCTGGCCAGATTCCTGTCCTGATCCCTACCTGGATCCTTGTCCTGTCCTAATCCCTGTCCCGATCCCTGTCCTGTCCTGATCCCTGTCCTGTCCTGATCCCTGTCCTGATCCCTGCCCTGATCCCTGCCCGGGATCCCTGTCCTGTCCTGATCCCTGTCCTGTCCTGATCCCTGTCCTGATCCCTGCCCGGGATCCCCGTCCTTTCCTGATCCCTGTCCTGTCCTGATCCCTGCCCAGATCCCTGTCCCGATCCCTGTCTGGATCCCTGCCCGGGATCTCTGCCCCGATCCCTGTCCTGATCCCTGTCCCGATCCCCCCTCTCGGCTCCCGGCGCCATTCCCGGGCGGGGGTTGGCAAGGGGAGCTCAGGCCCGGGGATCTCGGGGATTTCGGGGATTTCGGGGATCTCGGGGATCTCGGGGATTTCGGGGATTTCGGGGATCTCGGGGATCTCGGGGATTTCGCTCCCAGGGGAGCAGCGGGAGCTCCCCGGGCCGCCCTGGGGAGGGAATAAAGAGCTGCCGGTGGCACCGAGGCAGGGCCGGAGTTTTTCCTGGGAGGGTGGGCAGGGAGAAGGGAAACCGAGGTGTGGAAGGGAAACCAAGCTCCTTCCAGGAACCGGGACTGGGCTCCAGCTTTGGGCTGCCAGGACCTGGGCTCCCAGACTCCCCGATTCCATCCCCTCCCCCAGGAATCCCAACCCCAGGCTCCCATTTTTGTGGAATTCCCGATTCCCTCCCTTTCCCCAGACACCCAAACCCCTCTCTCTCTCCCCTCTGGGCATTCCCAGCTCCCGGCTATTCCCAATCTCCTCCCCGTCCTGGATATCCAAATTTCAGGCTCCTCTTTTTGGGGCATCCCCAACCTCCTCCCCTTCCCAGACATCCAAATTTCCCTCTCCCACTCCCACCTGCACATTCCCTCCTCTGGAAAGGACCAAAAAAAGCCACTTCCCTTCCCTTTTCCCCCCAAACTCCCCAAATCCAGGCCCCAAAATTCCCTTTCCCCCTCCCAGGACAGCTCCTGCCCCCGGAGCCGGGTTTGTGCTTCCCAAAATTCATTTATTCCCAAAGGAAATCCCTTCTCCAGAGCTCTGCCGGCCGAGTTTCAGGGTGAGCTCCCACATCCAGCCGGGAGCTGCTTCCCAAAAAACCCACGGAGGTTTCTCGGGGATGTCAGAACAGGAGCCCCAAAAGTTTGGGAAAAACTCTGGGAAATTTCGCGTTTCCAGGAAAAAAAAAACGGGAGCGACGCTTGGATTGGGGAGGGGAGGGAGGGGGATTAAAAATATTCCCTGAGGATTGGGGTTTGCTGAAGGAAAGAGACACAAAAAAATCGTTAAAATCCCGCTGAGGAGAGACAAAAAACCCAAAAACAACCAAACAAAAAATCCCCGCACAAAAGTTGGAGAAATCGGGAGAAATCCCAGAGAATCGCCGGCGGGAGAAGCCCCGGGAGCGGGAGGAGGCTGCGAGGGATGCGCGGTGCCGGAGGGATGCGGAGCCGCCGTTTCTAAGGAGACCAGGACGGGCCATTATTCCAGGCTGGAGAGCAGAATTCCTGCTCCGGGAGCCGCGGGCAGCAAGGGCGGAGCTGCGGGACCAACAACGCCCCGGGAAAAAACCCCGGAACCCGAGGCCGTTCCCGGGAGGCAGAGCGGGAAGGATTCTCCCTGGAATTGCCGCTGTCGGGGGTTGGTACTGGGATTGATCCAGGAATTTTCCCGGTTTTGCCCTTCCCCTCCTGCTCCACCAACACCAAACATTCCCGGTTTTCCAGCACCTTCTGGGATGGTTTTCCCTCCCTCCCAGGGCGAAGGAGCTGCCAGCACCAACCTCTCCCCCGTCCATGGATTGTCCTGGGGGAGGAAAAAACCCCGGGAATTCCGTCCCAAAGCTTCCCCCGGCATCCCCGAGGGGATTTTGGGGAAGGAGGGAAGGAAATCCCAAAGGAAGGGGGGAGGATGGCCCCAGTGCCAGCCCGGCTCCTGCCGGGTTTTCCATGGCTGTGCTTTTCCAGCTTTTCCTGGCTGTGATTTTCCAGCTTTTCCATCTCCAGGGGCTCCTCCCGAGGGTGCCCGGCCCCGCTGGGATCAGGGATCAGGTCCTGGGAACGCCGGGAGCCCGCAGGGAGCAGGATCCCCTGTGCTCCCGGGATCCAGGGGCAGGAGAGGCAGCGGGAAAACAGGAGAGGGAACTTGGGGAGGATGGAAAACACAATCCAGACCCTGGGGGGAAAAAATATAAAAACAAACCCCAAAACCCCAAAGAGGGAAAGCTGTCAGGGACAGGGATGGAAAACTCATCCAGCTGCAGCTGAAATCCCTGCAGGCTCCAGCTCCTCGGCAGAGAATTCCCAGCTGCCAGCCCAGCCCTGCCTGCAGTGGAAACACCGTCAATAATTCAGGATCGGCTCCGGAGCCGGGAAACGCTCCCGGGGGAAGGGCAGGGAAAGGGGGGGATGGAGGGACCCCCGTCCCACCCCAGAGCAGCCCCCAAATCCCACGGAACTGCCCTGCCCCTGGGAATCCGGGAATGCTGGGGGGAGGATGAAGCAGGGAAGGGGGAAGGCTCCCGCATTCCCGGGTTTTCCCGATGTCTCTCTGCTTCCAAACTTCCAGCCGGGGAATTTTCCCGAGGGAGAGAAAATCCTGCTCCTGTCGGGAAGCAACCCCGAGCTCCGGGCTCTGGAATGTTGTGTGGTGCTCAGGAGGATAAAATCCCAACGGCAAACCCAGGGCAGAGACGATTCCTGCACGGATCCTGTGCAGGGAATGGCGGATAAAGGAGGGAGCCGGGCGGTGCTGGAGCAGCCCGGGATCCCCTGTGGAGCACCTTGGGGTCTCCTGGTGTTCTCCAAACCTTTGGATTTGCAGCCTGGCTTGAACTCTGCTCCCTCTCCTCACCTGCAGGATGTGACAACGCATCCCTCTGGATGCCGAAATCCAGCCTGGAATCTTCCCATTCCCACTCCTGTTCCCATTCCCATTCCCATTCCCATCTCATCCCCATCCCCGTTCCCATCCCCATTCCCGTTCGTGTTCCCATTCCCACTCCTGTTCCCATTCCCGTTCCCACTCCTGTTCCCATCTCATCCCCATCCCCATTCCTGTTCCCATTCCCATTCCTGTTCCCATTCCCATCCCCATTCCCATTCCTGTTCCTGTTCCCATTCCCATTCTCTTTCCCATTCCCACTCCCATTCCCATTCCTGTTCCCATTCCATTCCCGTTCCCATTCCATTCCCATTCCCATCCCCACTCCTGTTCCCATTCCCATCCCCACTCCTGTTCCCATTCCCATCCCCATTCCCCATCCCCATTCCCATCCCCACTCCTGTTCCCATTCCCATCCCCATTCCCCATCCCCATTCCCATCCCCACTCCTGTTCCCATTCCATTCCCATTCCCATCCCCACTCCTGTTCCCATTCCCATCCCCACTCCTGTTCCCATTCCCATTCCCATTCCCACTCCCATTCCCATCCCCATTCCCATTCCATTCCCATTCCCATCCCCACTCCTGTTCCCATCCCCATTCCCCATCCCCATTCCCATTCCCACTCCTGTTCCCATTCCCATTCCCATTCCCATCCCAGCCCCTTTCTCCCTCTGTTCCCACCCCCAGCTGTTTTTCCCGGGAGGCAGCAGCGCCATTCCCGGATTTTCCCTGCCGGTGGCTCTGCCGGGATTTTGGGAAGCTCCAGCACTTTGAACGGACCCAGCGCCGGGTCACAGCGAGCCTCGGGATCTTTAATTAACGCGGGGCAGATGGAGCCGAAATTAACGCGGAGATGTTAATTACCCGTCACGGCAGGAGCTGCGAGGCAGGGGCGGGCGGGAGGTTTGGGATCGGCCCCAGGAATGCCGGGCACGGCCGGGTGGGATCAGCATTCCAAGGGATTCGGGAATGTCCGGGGGGAACCTGGAGCGGCCGAGCCCAGTAAATCCATTGGGAAAGTCAATCCCAGCATCCCAAAAATCCTCAGCTGGGGGGAATTGGGAATTCCTGAGGGGGAACTGGGGAATTCCTGAGGGGGAATTGCTGAGGGGGAATTGGGGAATCACTGAGGGGGAATCGCTGAGGGGGAATTGGGGAATCCTGAGGGGGAATTGGGGAATTGCTGAGGGGGAATTGGATAATCCTGAGGGGGAATCGCTGAGGGGGAATTGGGGAATTCCTGAGGGGGAATCGCTGAGGGGGAATTGGATAATCCTGAGGGGGAATTGGGGAATCACTGAGGGGGAATTGGATAATCCTGAGGGGGAATTGGATAATCCTGAGAGGGAATTGGGGAATTGCTGAGGGGGAATTGGATAATCCTGAGGGGGAATTGGGGAATTGCTGAGGGGGAATTGGATAATCCTGAGGGGGAATTGGATAATCCTGAGGGGGAATTGGGGAATTGCTGAGGGGGAATTGGATAATCCTGAGGGGGAATTGGATAATCCTGAGGGGGAATTGGGGAATTCCTGAGGGGGAATTGGGGAATCACTGAGGGGGAATTGGAGAATCCTGAGGAGGAATTGGGGAATTCCTGAGGGGGAATTGGGGAATTGCTGAGGGGGAATCGGGGAATTGCTGAGGGGGAATCCTGAGGGGGAATTGCTGAGCCCCAGGGAGATCCTGGGAGGAACATCCAGGGGGGTTTTTGCTTCAGGGGTTGGAATTTGCAGGGAAAATTCCAGAGGGAATTCCAGAGCTCAGCTCCGGAGCTGTCCCAGTGCTCCCAGTGCTCCCAGTTCATCCCCCAGCAGCTGGATGAAATCCTTGCCTTTTCCTGCTGTTCCTGGGGGAATCGGGGATCCAGCTCTTCCTGGGAGCAAGAGGATAGTAACAAAGAAACAAATAAAAAAAATTGAATAACAATAAAATATGTACATATAAGAATAAAAATAAAAAAGTAAAAAGTAAAAATAAATAAAAAGAAAAAGGAAAAAGAAAAAGAAAAAGGAAAAATAAAAATGTAAAAAGTAAAAATAAAAAGTAAAAATATAAATATTAAAAAAACCCCTAAAAAAGTAAAAATAAAAATTAAAATAAAAAGTAAAAATATAAATAAAAGTAAAAATATAAATAAAAGTAAAAATAAAAATATAAATAAAGATAATTCCAAGAGGAGCCCTTGGTCCCATCTCCTCCCCAGGATTCTCCTAGTTCCAGGCCATAATTCCCCTCCCCTCCCCAGTTTCCTCCCTCAATTAACACAAATCCTCCGGGGATTTGAATAATTCAGTCCCAGGGATGGGACCCGATGGAAGGAGCAGCACAAACCCCGAGTGCACTGGAACCAGAGCTGGGCTGGATTTCCCTGCCCACGCTCTGCCCAGGAAACTTCAAAAAGCCAAATCCTGCCGAGCTGCTCCTGTTTATTGATCCAGTTTATTTTCCAAAAGCCTCCCAGGCCCTTTATTTCCCCAATTATTTCATCTGCTCTTCTCTGATTTCTCCCAGCTTCTTCTCCCCGTTGTTTTCCTGCCCCACTCCAGGAAGCCTCTCCCCCCCCTTTTTGTGCATCCACAGCACGGGCAGCTTGAAACCAAATGAAAATTAAATTAAATTTGTATTTATATTTCAATGAGATTTAAATCAAACACACCCAAGGATCTGGGATTGCCAAATCTCCTGCAGCCTGAGCCTGGAACTGCAGCCAAGGAGCCAAGTGGGCAGCAGGTCAGGGAAGGACAAATAAACCCAACCAAACCCTCTCTAATTAAATGTCCTCATATTAAATTAACTCCCCCCAAAAATCCCCCATCGGGACCAAGTCGGGGGGATTTGGGACAGCAGGGTGGAGATGGAGGAGAAGGGAGGGAGAGTTCCAGAGAATAAATCACAGGAAGTGGAGAAATGGAGTCAAAAAAGGTGAAATGAAATCAAAGTTTGCTCCACTCGCTTTCCTGGGAGAGCTCGCACAGAAAACACCCGGGACAGCCAGGGACAGCCAGGTACAAACAGGGACAAATCCAGGGACAAACAGGGACAAATCCAGGGGTAAATCCAGGGACAAATCCAGGGGCAAATCCAGGGCCGATGCAGGTTTGGATGCTCCGAGGGGCTGGAGCTGGGAGCAGGGACAGGGCAGAGATCCAGGGATTCATTCCTGGGGGATCCAGGGATCCATTCCTGTGGGATCCATGGATATGTTCCTGGGTGATCCATGGATCCATTCTTGGGAGGTTGGATTGGGGTTAGGATCCATTCCTGCAGGATTCAGGGATCCATTCCTGAGGGATCCAGGGATCCATTCCTGGGAGATTGGGTTGGGGTTGGGATCCATTCCTGGGGGATTCAGGGATCCATTCCTGGGGGATTGGATTGGGGTTGGGATCCATTCCTCTGGGATGAGGGATTCCTTTGGGATAGCAGCAGGGAATGCTCTGGGATGACTGAAGCCCCTCCAGGGCCACCTCCCCCTGTCCCCGCTGCTCCAGGGACACTCCCAGGGATGGGGCAGCCACAGCTGCTCTGGGATCCCATCCCTGCCCCTCCCCAGCATCCCGGGAGGGAACATTCCCAGGAATGCCAGGGATGAGATCCACGAAGCCCTTGGGGGTGGGAAAAGGAGGGAGAGGAACTCTCCTTCCTCCAGGGATGGAAAATCCAGGGCAGGAGATCCCGGATCCATCCCCAGCCAAGGCCAAGGGATCCCCTGGGATCCACCCCCTGCCCAGCCCGGGCGGTTCAAGCTCAGATCCCCCTGGAACTGCTCCCGTTCCCTTCCCAGGGGATTTGGGGCTCATCCCCACATTTGGGGCTCATCCCCACATTCCCTCCTGCTGCCCCTTGTCCTGCTCTCCCTCCTCACCTCCAGACAGGTGCAGGTGAAGGGAAGGACCCAGGGCTGGGATGCTGCAGGAATCATTAAAAACTCTGGGATTTTGGCCTCACCTGCAAGGAGAAACAACAGATTTGCACTGAAATTCCCTGTGCAACGTTCCCAAAAAAACCCCCCTGGCTTCCAGGAACATCAGGGCACGGCAGAGTGAGGAGAACCTGAGGAAGCTTTAAAAAAACCAAACAGAATTCAAACGAACGACGACGACAAGAAAAAGCCAGAGGATACCACAGGGTACAAAATAGGAATTATTTATATTTTCCAAAAGAAAACAAAACAAAACAAAACAAAAAAAACCAAAAAAAAAAAACCAAAAAAAGAGTTCCCAGCTATTGAAACATCTCTGCTGTAAAGAAGTGACTAAATAGAAAGGGACAGGGCTGGCCCCAGACAGCCAGACCAGGTACAAACAGTGTAAGAATCACGGAGCAACTCAGGGACGTCGCACGCAGCCGTCAGCAACAGGAAAATTCATCCTGGGGTGGGTTTGGGGTGGGGTTTTTGTTTTTCTTTTTTTTTTTCGTTAGAAAATGAGGGAGGGAAGGGGAAGTAAAGCAGAGGAAAATGCCCAGAACATTTCCCCCAGTGTTGAGAACAGAAACCGTCGGTGCTGCTCTGGGCTCGAGGGGTTTGCAGTCCTCTCCCGGCACAGCCCTCACCGCCCCTCGTGCTCCGAGCTGAGATTATTTCATTAGAAAAGGGGGTTTTGAACCTTTTTTTTTTTTTTTGTGGTTTTTTTTTTTTTTTCTGTTTGCAGTGGACACACACAAGTGCTAAAAAACAGCAAAAATTCATCTCCTGGCCGAGGGCGGCGGGGGGCACACGCAGGTCCAGCTCGGCTCGGCCGCCAGGGCTTTGGGAACGACGACGACGACGTGTTGGCCATAAATACTCGTGGAGCTCCCCTCGGGGCGGGGGGATTTTTCCTCTCCCCCCACCCCCCAAAAAAAACCACCTCGGTGGAACTTTTGTGCCTTGGGCTCCTCCCCCAAAGGCAGCAAAGCGCTCTGGGCCCAGGCACCCCCACGCCCGGGCGGGCCGGATCCCCCGAGGGCCTGGGGCGGGTGCAAGGGGAACACACAGACACAGGGAATCGCAGGAACAGCCCCAGAGCCCCCACCCTCCCCCCTTTTTCTCCCAAAGTTTCTCGGTGCTGTTGGACAAAAGTCTGGATGTCACACGGAGCGGCCTCCTCTCTCCCCCCCCCACAAAGAACAGAGTCCAAGCTCCACAGGCCTGGCCGGCTCCCCGGCGGTCACAAGGGGCTGGGCAGCAGCGGCAGCAGCAGCCGGGGCCGCTTCCAGAAAAGCTCGGGCCGGGGGGCCGGGCTTTAGGATTGCTTCAGCCGCTTGCGGGGCGGGCCCAGGAAGGGGCACTGCGCCGAGGCCAGCGAGCGGTACGCCTCGGCCACCAGGTGCGGGTGCGACACCACCATGGACTTCCAGCCCGACGTCTCCATCACGTCCGAGGCGTGGCTGCAACACAGACGGGCACGGGCACGGTCAGGGGGAACCGGGATAACCGGGAACGGGGAGTGGGAATACGGGCGGGGATAACTGGGAACAGGGACTGGGATAACCGGGAACAGGGAGTGGGATAACTGGGAATAGGGAGTGGGATAACTGGGAACAGGGAGTGGGATAACTGGGAACAGGGAGTGGGATAACTGGGAATAGGGAGCGGGATAACTGGGAACAGGGAGCGGGATAACTGGGAACAGGGAGTGGGATAACTGGGATAACTGGGAATAGGGGCTGGGAACAGGGGCCGGGATAACCGGGAACAGGGAGTGGGATAACCGGGAATAGGGGCTGGGAACAGGGACTGGGATAACCGGGATCAGGGAACGGGATAACCGGGAATAGGGAACGGGAATAGGGGCTGGGATAACTGGGAACAGGGACTGGGAACAGGGACTGGGAACAGGGAGCAGGATAACTGGGATCAGGGACTGGGAACAAGGACTGGGATAACTGGGATAACTGGGATCATGGAGCGGGATAACTGGGAACAGGGGCTGGGATAACTGGGAATAGGGAGCGGGATAACCAGGACTGGGATAACCAGGACCAGGGACTGGGATAACCAGGAACAGGGAGCAGGAATAGGGGCTGGGATAACTGGGAATAGGGACTGGGATAATTGGGAACAGGGACTGGGAACAGAGACTGGGATAACTGGGATCAGAGCAGGATTAGGGATTGGAATAATGAGGAACAAACTGGGATCAGGGACTGGGAGAACAGGGAACAAACTGGGATCAGGGTCCAGGAGAATGGGGAACAAACTGGGATCAGGGACTGGGAGAACAGGGAACAAACTGGGATCAGGGTCCAGGAGAATGGGGAACAAACTGGGATCAGGGACTGGGAGAACAGGGAACAAACTGGGATCAGGGACCAGGAGAATGGGGAACAAACTGGGATCAGGGACTGGGATAACTGGGAGCAGACCAGGATTAGGGGCTGGGATAATGGGGAAGGAACCAGGATCGGGGAATATTGGGAGCAGCCCTACAGGTTCCTCAGGAACTCGGGGGTTCCTCCTGCCGGGCTCTCTCAGGTGTCTGAGGGGTTTGGCCCCATTTTCGGCCTGGAGCTCAGGAGGAAGAGCTGCAGCAGATTCCAGGTGGGATGGCAGAACACGGAGCCGATCCCAGCTCCTGGTGCAGGGATGCTTCAAATCGATATAAAAAGCACCGAGTGACAGAAATGTTCCGTTTATTAAAGCTTGGCAGGGATTTTCCATCTGCTGCTGGGCTGGGAGCCGGGATCAATCCCTCAGCATCAAATCATGGAATGCTTTGGGCTGGAAGGACCTCAAGGCTCACCCAGCTCCAGGGGCAGGGATGGCTCCTGCTCTCCCAGCCTGGCCTGGGACACTTGCAGGGTGATCCCAGGGTCAGAACTCCCTGATCCTCCCCTGCCTGCCAGTTCTGGTCATCCCAGGAAGCTCCAGAGCAGCTCCCAGGCTGTTCCCACTCTGGACAACCCCAGGGGACAAGGCTGACCCGGGTTTGGGGCAATCCCACGTGTGGGGTGATGGATAAACCACGGATCTCAGGGCAGGAACTCAAAAACAACAGAGGAGAACCTTCCCTGCACGGGCCAGAGCAGGAACCCTGCTGCTGGCAAGGAACATTCAACAACAAACCCTGGAATCCTGGGGCTGGGAAGGAGCCCAGGCTTGGTTTGTTTGGAGTGGGCAGGGAAAAAGGGAAAGGGGAAAGGGAAAACAGGAAAGGGAAGGGGAAAGGGAAGGGGAAAACGGGAAAAGGGGGAAAGGGGAAAAGGGGAAAGGGTTTGTCCATCCCGGAGCAATTACTCACTGATTAATTACTCACTAATTAATGAAGTCCACGGCCTGGGTTTTGAGCTGGTCGGCGCTGTGCAGGTCAGCCAGGATCAGGATCTCGGCCGCGTTCTCCACGGACAGGTTACTGCAGAGAGCATCCTCACACATCACCTTCAGCCTCTCCAGGGCATACTGGGGACAAAAACATGGAATTACACCTGGAATTACACCTGGGGCATCCTCACACATCACCTTCAGCCTCTCCAGGGCATACTGGGGATAAAAACACGGAATTACACCTGGAATTACACCTGGAATTACCCCTGGGGCATCCTCACACATCACCTGCAGCCTCTCCAGGGCACACTGGGGACAAATCCATGGAATTACACCTGGAATTACCCCTGGGTGCTGCCACCTTCAGCCTCTCCAGGGCACACTGGGGATAAATCCACGGAATGACAGCAGGGAACACCTCAGGGGGGTGGGAGCCCTCGAGCTGTGCCCCTCCAGGGACACTCCAGGTTTGTACCCAGGGATGTTCTGTGCCCTGAGCTGGGATCCACGCCTGGGATCCTCGCCGTGGGATGGGCTCCCTCCCTGTAAATTGATCTCTGGATTGATTTTAGGTTCTGACTGAGATCTCCCCCTGTTTGGATTGGGTTTAAATGCAGAATTCCAGCCTGTGAACCCCATTCTCCCCGAAGCCTGGTTGATAACAGAGGCAGAGCACTCAGAGCAAATTGAGAGGGCAAATCAAATTTCTTTGCTAATCCGTCTCAATAAATAAAGCAGTTTATGGGGCCAGCCATGAGTTTGGATAATTGCCTGTCAGAGCCTCCAAATGTAGCAAATAAAGCTGGGCACTCTCCAGTTGGAGATGGAACATTCTCCTCCACGGATCCACTTTTTTAAGTTCCATTTTTTTTTTGCTACAAATAACTCATTTTTAATTACATTGTTGGCCCAGAGTGGCCACTCCGGGCTCTCAGCAGCAACATTTCCCCTTCCTCCCTTGGGAATTCCACCTCAGCTCCCCCCCAGGGGGCTCCTGAAGCTGAATTCTGCTCGGTTTGGGGCTAATTACAGCTTTTTCCTAAGAGACAGCAGAGCCCAGAGGGAGCAGCCTCAGTCCCCGGGGTGAATATTGGATGCTTTGTGTGCTTTCATGGAGGAGTTTTGTTATTCCTGCTTTTAAGGCACACAATGAGCTGGAAAGGGGAAGCCAGGCTGCATTAAAAGGCAGCAAAGTCGGAATTGAAGCTCTCCCTGCCCTCCTGGAGGAGCTGGGAGCCCTCAGTCACTGCCCTGGGATATTGGAGGGATGTGGGGAGGGGTTGTGGCCAGGCCTGGAGTCTCCTGGCTCTGATTTCCCACCCCAATCCCGGCTGGAATTGGGGCTTTTCCCCCCTGGCCCAGCTCTGGGATGGGACACAAAGGGTCAGAAAGCACCCCCAGGGCAAAAACCCCAGCCAGGAGAACTCCAGGAGCAGGGAGAACCCCAGGATTCCAGGGGCAGGGAGAATCCCAGGATTCCAGGAAAAGGGGAGAATCCCAGGATTTCAGAAACTGCCCCAGGCTCTCACCCCCAGGGCAGGGGGAAGAATCCTGGCAATTCTGAGCCATTCCAGGGATAAATTCAGGATTCAGGCTCCAGATTGGATCTTTCCCCAGCACTGAGTCACTTTTAAGGAAAAAGGAAAAAAAAAAAAAAAAAAAGAAAAGCAAAAGGGAATAGTTTGGGTTGTAAATGCTGGATTTTCAGGGGTTAAAAAACCCAAAAGGGAATAGTTTGGGTTGTAAATGTTGGATTTTCAGGGGTTAAAAAACCCAAAAGGGAATAGTTTGGGTTGTAAATGTTGGATTTTCAGGGGTTAAAAAACCCAAAAGGGAATAGTTTGGGTTGTAAATGTTGGATTTTCAGGGTTCACAGAGCTCTCACTCCCATCCCTGGGGCTGCCAAGGGGAGGGGGCAGAGCCCCAGGGAGTTCCAGCAGCTCCCAGGAAGAGCAGCAGGAAAACCAACACCACTTCCCCCTCCTGGATTTCCAGAGCCTCGGGGCTGACAGGAGGCAGGGCAGGAGGAGAACTGTCTGTCCAGGCTCAGCCCTGCTCCGGGGGTTTGGGAATAACCACACGGAAAAAAACATCCCTGGCTCTGCTCTGTAATTGTCTCCTCAGCCCAGCTCGGATCAGGCTGAACAGGCTCTTCTGGGAGCTCCAAAAAATCCTTCAAAATGAGCAGCAGAGCAAAAACTCCTGATGGTTTAATGGCAAGATCTGCAGCAGAGTCCTCTGGAAGCTTCAAAACTGCTTAAAAACCAGCACTGGAGACAGAAATTCCTGGTGGAGCCCCAGCTGTGCAGCTCCAGGTGTGGTCCCTGTCAATCTGATGGCCCAGCTGTGTTTCCAGGTTTCCCTGAAAGCTCCAGTTCCAAGGAGTTTGCCCATCCCAGGGCATTCCCAGCTCCCCCAGCATCCCCAAATCCCGAGTTCACCTTGTCAGCAGCTGCCAGCAGATCATCAGCCATCTTGTCCAGGTTTGGGGCCTTCCCAGTGTAAATAAAACACATCATTTCCTTAAAGACCTCGGGCTCCACGTCGTTGATCTCCACCCGGTTCTGGGAGGGGAAAATGGAGATTTTTGGGGTCTGCCAAAAATCCCTCTGCCCCAAAACCCTTCAGGGTCAGGGGGAAGTGGGCTACAGGGAGTTGGACTTGGGAAAGGAAGGGGAAAGGAAGGGGGAAATGAAGGGGAAAAGGAAAGGGGGAAAGGAAAGGGGGAAAGGAAAGGGGGAAAGGAAAGGGGAGAGGAGGGGAGGAAAAGGAGGGGAGGAAAAGCAAACCTGTGGATGCAGTGAGAACAACTCCAAGCTGTACCCCACACTCTCCACTGCTCCCTGCCCCTCCCCAGCCTCTTTGATCCCGGCTCCCCCTTTCCCTCCTCCCTTCAGGAGCAGCTCCAGGTGCCAGGGGGTGACCTGAGCAGGAGCATTCCCCTGCTGGGCTCTCACCTTTTTGCTCTCCTCCATCTCGTGCTCGAACATGGCGCTGAAGACGGGCGAGCGCGCTGTGGGGAAGGGAAGCCGAGCCTTGGAGCTGCTGGGCAGGGCTGGTGCTGCTGCCAGCACCCCCAGCAGGCTCCTGCCAGGGGAATGGCTCTCCCAGAGGAGCCCTGGCTGCTCCTGCAGCCCTGCGAGGGTCCCAGGCCAGGCTGGGCAGGGCTGGGATAGTGGGAGGGGTCCCTGCCCTGCCTGGGGTGGCACTGGGTGGGATTCAATCCCTGCCAACCCAAAGCTTTCCAGGATTCCATGCACTGGACAGAGTTGAAGGGGTTTTCTGGGGTGTTCTGGATGGGTTGGTCCATAACCAGGAGCTGTGCTTGGTACTGGGGGCCCAGGAGAGCTGGAGAGGGGCTGGGGACAAGGGCTGGAGGGACAGGACACAGGGAATGGCTCCCAGTGCCCAGGGCAGGGCTGGGTGGGAGATGGGGCAGGAACTGTTCCCTGGGAGGGCTGGGTTGGGATTCCCAGAGAAGCTGTGGAAGTGTCCTGGGCTGGACAGGGCTTAGAGCAGCCTGGGACTGGGGAAAGTGTCCCTGCCATGGGTGAGCTCTGAGATCCCCCCATCCCAAACCATTCCCTCCATCCCAAACCATTTCCCCCCAACTCAAACCATTCCCCCCAACCCAAACCGTTCCCCCCAACTCAAACCATTCCCCCCATCCCAAACCATTCCCTCCATCCCACACCACTTCCTTCATCCCAAACCACCCCTTCCATCCCAAACCATTCCCCCCATCCCAAACCATTCCCCCCATCCCAAACCATTCCCTCCATCCCAAACCATTCCCTCCATCCCACACCACTTCCTTCATCCCAAACCACTCCCTCCACCCCAAACCATTCCCTCCCATTCCCCCCATCCTAAACCACTCCTTCCATCCCAAACCATTCCCCCCAACCCAAACCATTCCCTCCATCCCAAACCGTTCCCCCCATCCCAAACCACTCTCTCCACCCCAAACCACTCCCTCCACACCTCCATCTCCCCCATTCCCCCCATCCCAAACCATTCTCTCCATCCCAAACCACTCCCTCCATCCCAAACCATCCCCCCAGTCCCCTGTTCTCGGCAGCCCCACCTGCCAGGATGGCCTTGTGGCCCTTGAACTCCTGGGTCATTCCCTCCATCCCAAACCCTTCCCTGGCACTCCCCCCAGCCCAGGCCATGCCCCCAGTTCCCCCCACCTGCCAGGATGGCCTTGTGGCCCTTGAACTCCTGGGTCATTCCCTCCATCCCAAACCATTCCCTCCCACTCCCCCCAGCCCAGGCCATGCCCCCAGTGCCCATTCCCAGTTCCCCCCACCTGCCAGGATGGCCTTGTGGCCCTTGAACTCCTGGCCGGCCACGCAGAGGCAGCAGTCGGTGAAGCGCGAGTTCTCCCAGAGCCCGCCCAGCTCGTCGGCCAGGCGGCACTCGGGCACCTTCACCATGTTCATGGTGTTCTGGCCCGAGATGTTCACCGAGTCCTGCACCACGCTCACCTGGGGGACAGCAGCGCTCAGGCACAGCCCTGCCCTGCTGAACCCACCCAGGCCTCTCTTCAGGCACCGAGGGGTTAAAAGTGCCTCGATTTTCAAGGGTCCTGTGCAGAGATCCCTGCACCGGGGTGTCCACCCCAAACCCCAAACCCCAACCCCCAAACACCAGCAGCAGATTTCCCTCTCAGCCCCACGCTGCCAGCACCTCCGTGCAAATCCATCAGAAGGTTTCTGAAGGAAGTGGAACCGGATTTTTGCTCTTTCCCGATTTTTTCCAGACACCACACCTGACCCAGTTTCTCCTTCCATCATTGTGAAACCTCCCCGATCAATAATGCACGAGCCACCACTCCGGGGGAAGTGAGGGATGCACGGAGCTCCCAGAGCCCAGCACAGAGCCCACAGGGACAGGGTCTGACCCCCTCCACGCCCTCCTGCTTCCCCTTCCAGGAGAGACAAATATTCCAACCCACAACCAAACCCCACTCCAGGCTGAGCCAAACCACTCCCAGCCCCTGTCAGACCCTGAGGGAGGCCTGGAGGAGGCAGATTCCCAATCCCTGCCCCAGAGGTGAGGGATCTCCCCCAGAAGGGCCTCCTTAGGAGCCTCTGCAGCACCAACCCGGCTCAATCACAGCTGCAGCAGAGGCCAATTAGCAAAGCTCAGGGATTAATTGTGCCCAGCTGCAATCAGGAATGATGGAGGGGCCTGGCAGGGAGGCAGAGGTGAGGCCACTCCCCGGGTTTGCTGACAAATCCAGCCCAAGGTAAATTCCAGCTCTGTTCAGCACCAGTGGCCAAGGGAGAGCAAGGACGGCCAGGGAAGCTCCAGAGGGAGAGGAGAAGGGAAGCAGGAAGTGGGAGAGAGGAAAGAGGAAGGGAAGGAAAAAGGAAAAGGAAGGAAAGGAGAAGGAAAAGAAAAAGGAAAGGAAACAGGAAAGGAAAAGAATCCCAGCCTTGGGTGCCAAACTAGGCAAGGATTTGTTTCTGCCATGCCAGACTCTCCTTTCTCCTCCCATTTTGTGTGGAAGGAAGGGCTCCCTCCATCCCCAGCAATTTCTGCTGCTGATTAAACACCCTTGAGATGTTTGCTCATTTAAACACGTGCATGGCTATGATGGCAAAAACCCCAAAAACAAATCAAAAACCCCCCAAAGATCCCAGCTGTCAAAGGACTTTGAAGCACTTCTTTTCTACCTGAAAGAAAACACAGCAAAAGAAAAGACTCCCAGAAAAAAAAAAAAAAACAACAGTGCAAGGCGAGAACAACTTGTTCTGCTCTCCTCTGGCAAAAAAAACCACCAACCCAGCTCCAGGAGGGGGTTTGCAGTTAAAAAGACAATGGGAGTGAGGCAGAAGAAGCTCTGAAGACACTAAATTAGAGTTTCTATTTGCTCATTAAGCTTTTTCAACCTAAATCTCTGGGTCTGGAAATAACTGGCTGCATCTTCGCCCGGAATAGCACAAGTGAAATAATAATGATGTTGTAGAAAAACACAAACACAACGGCCAGAAAATGGTGATTACTGTAAAATCCCCTTTCCTCCCATTTTTCTCTTTGCTGGCTGTGCAGACCCACGGAAGGAAATAAAGAGAATCTCTCCTTTACTGAGCAGGGCAGTTCCCAGGGCTGTGATTATCCCAGGAGAGCCCAAAACAGAGGGATGGGAACACCAAAGCACGGGGAAATGATCCTCAAACCTGCCCAGCTCCCCTGACCATTCCAGGGAGAAGCAGAGGGACCAACCAGGCAGGGAAAAGGGCACAGGGGGGCAGTGAAACAACAGCATCAGGACACCCAGCAGCAACCCCGACCCTGTAAGGGGCACTGAGGGAAGGCTGAGCCCTGCCTGGGGCTGTGTGGGGCTGGGAGCAGGGCTCACCTCACAGAACAGGGTCAGTTTGTCACCTGGGCTGGGAGCAGGGCTCACCTCACAGAACAGGGTCAGTTTGTCACCTGGGCTGGGAGCAGGGCTCACCTCACAGAACAGGGTCAGTTTGTCATCTGGCAGGAGCCCGTTGGCCTCGTCCAGCAGGAAATCTCTCCTGATGAACTTCTTGAAGCCCCAGTCCTTGCCTTGCACGAAGCGGTAGGCGCGCTGGCTCTCTGTGGGACGGGCTCGGCTTGAGCCAGGCCGGGGGAGGGCAAAGCCCAAACCCCAGCCCAGCTCAGCCCAGAAGGGGTTTCACCCACCCAGAGGGGTTTCACCCATCCCCAGGAAGGGTTTTACCCACCCAGAGGGGTTTCACCCATCCTCAGCAGGGGTTTTACCCACCCAGAGGGGTTTCACCCATCCTCAGGAGGGGTTTTACCCATCCCCAGGAAGGGTTTTACCCACCCAGAGGGGTTTCACCCATCCCCAGGAAGGCTTTTACCCACCCAGAGGGGTTTCACCCATCCTCAGGAGGGGTTTTACCCATCCAGAGGGGTTTCACCCATCCCCAGGAAGGCTTTTACCCACCCAGAGGGGTTTCACCCATCCTCAGGAGGGGTTTCACCCATCCCCAGAAAGGGTTTCACTCACCCTAGAGAATAACACCCTCACTTACCCCAGAGGGGTTTCACTCACACCAAGAGGTGTCTCACTCATCCCAGGAGGGGTTTCCCCTCCCCCAGAAAGGGTTTCCTCTCCCCCAGAAAGGGTTTACCTCAACCCAGAAAGGGTTTACCTCAACCCAGAAAGAGTTTACCTCAACCCCCAGAGGGGTTTACCTCACCCCCAGGAAGGGTTTTACCCACCCAGGAGGGCCCTCACTCACCCCAGAGGGGTTTCCCTCACCCCACAGGGGTTTCCCTCACCCCAGAGGGGTTTCCCCTCCCCCAGAAAGGGTTTATCTCAACCCAGAAAGGGTTTACCTCAACCCAGAAAGGGTTTACCTCACCCTCAGGAAGGGTTTTACCCACCCAGCAGGGCCCTCACTCACCCCAGAGGGGTTTCCCTCACCCCACAGGGGTTTCCCTCCCCCCAGAGGGGTCTCACTCCCCCAGAGGGGTCTCACTCATCACAACAGGGGATTCCCTCACCCCCAAAGGGGTTTCCCTCCCCCAGAGGGCTCTCACTCACCCATGGCCTTGGTCTCCTCTCCCTTGGCGTTGAGGATGGAGAACTTGAACTTGGCCCTGACCTCGCTCTTGGGGCAGCTGACCAGCAGCAGGTACAGGGACAGGTAATCCTTGCTCTCCTCGTCCAGGCCCTTGGGGTTCACACGTAAACACCTGCAAAAGGGGGGCTGGCAATGCTGGCAGGGCAGGGGGGGGCTCAGAAGGAAGGGCACCGTGGGGTTTTCACATTTGCACAGCAAACAAGGGCTGAGAACAACCCCTGAGCCCCAGGGGAGCAGGGCTGGGGTACAGCTGCACCCCCACACTGAGAAAAACACCCAGGAGTTCTGGGCAACCCAACAAATCCCCAGGGAAAAGAGCAGGGGGAAGGGCTGGAACGGCTGAGAAGCCCCCTGGATAGCAATCCTCACAAAAGGGAAGTGAAATAAATCAAATGGAGGGAATGGGTTTGAGGAAGTGCCACAAATGCAGGGAAACGGTTGATAAAATTCCACAGGAGCCAACTGCAAGGAACAAGGGATTTCTGGAGGGCTGGTGGTTCTTAAGGAAAATAAAAACACCGGGGTTAAAAGGAAAAACTCCTCCTGTGTGAAGAAAAGGCAGGAAGAGGCTCTTCCATGACCTGAAACTTGACACAGAATCCACCAAGAACAAAAAGCAGAGAGATAATGAACAGCTCCCACACACAGGGACCAAACCCACAGCTCCAGACGTTCCAGGGAACAGAGGGGACAAAGGTGACAGGAACAAAGGCAGGCCAAGCAAAGCACAGCTCTGCCACCCAAAGGAGAGGGCTCACACTGTATCCCAGGGACACAGCTCACCCAGGGGCTGCTCTCCCACCGTCTGCACTGAAAAGGGAAATTCTGAAGCACGCAGCAGCAGGATCAAAGCAGGAACCAGAGCCCGTGGATGCAGCAGGACACGGCTCAGAGCAGACACAGGCTCTGAGCAAAGTCCACTCTGAGTGACTGGAAATGGCTGAGGGCTCAGGGAAGATAAGGGAGGTTTAGAGGAAAGGGAAAGGCCCCAAATGAGGTCATCCTGAAGAGGCAGCAGCTCCTGGGCAGGAGCAGGGAGAGGACTTTGGCACTTCCCCCATCCCTGTGCTCTCCACGGCCACAAAAAAGCTGCCACTCTGAGAAAGGGAATTCACAGCAGGAAAAAATTCCCTTTTGAACCCCACGGAGCATGAGGGGCTGGAAGGGGGACACTGAGATGGGCTGTGCACCCTCACAGCCCCCCCTGGACTCATCTGAAGGTGAACACTGCTCTGTGTGCAAGCACAGCTGAGGCATGGGGAATGTTTTTGTGTCCCCTCAAAGCCCACCCCAGCTGGGATGAACCCCAGCTCCCCCTGCCTCTCACCACTTGAGTTTGTCGTTGGCTCCAGAGGAAAAGGTCGAGCTCTTGATGACCTCCCCCATCTCCTCCCGGCAGAAGCTGAAGTTGTTGATGGTCCACATGTAGGAGAACTTCACCACCTTGATCTGCATGGGGAGCACAGGGGCTTCAGGGTCATCCTGCCCAGCCCAGAGGGACAAACCCCACAGCAGCCCCACAGCAGCCCCACAGCTCCGGGTGGGGCACCTGGAATTCCAGGAATGGTTGTCAGGGGCACCGGGGGCTCCTGCAGGGCCCACACAGGGCACAGGCAGCACTGGCTGTTGCCGTGGTGACAAGTGCAGTGTGGGGCTGGTGTAACTGCTGTGTAACTGCCCTGTGTGTAACTGCTGTAATTCCTGTGCCCAACTGCTGTGATTGCTGTGTGTAACTGCAGTGTAACTGCAGTGATTGCTGTGTAACTGCTGTGTGTAACTCCCTGTGTGTAATTGCTGTGTGTGTAACTGCCCTGTGTGTAACTGCTGTGTGTGATTGCTGTGTGTAACTGCAGTGTAACTGCAGTGATTGCTGTGTAACTGCTGTGTGTAACTCCCTGTGTGTAATTGCCCTGTGTGTAACTGCCCTGTGTGTAACTGCAGTGTGATTGCTGTGTGTAACTGCAGTGTAACTGCAGTGATTGCTGTGTAACTGCTGTGTGTAACTCCCTGTGTGTAATTGCTGTGTGTAACTGCCCTGTGTGCAACTGCTGTGTGTGATTGCTGTGTGTAACTGCCCTGTGTGCAACTGCAGTGTGTAATTGCTGTGTGTGACTGCTGTGTAACTGCAGTGATTGCTGTGTAACTGCTGTGTAAGTGCTGTGTAACTGCCCTGTGTGTAACTGCAGTGTGTGATTGCTGTGTGTGACTGCCCCGTGTGTAACTGCTGTAATTCCTGTGCCTAACTGCTGTGATTGCTGTGTAACTGCTGTGTAAGTGCTGTGTAACTGCCCTGTGTGTAACTGCCCTGTGTGTAACTGCTGTAATTCCTGTGCCTAACTGCTGTGATTGCTGTGTGTAACTGCAGTGTAACTGCAGTGATTGCTGTGTAACTGCTGTGTGTAACTCCCTGTGTGTAATTGCTGTGTGTAACTGCCCTGTGTGTAACTGCTGTGTGTGATTGCTGTGTGTGATTGCTGTGTGTAACTGCTGTGTGTGATTGCTGTGTGTAACTGCAGTGTAACTGCAGTGATTGCTGTGTAACTGTTGTGCGTAACTCCCTGTGTGTAATTGCTGTGTGTAACTGCCCTGTGTGTA
Organism: Phylloscopus whistleri; assembly: GCA_017589585.1. NCBI lineage: Eukaryota > Metazoa > Chordata > Aves > Passeriformes > Phylloscopidae > Phylloscopus > Phylloscopus whistleri. Next base: position 130,172 of record JADMLD010001257.1, on the reverse strand, counting down.
ACTGCAGTGTGTGATTGCTGTGTGTAACTGCCCTGTGTGTAACTGCTGTAATTCCTGTGCCTAACTGCTGTGATTGCTGTGTGTAACTGCAGTGTAACTGCAGTGATTGCTGTGTAACTGCTGTGTGTAACTCCCTGTGTGTAATTGCTGTGTGTAACTGCCCTGTGTGTGACTGCTGTAATTCCTGTGCCTAACTGCTGTGATTGCTGTGTAACTGCTGTGTAAGTGCTGTGTAACTGCCCTGTGTGTAACTGCCCTGTGTGTAACTGCTGTAATTCCTGTGCCTAACTGCTGTGATTGCTGTGTGTAACTGCAGTGTAACCGCAGTGATTGCTGTGTAACTGCTGTGTGTAACTGCCCTGTGTGTAACTGCAGTGTAACTGCAGCGATTGCTGTGTAACTGCTGTGTGTAACTCCCTGTGTGTGATTGCTGTGTGTAACTGCCCTGTGTGTAACTGCTGTGTGTGATTGCTGTGTGTAACTGCCCTGTGTGTAACTGCTGTAATTCCTGTGCCTAACTGCTGTGATTGCTGTGTGTAACTGCAGTGTAACCGCAGTGATTGCTGTGTAACTGCTGTGTGTAACTCCCTGTGTGTAATTGCTGTGTGTAACTGCCCTGTGCCCAACTGCTGTGATTGCTGTGTGTAACTGCAGTGTAACTGCTGTGATTGCTGTGTAACTGCTGTGTGTAACGCCCTGTGTGTAATTGCTGTGTGTAACTGCAGTGTAACTGCAGTGATTGCTGTGTAACTGCTGTGTGCAACTCCCTGTGTGTAATTGCTGTGTGTAACTGCAGTGTGTGATTGCTGTGTGTGATTGCTGTGTGTAACTGCAGTGTAACTGCAGTGATTGCTGTGTAACTGTTGTGTGTAACTGCAGTGTGTAATTGCTGTGTGTGATTGCTGTGTGTAACTGCAGTGATTGCTGTGTAACTGCTGTGTGTAATTGCTGTGTGTAACTGCCCTGTGTGTAATTGCTGTGTGTAACTCCCTGTGTGCAACTGCTCTGTGTGTAACTGCTGTGTAACTGCACACCCAGAAACACCCCAAACTGGGAATCCAGCCTGCCAGGGGAGCTGACCTGTGTGTAACTGCTGTGTGTAACTGCTGTGTGTAACTGCACACCCAGAAACACCCCAAACTGGGAATCCAGCACGCCAGGGGAGTTGACCTGTGTGTAACTGCACACCCAGAATCACCCCAAACTCTGGGAATTCAGGGTGCCAGGGGAGCTGACCTGTGTGTAACTGCTGTGTAACTGCACACCCAGAACCACCCCAAACTGGGAATCCAGCCTGCCAGGGGAGCTGACCTGTGTGTAACTGCTCTGTGTGTAACTGCACACCCAGAATCACCCCAAACTGGGAATCCAGCCTGCCAGGGGAGCTGACCTGTGTGTAACTGCTGTGTGTAACTGCTGTGTAACTGCACACCCAGAACCACCCCAGACTGGGAATCCAGCCTGCCGGGGGAGCTGACCTGTGTGTAACTGCTGTGTAACTGCTGTGTAACTGCACACCCAGAACCACCCCAAACTGGGAATCCAGCCTGCCCAGAGGAGCTGACCTGTGTGTAACTGCTGTGTAACTGCACACCCAGAACCACCCCAAACTGGGAATCCAGCCTGCCCAGAGGAGCTGACCTGTGTGTAACTGCTGTGTAACTGCACACCCAGAATCACCCCAAACTCTGGGAATCCAGCCTGCCCAGAGGAGCTGACCTGTGTGTAGCACCAGCTCTCGGCCACGGGCCCGCTGGACATCTCTGCCGGAGGGGGGGGACTCGGCACCCTGGACATCGCCAGCTTGGAACCGGGAGGGGGCACAGGCAGCAGGAACGAGCTCAGCTGCACCTGGGGGAGAGAAAAAAACCATCAGAACCAGCAGCAGCATGGAAATGGGGGTTCAGCTGCACCTGGGAGAGAGAGAAACCATCAGAACCAGCAGCAGCATGGAAATGGGGGTTCAGCTGCACCTGGGGGAGAGAGAAAAACCATCAGAACCAACAGCAGCATGGAAATGGGAGCTCAGCTGCACCTGGGGGAGAGAGAAAACACCAAAATCAACACCAGCATGGAATTGGGGGCTCAGCTGCACCTGGGAGAGAGAAAAACCATCAGAACCAACACCAGCATGGAAATGGGAGCTCAGCTGTTCTTGGGGAGAGAGAAAACACCAAAATCAACACCAGCGTGGAAATGGGGGTTCAGCTATACCTGAGAAAACTCCAAAATCAACAAATGGAGCTGAACTTCACCTGGGGGAGAGAGAAGCCATCAGAACCAACAAGCAGCCCAGAAATGGGGAGCTGAGCTGTCCCTGGGGGAAAGGAACCACAGGAACCAAGAGGCAGCACAGCAATGGGAGCCCAGCTGCACTTGGGGGGCACAGAGAGAGACAGAAACCAGCAGAACTGAGGACAGACAGACCCAGCTCCAGGGGCTCCATCTCCCAGCACACAGATTTCTCTCAGCCCTCTGAAAACACCTTCAGGAAAGGTTTCACTGAACACAAAGCACCCCAAAGCCCAGCCTGGAGCCCGGGACTGAGGGGCTTGGCAGAGGGAAGAGCCCGGGCTGAGCCTTCTGCTCAGGGCTTTGTGTCCTGCAGCACCTCATGCGTGCTCCTCGGGCAGCAGCAGCAGCCAGGGAGGGTTTTTGGGACTGGCCACCTGTCTGCACGCTGAGCAGCAAGATGGTCAGGGATGGAAAGGCTTCAGCAGGAGGGGATGAATAAATAAACCCTGAGAGCAGGCCATGAAACTGGATTTTGTTGTTCAGAACTGCAGTAAATTTCAAAACTGCAGTGATTTAGTTTTCAGCCAGCACCTTTTTACTCGTTGCCACACAAGGCACTCCCAGCTCTGAAAATGCAACTTTTGTTGAAGAATTAAAAGGATGGATTAAAAAAAAAAAAAAAAAGACATAAAACCAAACTTAAAATGGCTTTGGAATCCTCTGAAACAGCGATTCCATGGCCCCTCCACAAACCCCTGGCCACAAGGTGGGAATGAAGGAATGAAAACATCCAGGCACAAGCAGCTCCTGCTCTCCTCCCCGACAGGGAATTCTCCACGAGCTGGGTTTGCCTGCTGAGGACACTTCAGATGTCCCCAGGTGTCACCTCCCCAGCAGGGCTGGCACCTCTGCCCTGGAGCTGGATGGAAAAGCACGGCAGGCACAGAGAGCTTTGAGGGAAATATTTGGGAAATAATTCAGATCTCAGGGCTCAGGAGAGGCAGGGACAGACGTCAGGCACCGGCAGAAATATCAAAACACAGGAAACCAAACAGAAAATATTATTTTACGGCCGTCTGTGTACACTGAGAGTTTGCTACTCCTTGGCTCCAAATAACAAACTCCTGGTTCGGGACAGAGTTCAAATCCCAGCTCGGGGCAGAGCCGTTCTCACCCCATTCCCGAGCACTTCCAGATGGAGACGCGAGGGGCAGGGCCAGAGCGGCCTGGGGGAGCACAGAAATGTCCCCTTGTCACCCTGTCCTGCCCGAACCCCCTCGAGGGGCAGAGCCAGAGCGGCCTGGGGGAGCGCAGGAAATGTCCCCTTGTCACCCTGTCCTGCCCGAATCCCCTCGAGGGGCAGAGCCAGAGCGGCCTGGGGGAGCGCAGGAAATGTCCCCTTGTCACCCTGTCCTGCCCGAATCCCCTCGAGGGGCAGGGCCAGAGCGGCCTGGGGGAGCACAGAAATGTCCCCTTGTCACCCTGTCCTGCCCCAATCCCCTCGAGGGGCAGGGCCAGAGCGGCCTGGGGGAGCACAGAAATGTCCCCTTGTCACCCTGTCCTGCCCGAATCCCCTCGAGGGGCAGGGCCAGAGCGGCCTGGGGGAGCACAGAAATGTCCCCTTGTCACCCTGCCCCGCCCCAATCCCCTCGAGGGGCAGAGCCAGAGCGGCCTAGGGGGAGTGCAGGAAATGTCCCCTTGTCACCCTGTCCTGCCTGAACCCCCTCCCGGCCCCGCGGCTCAGCTCTGCCCTCACAGGGAACCTCACCTGCCACAGGTGGGCACAGGAACTCAGCAACGAGCCCCCTGAAATCACCGGAATTCTGCCCCAAAAATCTGCCCTCTTCTGCCCCTCGGGATAAACCGGCGCCCTCCTGAGAAACCCAGAAATTCCCGGGTGTTTTCAGGTTTATTCACGGAAAGGGAACTCGGGGGAGGCTGGGAAGGAAGGAGAGTTTTTTTTTTTAATTGAGGGTTTCAAAAGCTGAGTGGCTGCTCCCGGGGCAAGCAAAGCATCAAAGAGCGCCCGGGAACAGCGCGGGAGAGGCGATAATTGGAGCAGGAAAACAAGGGACGAGGCGGGAGAAGCTCCTTCGGCTCCCCGCGTCCTTCAAAGGCTCGGGAAGGACGGCGGGAGGTCGGGTTGGGAACGGGGAAAGGGGAAAAGGGGAGAAGGGAAAAGGGGGAAAGGGGAAAAGGGGAAAAGGGGAAAGGGGAAAAGGGGAAAGGGGGAAAGGGGGAAAGGGGAGAAGGGAAAAGGGGAAAAGGGGAAAAGGGCAGAGAATGAAAGGGCAGAGCTGCGGGGAGGGCACAGGGCAAAGCGGGGAGAATGAGCCACGGAGCCGGGAGTGACCCCATGGAGATGGGAGTGACCCCACGGGGATGGGAGTGACCCCATGGGGATGGGAGTGACCCCACGGGGATGGGAGTGACCCCATGGGGATGGGAGTGACCCCACGGAGCCGGGAGTGACCCCACGGGGATGGGAGTGACCCCATGGGGATGGGAGTGACCCCCCGGGGATGGGAGTGACCCCCCGGGGATGGGAGTGACCCCATGGAGCTGGGAGTGACCCCACAGAACCGGGAGTGACCCCACGGAGCTGGGAGTGACTCCACAGAACAGGGAGTGACCCCATGGGGATGGGAGTGACCCCACAGAGACAGGAGTGACCCCATGGGGATGGGAGTGACCCCACGAAGCTGGGAATGACCCCATGGAGCTGGGAGTGACCCCACAGAGCCGAGAATGACCCCACGGAGCCAGGAGTGACCCCACAGAACTGGGAATGACCCCAGAGAGCCGGGAGTGACCCCACAGAGCCGGGAGTGACCCCTGACTATTGGCAACACCGGAGTTGAGTGACCAACCCCCCCTTTGAACAATCCTGGCCCAGGACTGACCAAGGCTGAACAAACCCCCGTGTGCAGCCCGTCCCACCCACCAGGGACCTTCTCCAGCCCCTCACTGCCAACCTGACCCTGCTGAACCTTTTCCCTGCCCTTGCCAGAGCACCAGGAGGAAGGAGATGGGAGTCAGACCCCAACCAGCCTCCCCCTGCAGCCCTCCTCCAGCCCCTCAGCTGTGTTTCCATCGAGGCTATCACATGGATTTTGATAAGGTGTGATGGGGCTGCTGGCATAATTTAATCATTTTACATTAACATAAAAAAAAATCACATTAATCACACCCTGAAAATAATAATTACGGCCTTCCCCTACACCCATATGTGAATACACCCAAATTGGAATATCCTGTCCAAGACCAGGATTATTGGATTAATAAGACAAAGAGCAAAGGAAAGATTGTAGTGAGATATTCTGTATTTAATATGTTTTTAATCAAGAGGAATAAAAGCCCGGGCCAGAGGCACTGGATGCCTTGGTGACACCTCCAGAGGGTGTGCAAGGTGCTGCCTTCTCTCCCTGCTCGGGGATTAATGCTTTAATTTGTGTTGTAAATGAACAAATAAATCACCTCGAAATCACAGGGGCTGTGAGTATTTACTGCTGAGGAGCACCAGGACTTCATCCCTGTTTGGGGAGGCTGGCACCCACCTGAAGCAAGGAGCATTCCCAGGAGGCACCTGCAGGTGAAAATTCCAGAATATCCACTGGAAATCCCAGGGGAGGCTGAGGTCAGGGTCGGGGGAAGAACCTGGGGATTCTCCAGGAGTGGGAAGAGCCCCAGAGAGAGGAAATCCTGGGGTATCTGTGCCTCAAATGCAGGGAAAAACCCTTCTGGGAATTGCAAGGAATTCTGAGAATCCTCCCCACTGGAACAGGGTGGGGTCTGAGCACAACCTGCTGCAAATTCTGGGGGGAAAATCCCTGAGGAGACGCAGGCAGCAGCACAGGGGGGCATTTCCTGGGGTCTGCACCCTGGGAGCCCCCCTAGCACCCCAGGAAGGGCTGGAGGGTGTGCTCAGCACAAAAACAGATTTGGGGTGCTGGGAGGGACAGATTTGGGGTGCTGGCAGGGACAGATTTGGGGTGCTGGGAGGGACACTTTTCCTGAGGTGAAGAGGTGGGAGGCCTCAGCAAAGCCCAGGCTGAGCAAACAGAAGTGGATCAGCCCAGGAGCTCAGCCCTCACTGCTGTGAAAGCAAAGCTGCTCTCCACAGCTCTGCTCTGCTTTGGGGTTTGTGGCTGATTTCTGGGCAATGTGGGCAGAGCAGTAACTAAAGCCACCCTCCAAAATTCTCCAGTGACGTTTTCTGCCGAGCCAGGACAGCAAACAAACTCGTACCTGTCCAGCCCTCAGTGCTCCCTCCTCCAAACCCTGCTCGGGTCTCGGTTTGCTCCCAGCCCTGAGCAGATTTTCACGTTTTGCTGATATTTGAGGTTCTGTCCCTGGGAAATCCGAGCCCTTGGGCTGTGGGGAGAGCAGGAATCCCCTGAGCCAGCCCAGCTCCCCGTGTGAGCCCCACAGATAACTCTGAGCCCCACAGATAACTCTGGGGGCCACAAATATCCCTGAGACCCACAAATAACTCTGGGGTCCACAAATATCCCTGAGACCCACAAATAACTCTGAGCCCCACAGATAACTCTGGGGGCCACAAATATCCCTGAGACCCACAAATAACTCTGGGGGCCACAAATATCCCTGAGTCCCACAAATAACTCTGAGCCCCACAAGTAACTCTGGGGTCCACAATAACTCTGAGCCCCACAGATAACTCTGAGCCCCACAAATAAGTCTGAGCCCCACAATAACTGAGCCCCACAAATAACTCTGGGGGCCACAATAACTCTGAGCCCCACAACTAACTCTGGGGCCCACAAATAACTCTGAGCCCCACAAATAACTCTGGGGTCCACAAATAACTCTGAGCCCCACAATAACTCTGAGCCCCACAATAACTCTGGGGTCCACAAATAACTCTGGGGTCCACAATAACCCTGAGCCCCACCAATAACTCTGAGCCCCACAAGTAACTCTGAGCCCCACAATAACTCTGAGCCCCACAAGTAACTCTGAGCCCTACAATAACTCTGAGCCCCACAAATAACTCTGGGGTCCACAATAACTCTGAGCCCCACAAATAACTCTGAGCCCCACAAATAACTCTGAGCCCCACAATAACTCTGAGCCCCACAATAACTCTGAGCCCCACAAATAACTCTGAGCCCCACAGATAACTCTGAGCCCCACAGATAACTCTGAGCCCCACAAATAACTCTGAGCCCCACAATAACCCTGAGCCCCACAGATAACTCTGAGCCCCACAAGTAACTCTGAGCCCCACAAGTAACTCTGAGCCCCACAAACAACTCTGAGCCCCACAAATAACTCTGAGCCCCACAATAACTCCAGGCCCCACAATAACTCTGAGCCCCACAATAACTCTGAGCCCCACAATAACTCTGAGCCCCACAATAACTCTGAGCCCCACAATAACTCCAGGCCCCACTGCTGGGATCACTTCTGCAGCTGTGGCTGCTTTCAGAGCCCCTCCCCAGCCCCTGCTGGCCCTGCCAGGCCGGTGCCAGCACCAGGGCTGTGCCAGCTGTGCCCTGCTGCAGGGGACTGTCCCCACCAGGGACCAGGCAGGGGTCTCACCTGCTGCAAAGTCTCTGCTTGACACGCCCCAAAACGCTGCCATGAAATTAAATAAAATTAAATGTTCGTACCCTGAGCACTCCGGAGTGTTTTCACCAATATCAGTGCCCAATATCTCAAATGAGCCCGTTTTCAGATTAACCTCCCGAGCTCTGCAGTGTTCCATTCTGCCCCAGGTGTGCACAAGGCCGTTCCCTGCTGCTGGAAAGCGATTTCTGTTATCACAAGCTGGCTCAGTGTTCAAAGCCCCGGCGCTGCTGTGTTTAATTCACAGCCAGAGTGACCCCAGGCCCAGCCCCAAGTGCACAACTCAAACCCCCTGGTTGTGCCCAAAGCCATTTCTAAACCCCAAACCAGGCCCTTCCCAGGAGGATCTGCAGCACAGGTTGAGAAAAGCTGAAGCGAGGTCTTAACATGAAAATTTCAGCCCCATTTTCTCTAAAATCAGCAGATCCTCCTGGGCTCTGCTGCATCCACGGCCAAAGCAGCAGAGCCCAGATGGGAATGTTTAATCCCTGCCACGATCCCGACTTTATGAACTCCACAGATGCCTGAAAAGAAACTTTATAAACTCTACAGAGGCCTAAAAATAAGCTTTGTGAACTCCACAGATGTCTAAAAACCCCTGGAGCTGCGAGGCCAGCGACACCTCAGATCCCAGCAGTGCAAGCCCTCCCAGGACAGGCAGGAATTCCCAGGAATTCCCCAGGCACCGGCCACTTGGTGCCTTTCCAGCCCTAAAAACTGAAACAACCCCAGCCCCCTCTAATTCCAGCAGCACAGAGACTCCCAGAACCTGTCAGGGAACAGCACCAAACCCACAGGGATCACCCACAGGACATCCCAAAATCCCCTCCTGGGAGCTCCCGGAGCTCTCGGGAACGTGCCCATTCCCTGGGGAGCTGTTCCAGTGCCCCACCGCCCTCTGGGCGAAGAACTTTTCCCTGCAATCCACCCTAAATCCCTGCAATCCAGCCCAAATCCCTCCTGACACGGCGCTGGGCTCCTGCCTCTGCTCACCAGGGAGAAGAGCTCAACGCCCGATTATCACTCAGCTCCTCCCTCCCGCAGCCAGCGGCGAAAGGACATTTAAAGGCACCAAAACAGCGACAAAAAGAGAGCCCAATCTGTTTCCAGATCAGCTTCTGAACACCAGCAGCCCCTCTGCCTCCTCGGGGGTACAGCCACCCCGCCCCACAGCAGCTCCCTGCCCCGTCAGGCGCTCCTGGACCCGGCCAGGAACATTTTTATCTCAGGGCTCTCAGCTCCAAGCACAGACACCTCTCAGCAGCAGCAGCTCCTGGAGTGAGGATGGAGGAGCAGCTCTCTCAGGGAAAGGCTTTTGGCCGTTCCCGTTTGTTTATTTTGGGCTTTCTCCATTTTCTGACAGGTTTGTTTTGTTGTTGTTTTTTTTTTTTTTTTCCTGCAAACCCCAGCAGAGCGAGAGAGGCTGGGAGGAATCAGCCAGGAGATCTTACATAATCCTCCAGCCGTGCAGCAAAGCCGGCTGGGGAGCAGGGATCCCACAGAATTCCCGTGGGATTCCCACGCCTTTGCACGGGCACCGGGAGCACTCCCAGCTCCCGGCCGGGATCGGGACGATCCCGAGTTCCCAGCAGGGAAATAAACGCTGCCCGTCACTGGTGCTCGGGAAAATCCCGCCGGGAACAGGCTCAGCCCCCGGTCCCTGCCCGGGAGAGGCTCAGCTGCACTCCCAGATTAACCCCAGAGCTGCCCCCGCTGGAAACTGGGGCAGGAGCTGCTCAGCTAACCGGGTTTAACATTTATCGAGGAGATCGGCAGGAAATCGGAGTAAAGGCACAGGGAACAATGGGGGGTTTAAACACTTCGGTGTGGGCTGGGCCGCCCTCACCTCAACCCCTCTCCCTGGCCTGTGCTTGTGCCCAAACCCCCGAGATTCTGGGGAGAAAAAAGGGGGAGTTTGGGAACTCTGCTCCAGTCAATCAGATGTGGCAGCAGCTTCCATCAGTTCTGTGTCACTGTCCTCTGCTGATGCGGGGACAGGGTGACACCCTCTGCTCACCCTCCCAGCGCTTCTGCTGCTGAGCTCAAACCCACCCGTAACAAAGTACCAAAAAGAGGAAAAAAAACCCCCCAAACATCTGGTTTATTCTTGAGAAACGACAAAACAAGGGCTCAAATGACACCAAATCGTTGTTGGAATATGTCACTTGAAGAGAAATCAGGTGGATGTTTTACTTAACTCATTTGGGGTTTTGTAAAGTTCTGTTTTTGTGAAGCATAAATAGGTGTCGTTCTTCAGACTCCCACGGGGCTTCACAACAAGCCACCACTTAAACTCCAAAGGCGAAGTGAAAAAAAAAGAGGAAATGAGGGGAAAGTGTTTCTTTTCCTTATGCCAGGACGATGCTCTGGAGCCACAACACAAACACATTCAGCGATGCTGACTTGGAGCGAGCTGACACCAGCTCTCATCACACCTGAGATCTCCTGCCCCTCCAAGAACTCCTGTCAGACCCAGACAATCCCATCTCCCACTCCGGGCACTCCTGTTTTCCCTCTGGAACACCAGGAATGCGGCCGACGCTCGGCAGCAGCACCAGCCGCGCTCCAGGGTGGCCCCAGCTCCCCGGGAAGGGGAATTATTTCCCTTTCCACACTGCAGGATGATGCACCATTTCTCCGAACAGCACCACAGGCCCGACACTGGCCTGGGGAGCAGCGGCCGCGATCCCGGGCTCTGATTCCCACCGAGCCCAACTTCTCCCCGTGCCCCGGGAATGTGCTCGAGGTGCCGGCCAGGCCACAACCTGTCACCCCTCCCCGCCCGATGCTGCTGCTCATCCCAGCGCTCCCACTCCGGCCCGCTCCCCTTCCTGCCGCTCGTGTTCCCTCAGCCGGCTCCAGGCACGGCACAGCCCCTCTCCCCCAGCCCGGCCATCTCCAGCAATCCCCGCTCCAGGTTTTTCCCCAACTTTTCCCCGCGCCGCCCCCTCCCCGTCCCTCAGGCCCTGCGCTCCCCCCCCCCCCCCCCCCCCACCTCCCAACTCCTTCCCCTCCGCTCTCACCTCGCGGCCCGAGGAGCGGCCCCGCTGGCGGTGCGGCGCTGCTGGGAGGCCGGAGGGAGGCGGGGAGCGCTGCCCGGGCAGGTGCGGTGTGTGGGGACGGCCCCCGGACCCCGCAGCCCCCTCAGGAGACCACCAGCAGCAAGGGATCACTATTTGGCAGCATGTCCTCCCGGGCCGGTCTCCGCCGAGCGCGACCCGGGGATCACTATTGCGCAGGTGCCCGCAGCAGCTCAGCGCGCATGCGCGCGGTGCCGGGGCGGCGGGGGGGGGGCCGGGATATGGCGCTGCCCAGCGCTCCCCTCACGGCTGCGCACGCGCACTACGCCACTGGCGCCGCCGGCCACGCCCACCGCCTTTTATAGCCGCGCGCGCGTCGCGCGAGACCTGTCCCCCCGCCGCGAGCACGCGCGGCCGGGCTGGCTCCTGCGCATGCGTCTGCACGGAGCCCTCACTTTGTGGCAGGTCCCGTCCCTCCTGCGCTTTCACGGACAGATCACTTTGTGGCAGGCGTGCCCTGGCGGCCCTGCCCCGCCTGCTGCCCCGCCGATGAATCCCCGTCTGGCAGCGCCGCGCAGCGTGCGCCGCGTCCCTCGCTGTCCCCGCTGTCGCTGCTCGGCTCCGGCTGCTGCTGTCGCAGTGCCGTTCCACCGCCGGGCCGGCGCGGGCGGCGCTCTCCCTGCCCGTGTGTGCCACAGAGCCCTGCCCCACACGGCCCTCGCAGGCGGCACTGCCTTCCCCCCGTGCCTGGGGAGGTTTCCGGGTGTGCCATCGCCCTTTTCCCTCACGGCTCCATGAGGGGACACCCGCCTGAGGGAATGGTGGGAGCCATCTCCCCTTCCCTCATGGCTTCATGAGGGGATACCTGCCCGAGGGAATGGCGGGAGCCACCTCTCCTTCCCTCACAGCTCCATGAGGGCCTGGCTGCCTGAGGGAATGGCAGGAGCCATTGCCTTTTCCCTCACGGTTCCATGAGGGGACACCCGCCTGAGGGAATGGTGGGAGCCATCTCCCCTTCCCTCAGGGCTCCATGAGGGGACACCTGCCTGAGGGAACGGCAGGAACCATCGCCCTTTCCCTCACAGCTCCGTGAGGGGAAACCTGCCTGAGGCAATGGCGGGAGCCATCTCCCCTCACAGCTCCATGAGGGGACACCCGCCCGAGGGAATGGCGGGAGCCATCTCTCCTTCCCTCACGGTTCCATGAGGGGACACCTGCCTGAGGGAATGGCGGGAGCTATCTCCCCTCACAGTTCCATGAGGGCCTGGCTGCCCGAGGAATGGTGGGAGCTATCACTCCTTCCCTCACGGTTCCATGAGGGGACACCCGCCTGAGGCAATGGTGGGAACCATCGCCCTTTCCCTCACAGCTCCATGAGGGGACACCTGCCCAAGGGAATGGCGGGTTTCCCCTCACAGCTCTGTGAGGAAATGTTACCAAAACCCTCCAAAAACGTCATGAGAAATAAGACTCCGCCCCGGTTTTTCAGTGTTATCGACTCAGGCCTTGCTTGATTCTTGGCCCAGGCTGGTGTGTGGCTGGTGAAGTTCCTCCACGCCCACGCTGATACAAAGCTTTTTTACTTATTTATACATTTTCAGCAAAGGAAGCAATTAATTCGCTGGTATGTCTCTTCTCTGCTACTTTGTAGTGGTTTATAACCAGTGAAGCAAAAAATGTCATTGTTACCAGTCCTTAATTACCAGAATGTTTGTAGAGAAGCTTACCCAGAGCCAGCCTGCCCCTCCTGCCACTTCCAGCCTCGGGGTGAATTAATTCCATTGCACACAAAGCACCCCAAAACTGAATCAGGTTCCACAGCACGGCCACACTTATTGAAACGGGAAATGCAAAATATTTTTGTCTTCTCTCTCCCCCTCCCAGGTGAGAAGTGCTGCTCCTGCCCTGGGGCCACCACACGGCTGGCTCCTGGGTTATTGGGAATTTTCTCCAGGTTTTCCTGGCAAGTGTCTCCTCCAAGTCCCGAGCAATCCTCGGATCCTGCTGCATTCCTTCGTGTCCCCAAGCGCTGCCCGTGGTGACAGAGCAGCAGGTGATGCTGCACTGATGAGGAAATCGCTCTGTGAGGTGCAGGCTGGTTGTTTGCATTCCCGTGCCGGCCGCACATTTCTCCTGGAAACCGCTTTTCATCCCCTTGCCAGTCCCATCTCATATTCCCACCTAAGCTGTGGGTTTTCAGCGATGTGTTTGTCCCTCTCAGGGCTGAAGTGGCAGAGGAAATTACAGCACCAGTTTTGCAGACAACAAAGAGATTCCCCCCTCCTCCCCGGCAGGCTCTCTGTAACCAGAACAAACAGAAATTCTCCTTTAATCCAGCACTGGCCGAGTGTCACTCTGCAGCGGGGAAGTCAAGTTCTTTTTCAGGTTCTCCTGATCAAAATTCTCTTGTTCCCAGGAAGTGCAAAATTAAATTGGGCACCTGTGGAAACGGAGGTGGAATCTCACCTCTCCTCCCTTTGCAGAAGTCATTCAGGCTCAGCTCTGTCCCCCTTGGCGGCTGGGAGAAGAGAATTGTTGGCACTTCTTCCTGGCTGGGAGACAGTTCTGCGGAAACAAACAATCCCAGGTGCTTGAACCTGGGATATTGGGATGGGGAGAGGAGAGAGCTCTGAATTCCCAGCTCCAGGGACAATCCCTGGCTGGCAGCAGGCAGGTGGCACTTCCCCGTGCCAAGGGACACCAAACGCTGCAGCCCCCCCAGGCTGGGAGGTGTCTCCCCTCTCGGTTTCATTTCCAGGGAAAGCTGATGAAACCGAGGGCTCTGAGAGCCGCCGTGTGCAGGAATTTTAACTAGCTGCTGCTCTTTAATATTCACTTCCTCTTCGGGTTTAATTATTTCGTCCCTGCGTTTTTTTTTCCCTTTCAATTTACTAAAACTCCAGAAATGTAATTAGGGGAGAGGCTGAGCTGCGGAGAGCTCGCCAGCCTTTCTCCGCCGTGATTAAACGGAGCAGCGCTGCCTCCAGCGAGGGGCTGCGGGACAGGATTCCAATCATTATCCCCTTATCCGGGCAGGATCTGCGGCACGTCGGGATCGGCCTTATTGAAAAACGCAGCGCTAATTAAACTCCGCTATCAGGAGAGGAGGAGAGCGCGGTTATTTCATTATTTCCCGGACCCAAACCAACCCCCTCCGAACAGAGCCCGGCTCAATCGCGGGTGAGAGGGGGGGGGAGAATTAACGAGGCTTTAATTCGTGCAGCGCTCCAGGTGCCGCTGCCCTCTGCCCGTGCCAGGGGCACCTGTGGAGCTCCTTCCCCGCCCGGAGAGCCCCGAAGGCGGCATCGCTGCTGGGTTTGGGGAGCTGCTCGCTCCGTGTTAAACCCCAACCCTTCAGCCCTGCGCTTGGTTGTTGGGCGGTCATTTTTTGGGTTACAGCCCGTGAAGGATCCGTTCTCCCCCGCTGCTGCCGGGGTTGTTTTCCCACCCCGGCAGATCTCCCCAGCCCAGATCTCTTCTCGGTGCCCGCACGGCGGCTGAGGACGGGCAGAGCTGCTGGATCCCGGGATCCCTGAGCCGCGGAAAGCTGAGCAGCCCCCGGGGAAGGGGGATGGAGAGCCTGGATGCTGCAGCCCCGCTGCTCCGGGTGGGATTCACAGCAGCACGGCACAGACTGAGCCAGGGGCTGAGCCCAGCTGCCCTTCCCTGTGAATTACTGAGCGTGGTGTGGGAAATATCCCCACCCTCAACAGCTCCTGAGGCGGGGAGGGGTTAAGCAGCTTATTTCTGTGTCTAAATAAAATGTCGGTGTCTTTTTTTGCAGAAATAAATCAAATATTGGTGTTTTTATACACGTTTGGAGCAGCCTGGGAGGTGTCCCTGGATGGAACCGGGTGAGCTCTGAGGTCCCTCCAGCCCAAACCCACCCGGGAATTCTGTGATGGAGGCACCCGGATCCCAAACCAGCACGATCCAGCCCTGCCCATCCAATCCGTGCTCAGTGCAAACCCCCAGGGCTCGGCCCTTCCACCAGAGAATTCCTCTCGAGAATTCCATGAGAGAATTCCATGAGAGAATTCCACGAGAGAATTCCTCTCGAGAGGGGGCTGCTCTGGTGGGACAGCCCCTCTCCAGGCACCCAGGGCTCCCTGCCCTGCACATCTCCCACCCGAATTTCCCTCCCTGACTCCCAAACACCCCGGGAAGCCTCGCTCAGCTCAGCCCTCGCCGCTGTGATTAAACCCCGCTTTTGTTTGGGAGAAAACAAACACCGCCTAAAACAAACCCTGCCCTGGAGGTTTTAATTGCAGGGAATCGGCTGGGTTGCTATTTTTACCTGGCTTGGAAAGGCATCAAAGCTGCTTTTGGAGGAGAGGAGGAACTGAGCCTTTAAACCGGCAGCGGTGAGCGAGCAGCTCCCCCAGCCCTGAGCGGGGCTTTGCTGCTCGTTAGCAGCAGCTCCTGATGAGGCTGCTCTTGTTTTCCAGGCTGCTTTTGATCCCAGACTCATTAAAACCCCATCCTGCTGCGGGATTGTTTCCCTCTCCCCAAACCTCAGCCCAGAGCGTTGTCCCCAAGTCCCCCAAAGCTGTGGCAGCCCAGGGGCTGGTGCTGGTGGGAGCCTCCAGCCCGGCTCCCTCCCAGCCCAAACCCAAACCACGCCAGGGTTTTGTTTTCCCAGCCACGCTCACAACAAAACAAATCAACAGATGAGGGGTTCGGTGCCTCGGGAGGTTCAGGTTTGGGGATGTTTGGAGCAGAGTTTTCTGCCGGCCGTGGGGAGGGAGAGGCCTCTGCTCCTGCCCCAGGGCGGCCTCCAGGTCCCTCCCGGGGGCTCCCAGCAGGGATTTCATGAAGGGAAAAGCCCAATATTTGATTTGATGCGGGGACAATTAAACCAAACCTGCAGGGAAGCAAACCATTAAATCCTCAAATCATTAAATCATCAAACCGTTCACCAGCCTGGAAGCCTTTCCTTGCTGTGCCCCAAACACCCTCCAGGCATTTCAAAGGGACACCAAGACTCCAAGGGAACAACAACAATTCCTTATGCACCCGTGTGAGCAGGAAATGATCCCTTTCAGGATTCTCTCCATCCCTACAAAACAGCCAAAATTCCAGTCCCTTCCACCTCCCTCTCCAAACATTTGGGGCTTTTCTTTTCTTTTCTTTTTTTTTTTTGGGACCATCTGCTGCTGGAGCTGCAGGAGAAGCAGCGGAGATGAAAGGAGAGAGAGAGATCGGAGCTGCCAAATTCCCCCCCTGCGGCTGCCGGGGCTCGGCTCCTCGCTCCAGCCTCACCCTCCCGGAGCAGCTGCGGGGCCGCTCCGGGTCCCCCCGGACCCGGCAGAGAATCCCGGCGGGAATGGTTTTGGCAGAGAATCCCAGCGGGAATGGTTTGGGTAGAGAATCCCACCGGGAATGGTTTTGGCAGAGGATCCCACCGGGAATGTTTGGTTATGGCAGAGGATCCCACCGGGAATGGTTTTGGCAGAGGATCCCACCGGGAATGGTTTTGGCAGAGGATCCCACCGGGAATGGTTTTGGCAGAGAATCCCACTGGGAATGGTTTTGGTAGAGAATCCCACCGGGAATGGTTTGGGTAGAGAATCCCACCGGGAATGGTTTGGGTAGAGAATCCCACCGGGAATGGTTGTGGCAGAGAATCCCACCGGGAATGTTTAGTTATGGCAGAGAATCCCGGCAGGAAGGATTTTGGCAGAGAATCCCACCGGAATGGTTTTGGCAGAGAATCCCACCGGGAATGGTTTTGGCAGAGAATCCCGGCGGGAATGGTTTTGGTAGAGAATCCCACCGGGAATGGTTTTGGCAGAGGATCCCACCGGGAATGTTTGGTTATGGCAGAGGATCCCACCGGGAATGGTTTTGGCAGAGGATCCCACCAGGAATGGTTGTGGCAGAGGATCCCACCAGGAATGGTTTTGGCAGAGGATCCCACCGGGAATGGTTTTGGCAGAGAATCCCGGCGGGAATGGTTTTGGTAGAGGATCCCAGCGGGAACGGTTTTGGTAGAGAATCCCACCGGGAATGGTTTTGGTAGAGAATCCCAGCGGGAATGGTTTTGGCAGAGAATCCCACCGGGAATGGTTTTGGCAGAGAATCCCACCGGGAATGGTTAGTTATGGCAGAGAATCCCGGCAGGAACGGTTTTGGTAGAGAATCCCACCGGGAATGGTTTTGGTAGAGAATCCCGCCGGGAATGGTTTTGGCAGAGGATCCCACCAGGAATGGTTTTGTTTTCCACGCCGGGTTCCGGGAGCTCGGAGCTGTCTGGGAGGAGCAGGGGGAGGATTTCAGCTCCAAACGCGGCTCCTGGAGGCTCTGCTGGTGGCCGGGAGGGATCAAACACAGCGAGAACCGGGGGACAGCCTGGAGAGAAGCGGGGTTTGCGGCTGGGCTCGGCCGCAGCGGCTCAGCTCGGGCAGGGATCGCGCAGGAGCCGCTTTTTGCTGGGAATGGTTGGAAGCAGAGTTCCCCCTGCCGGTAACCGAGGCCGGAGCGGGCTGAAATCGGGATCTGAAGCCAACAAAAACCGGGCAGGAGGAAAAGCGGGATGGGTTGGGAGCCGCTCAGCTCGGCCCCAGCGATCCGCACCCGCCCCAGGCACAAATCCTGCCCGGCCCCGGCTGCGGGGGGAGCAACCCCCGGGAATTCCCTGCGGGAACGTCCTGCCCAGCCAGGCCAGCCCCAGAACATTCCAGAGCCTCGCTCCTGCCTCAAAATTCCTCTTGGGAAAGTGCTCCTTACCCCAAAGCTGCACAGGCAGAGGGAGCTCCCGGGGCTGAAAAAAAAACCCAAACCCAGAATCTTGGATTTACCTGGATTTGCATCCCATGAACTGGAGAAGGTCTGGTCCAAGCTGGGACTGAGCCGGAGAGCTGTGGAGAGCCTGGGATTTGTCCCTTGGGCAATTCTGAGCTGCCTCCAGGTGTGGAACCATGGAATGGTTGGGGCTGGGAGGGACCTTAAACCCCACCCAGCCCCAGCCTGGGACACCTCCCAGCACCCCAGGGCTGGATGGGGCTCCCTTGGTCCCTCCCTGCTGGGAATAAACCCCAACAGGCCTTGGCAGCAGGAAGAAAAATCCCTTTTACCCCTCCCTGGCAGCACTTTGTGCACCCCTGGCCCTTCCTGGGGGACGGGAGGAGTTTCCTGACACTTCCCCCCAATCCCAGCAAAGCCCAAACCCCACGGAACAGAACCTCCCCTCTCCCAAAAGCGCCTTGGAGGACAAAAAGCAGCAGAGGATGGGAATTCCTGCAGTCCCACCCCGAGGGACAGCTGGATCCAGGCAGGAACACCCCAAAGGCTCCTCAGGAGGGCTCAGGAGCCCCAGAGAGCTGCTCCTGCCCAGGGGAAACGTCAGAGCTGCTCTGGGAATTCCTCCTGGGGGATCCCACGGGGTGAGATCCAGATCCAGGGGGTTCAGCCCCAGAGCTGCCCCAAATTTGGGGAATTCTCATTTCCTGGGAGCCAGGACAGGGCTGGGGCACACCCAGGGTTTGTCTGCTGACACAACCCCGAGGGGGAAAACCCAAAGGGACCCTCAGGAAAACCCAAAGGGACCCCCAGGAAAACCCAAGGGGATCCTCAGGAAAACCCCACAATCACAGCAGGGAGCCTCCAAGGAGGCTGGAACCCCCAAGGAGTGGGACCCCTCCTCTCCCTCCCTGCAGGGCAGAGCTGGGTGCCCCCCAAACCAGCCAGACCCCCACAGAAAGCTCTGGAGAAGTGACCATTGTCCGTTTTTCTTTAATAAAGACAGGAAGGATTTGTGTTTTCCTGTTAAGGCAAGGATCTGCTGCTCGGCTCCAGCTCTGATTACACACACAAAAAAAAAGCTGAATTACACCTCAAACTAAAGGATTACATTTTAGAGACGATTTAGAATTAAAAAAAAAACCAAACCAAACCCAGAAATAAATTCCACAGGGTTTCCCTCCGATTTCCCCCCTCCTGAGTCCAGTTCCACACCAGATTCTGAGGTACAAGACAATAAATTAAAAGTTCATTCCGACTGCGGGGATCGACCTCAATGCGACGTCTTCTTCACCCCCTTCCCGAATTTGGCATCGAGTCCAAGGCCTGCCAGGGGACAGAACACCAGGTTTGTGCTCCTCACAGCAGCAGGAAAACGGGAATTTTGGGAAAAAATCACCTGAATATCCCCAGATTTACCCACAGAACGAGCTAACCCGGCTAAAATTGCACCCACTAAAATAAAATCTCTGTTCTATAAAATAAAAAATGTTCTTTACCTTTAAGATTATTTATCTTTAAAAGAACACCTCAAAACATCCATAACCCATTTGCAGCTTAAGAAAGCTGCCAAAAAAAAACTTCACAAAATATGTTCCCAGGCAGCCGTTTTTACAATTAAAACCTACAAAAAGCCTATTCTAAGTTATCAATAAAAGAAATTCCATAATAAACTAAAAAAACACCAAAACTTCCCTCTTCGAATAAACTAATAAAAAGGGATTTCATAAATAGCAACTAACTGAAAGTCCTAAGTTTCGTCTCTTTATGTCATTAATAAAAAACAAAAAAGTTAGAGAATTGTAAAAAAAAAAAAAGTTTAAAAATTTCATTTTCTTCTTTTGGCATGCATTAATAAATCTATTATTTATTAATGGTTATGTATTAATTTATTAATGACTATTTATTATTTTATTAATGATCATGTAGTAATTTATTAATGCCTACGTATTAGTTTATTAATGATTACGTATTCGTTTATTAATGATCATTTAGTAATTTATTAATGATTATGTATTAATTTATTAACGATTATGTATCCGTTTATTAATGATAATTTATTAATTTATTAATGATTACATATTAGTTTATTAATGATTATTTAGTAATTTATTAATGATAATGTATTAATTTATTAACTATTATATATTCGTTTATGAATGGTTATTTATTAATTTATTAATGATAATATATTAATTTATCAATGATTATTTATTAATTTGTGAATGATTATTTATTAATGATAGTCTATTAATTTATTAATAAATATACCTTTACACCTTTAAGTTTAAAGCTACTCTACTTCTCTCCTAACCCCATCTCACAACTAAAAAAATTCAAAATCTGCTGAATTTAACAAACAAAACCAAGCAAACCAACCAACCAACCTACTTCACTTCTCTCCCAACCCCATCTCACAACTAAAAAACCTCAAAATGTGCTGAATTTAACCAACCAAACCAAACCAACACAAAACCATCCCAGGGAGGGGGAAGGACCCAAGGGACCCCCTGGTCCTGCCCCCCCTGCCGAGCTCCCAGGGCAGGGCAGAGCCCCCAGACTCACCCAGGAACACCAGCACGGTGCCCACCCACTGCATGGGGCTGATGGGGTTGGCAAAGAGCACCACGGAGGCCAGGATGGTGAAGAACTTGCGGGTGGTGGTGATGATGGAGCAGGTGAGCGGCCCGAAGTACACCACGGTCATGAAGATGAAACTCTGCCCGGGACAGAGAGCACGGCCCTGTCAGTGCCACTGGCACTGTCATTGTCACTGTAACTGCCCCTGTCAGTGGCACTGGCACTGTCAGTGTCATTGTCATTGTCACTGTAACTGTCACTGTGACTGTCACTGCAACTGCAACTGTCACAGCCCTGTCAGTGGTACTGGCACTGTCATTGCAACTCTCACTGTCACTGCAACTGCCCCTGTCAGTGCCACTGGCACTGCCATTGTCACTGTCATTGTCACTGTAACTGTGACTGTCACTGCCACTGCCCCTGGCACTGCAACTGCAACTGTCACTGTCACAGCCCTGTCAGTGGCACTGGCACTGTCATTGCAACTGTCACTGCCCCATCAGTGTCACTGTCACTGCCCCTGTCACTGTCATTGCAACTGTCACTGTCACTGCAACTGCCCCTGTCACTGCCAGAGGAAACCCTCAAGGAGCTCCCCTCAAACCCTGGGGATCTGTTGGAGCCCTGGGCACCGGGGATTTGGGGTTTCTGTGCTGCCAGGCACTGCCCCCCCTGCAAACCCTGCACCCCACAGCTCCCAAAGCTGAGGGACAGCGCTGGGACTGTGGGGGTGGGGTTTGGATAGAAGTGTGTGACAGCACAGGGGGCAAAATCAGAGTTTCAGGGGTTAGAATGCAGTAATATCCATAAAGCAAGGTGGGGGATTCAGGGCAGAGGCTGAGCCCCTCTTTTTCACCTTCTTCTCCGTGGTCTGGTGGTGTTTTATGATTGGGTAAAAAAAATCTGCACTGTGGGCCAGGGGTGGTTGGTTATTGGGTTAAAAGTAAAAATAATTCAGGTGTCATCTCACAACTGGGCAGTTTGTGCTTAAAGGCCTTGTAGAGACAGACACACACAGAGCCATTTGTCGCTTTGTCAGCTGGAACTCACAGCCCACAGACTGCACCAGAGATAAGAATCAATGAACACCTGAGCCCAAACATGAAATCTGTCTCTGGAGCAATTAATCCCAGTTTTAACAGAAAAGAAGAAATCCACAGTTACTCCTGGGTTGGAGTGGCTTTATGGGACCCTGGCACGGGCTGGGCACTGAAGCTCACCCAGGGACACCTCCCCCAGTCCCAGGGTGCTCCAACCCGGCCCTGGATCCCCTGGGGATCCCATCCCACCCCAAACCCACCTGGCCCAGGGCGCTGGTGAGGCCGAAGAGGAGGATGTTGGAGATGATGCTGGGGTAACGCTCCGTGAAGCTCAGGAACTCCCAGAGCTCCCCCGTGAACAGGATCCCTGCAAAACAGCCCAGGTGAGCGGGCACACGGGGCCAGGGAGGGCTCAGGACCCCCAAACATGGGGAGTGAACCCCACAGAGAGCAGCAGGGGAAGAGATCCGCCCTCCTGGTTAATTAATGAACAAAAGATCATTAACTGGGATCAAACTCCAAGAGAGCAGTGCCCGGCAATTCATCAGGAGAGCTGCTGCCAACAACTCCTGCAAGGGTTTGGGCTGGAAGGGACTCACAGCTCCTGCAGGGCCAGGGGCAGGGGCAGCTCCCAGCTCTCCTGGGCTCCAGAACCTGCAGGGCCAGGGGCTGCTCCCAGCCCTCCTGGGTCCCAGATCCTGCAGGGCCAGGGGCAGGGGCTGCTCCCAGCCCTCCTGGGCTCCAGATCCTGCAGGGCCAGGGGCAGGGGCAGCTCCCAGCCCTCCTGGGCCCCAGATCCTGCTCCCAGCCCTCCTGGGCCCCAGATCCTGCTCCCAGCCCTCCTGGGCTCCAGAATCTGCTCCCAGCCCTCCTGGGCTCCAGATCCTGCAGGGCCAGGGGCTGCTCCCAGCCCTCCTGGGCTCCAGGTTCTGCTCCCATCTGGAGCAGGAGCTGCTCTGGGAGCCCCAGAGCTGGGCCAGGAACAGAACAAACAAACAGAAATTCCCCAGCAAACCCCAGCCCCAGAGCGCCCCGGGCTGCCCCCCAGCTCCTCACCGGCCCCCAGGAAGAGCGTGGACCAGAGGTTGACGTTGAGCATCATGTGGTTGGAGCCAGTCTGGTAGTGAGCCCTCATGTGGTCCTGGGACACCCCCGTGAGCCCGTCCAGGGTCAGCGACAGCAGCTGGGGACAGACACATGGACAGGGGACGGACGGACAGATGGGGGCACGGGGTTTATCCCAGCTGAGGGCTGAACCCCACCTGAGAGCCTGGAGCTCATCCCAGGTGTAAATCCCACCTGAGAGCCTGGAGCTCATCCCAGGATTTACCAGTAAACCCCACCCGAGTTCCAGGATTTACCCCACAAATAAATCCCACCTGAGTGCCAGGATTTACCAGTAAATCCCACCTGAATCCCAGGATTTACCCCAGGAATAAATCTCACCTGAGTCCCAGGATTTACCCCACAAATAAATCCCACCTGAGTGCCAGGATTTACCAGCAAACCCCACCTGAATCCCAGGATTTACCCCAGGAATAAATCTCACCTGAGTCCCAGGATTTACCCCACAAATAAATCCCACCTGAGTGCCAGGATTTACCAGTAAATCCCAACTTGGTCCCAGGATTTACCCCAGGAATAAATCCCACCTTGGTCCCAGGATTTACCCCACAAATAAATCCCACCTGAGTGCCAGGATTTACCAGTAAATCCCAACTTGGTCCCAGGATTTACCCCACAAATAAATCCCACCTGAGTGCCAGGATTTACCCCACAAATAAATCCCACCTGAGTGCCAGGATTTACCAGCAAATCCCAACTTGGTCCCAGGATTTACCCCAGGAATAAATCCCACCTTGGTCCCAGGATTTACCCCACAAATAAATCCCACCTGAGTGCCAGGATTTACCAGCAAATCCCACCCGAATTCCAGGATTTACCCCACAAATAAATCCCACCTGAATCCCAGGATTTACCAGCAAATCCCACCTGAATCCCAGGATTTACCCCAAGAATAAATCCCACCTGAATCCCAGGATTTACCCCAGGAATAAATCTCACCTGAGTGCCAGGATTTACCCCACAAATAAATCCCACCTTGGTCCCAGGATTTACCAGCAAACCCCACCTGAATCCCAGGATTTACCCCAAGAATAAATCCCACCCGAATTCCAGGATTTACCCCACAAATAAACTCCACCTGAGTGCCAGGATTTACCCCACAAATAAATCCCACCTGAATCCCAGGATTTACCAGTAAATCCCACCTGAATCCCAGGATTTACCCCAGGAATAAATCTCACCTGAGTGCCAGGATTTGCCCCAAGAATAAATCCCACCTTGGTCCCAGGATTTACCAGCAAACCCCACCTTGGTTCCAGGATTTACCCCAAGAAAAAATCCCACCTGAGCCCCAGGATTTACCCCAGCACCAAACCCCACCTGAATCCCAGGATTTACCCCACAAATAAATCCCACCTAAACCCCAGGATTTACCAGCAAATCCCACCTGAATCCCAGGATTTACCCCAAAAATAAACCCCATCTGAGTGCCAGGATTTACCAGTAAATCCCAACTTGGTCCCAGGATTTACCCCAAGAATAAATCCCACCCGAGTTCCAGGATTTACCCCACAAATAAATCCCACCTGAGCCCCAGGATTTACCCCAGGAATAAATCTCACCTGAGTGCCAGGATTTACCAGCAAATCCCACCCGAATTCCAGGATTTACCCCACAGATAAATCCCACCCGAGTGCCAGGATTTACCAGTAAATCCCACCTGAATCCCAGGATTTACCCCAGCACCAAATCTCACCTGAGTGCCAGGATTTACCAGTAAACCCCACCTTGGTCCCAGGATTTACCAGCAAACCCCACCTGAGCCCCAGGATTTCTCTCAGGTGTAAATCCCACCCGAGAGCCCCCGGGGCTCCCCCAGGTGTAACCCCCACCCCCGTGGGGTCCCCGCACTCACCAGGAGCAGCTCCCCGTAGCCAAAGATGTGCTCGGTGTCCCCCGTGCCCTTCTTGGGCTTGTAGAGGAACAGGGCCACCCCTGCCACGATCAGCAGCACGCACAGGTACTTGGCTGGGGGGTACCTCTTCCTCAGCAGGGTCACCCCCAGCAGCATCACTGCAAGAGGAGAAGTCAAAAACTGCCCCTAAAATCCACTCAGAGGAGTTAAACCCCTAAAAATTCACCCCCAACAGCATCACTGCAAGAGGAGAGGTCAAAAACTGCCCCTAAAATCCACTCACAGGAGTTAAACCCCTAAAAATTCACCCCCAGGAGTGTCACTGCAAGAGGGGAGGTCAAAAACTGCCCCTAAAATCCACTCAGAGGAGTTAAACCCCTAAAAATTCACCCTCAGGAGTGTCACTGCAAGGGGGGAGGTCAAAAACTGCCCCTAAAATCCACTCAGAGGAGTTAAATCCCTAAAAATTCACCCCCAGGAGTGTCACTGCAAGAGGGGAGGTCAAAAACTGCCCCTAAAATCCACTCAGAGGAGTTAAATCCCTAAAAATTCACCCCCAGAAGCATGACTGGGGAGAAGGGAGATAAAAAACTGCCCCTAAAATCTGCTCACAGGAGTTAAACCCCTAAAAATTCACCCCCAGGAGTGTCACTGCAAGAGGAGAGGTCAAAAACTGCCCCTAAAATCTGCTCACAGGAGTTAAACTCCTAAAAATTCACCCTCAGGAGCATCACTGGGGAGAATGGAGGTCCAAAACTGCCCCATGATCCATCACAGGGGTTAAACCCCCATGAATTCATTCCCAAACCGTGGCTGGGGAGAGGGAACATCACCACCTGACCCCAAAGCCCTCCCCGGGGTCCAGCCCAGCCCGGGGTGGCTCTGGCAGGTGAGGGAGGCACAGAAATCCACACAAAGCCATGAAAAACGGGGAATTCTCTCACCTGGGATGGGTTTACAGGACTTGCCCAGCACCTGGGAAGGGAGATGGCTGTCAGTGCCCCAGACACCCCAGATGGGGCTCGGCACGGGGAGCTCAGCCCCAAACCCTCCCCGGGGGGTTTGTGTCCCTCGGTGAGCTCAGCCCCTCCCTGCAGCCCCGCAGTGACCACGGCACCGGAGTGACCCCCGGACAAGGAGGGGCAGGGGCAGTGTCCCCTCAGTGTCCCCTCTGGGTTACAGCCAGGGTCACAGATAGTGTCCCCTCTGGGTCACAGCTCATGTCCCCAGTGTCCCCTCACTGTCCCCCATGTCCCCTCAGTGTCACAGCCTGTGTCCCCAATGTCCCCTCAGTGTTCCCCCAGTGTCACAGCCAGTGTGTCCCCAGTGTCCCCTCAGTGTCCCTCCAATGTCCCCTCAGTGTTACAGCCAGTGTCCCCTCAGTGTCACAGCCAGGGTCACCCATGTCCCACCAGTGTCACAGCCAGTGTGTCCCCAATGTCCCCCCAGTGTCACAACCCATGTCCTCAGTGTCTCCTCAGTGTCCCCCAGTGTCTCCTCAGGGTCACAGCCAGGGTCACAGCTGGTGTCCCCTGTGTCACAGCCTGTGTCCCCAATGTCCCCAGTGTCTCCTCAGTGTTCCCCCAGTGTCACAGCCAGGGTCACCCATGCCCCCAGTGTCACCGCCAGTGTGTCCCCAGTGTCCCCTCAGTGTCACAGCCAGGGTCCCCAAGGTCCCTCCAATGTCCCCTCAGTGTCACAGCCTGTGTCCCCAGTGTCCCCTCAGTGTCACAGCCCGTGTCCCCAGTGTCCCCCATGTCCCCTCAGTGTCACAGCCCGTGTCCCCAGTGTCCCCCATGTCCCCTCAGTGTCAGAGCTGGTGTCCCCCATGTCCCCGCAATGTCCCCTCAGTGTCACAGCCAGTCTGTCCCCAGTGTTCCCCCAGTGTCACAGCTGGTGTCCCCAGCGTCCCCTCAGTGTCACAGCCCATGTCCCCAGTGTCCCCAATGCCCCCTCAGTGTCCCCAGTGTCTCCTCAGTGTCAGAGCCAGGGTCACAGCCAGGATCCCCCATGTCCCCCCAGTGTCACAGCCAGTGTCCTCAGTGTCCCCCATGTCCTCTCAGTGTCCCCCCAGTGTCACAGCCAGTGTCCCCTCAGTGTCACAGCCCATGTCCCCAGTGTCCCCAATGCCCCCTCAGTGTCCCCAGTGTCTCCTCAGTGTCAGAGCCAGGGTCACAACTAGTGTCCCCCATGTTCCTACCTGTGTCACAGCTGGTGTCCCCAGTGTCCCCTCAGTGTCACAGCCTGTGACCCCAATATCCCCTCAGTGTGACAGACAGGGTCACAGACAGTGTCCCCCCAATGTCCCCTCAGTGTCACAGCCAGTGTCCCCCCTCAGTGTCACAGCCAGGGTCCCCCTCAGTGTCCCCCCATGTCCCGGTACCTGTGTGGGGTAGCTGACGAACTGCAGCGCGGAGTTGCTGGACACCATGGCGCCAGGTAGGACAGCGAGCAGGCCCCGTACAGCCAGCCCCGGGTGCGGTCCGGGCGGGAGGCGTCCACCAGGCGGATCACTGCGGGCACAGCGACAGTGACAGCGACAGCGACAGCGACAGCGACAGTGACAGCGACAGTGACAGCCCGGAGCGGGCCCGGGCCCGGTGCCCCCGCACTCACGGAGTTTGGCGAAGGCGGCGTTGATCACGCACTGGATGAACACGAGCGTCAGCGCGAACTTGAACTTCTCCTGCTTCGCTCCCTCCCCGTAGCGGCCGCGGGTGCTGCGGGACAGAGCGGGGCGGGCACCGGTGACACCGGGGACGGAGCGGGACAGGCACCGGGGATGGAGCGGGACAGGCACCGGGGACGGAGCGGGACAGGCACCGGGGACACCGCGGATGGAGCGGGGCAGGCACCGCTGACGGAGCGGGACAGACACCGGGGATACAGCGGGGCAGGCACCGGTGACACCGGGGACAAAGCGGGGCAGGCACCGGGGCAGGAACCGGGGCACGGGGAAGGAGCGGCGCGCCCCGGCCGGGTCTGCCCGGGTCCCTCCTCTCCAGAGCCCCCAGCCCCGGCTGTGCCCCTGTCCCGGTGTCCCCGGTGCTCCCCAGCCCCTCCCGCCCCGTGTCCCCCCCAGCCCCGCCGGTGTCCCGGTGTCCCTCACATGCTCTCCTGCAGGATGCCGTAGTAGAAGTAGCAGGCGAACACGCCGAGGAAGCAGACGGGCAGGCGGAGGCGCTCGGGCAGCCCCGCGGCCGCGCTCGCTCCCATGGTGGCGGCGGGGCCGCTCAGCGCGGGCGGCACCTCCAGCGCCACATCCCGCGGCGACCCGGGCGGCCTCATCGGCCCCGCCGCGCCCGCGCCGCCCCGCGCCGCCCAACGCGCTGCCGGATCCGCCGCGCGGGGAAAGGCGGGCGAGGAGCGCTGGGCACAGCGCGGGGCCGGGCGGGGGCGCCGCGCCGCGATCGCCGAACTCTCCCCGGGGCTGCGCCCGCCGCGGTTCGGCCGCGGGGGGATCGGCGGGGCGCGGCGGAGCGCAGGCGGTACCTTGGACACCCCAGCCTTGGGGGCCTTCGCGATGCACGGCGCGCGCAGGAGCGCAACCAGATGTGGAGGGCGGCGATTGGCTGCGCTGAGGGGGGGGCAGAGGGACGGGCTGTGATTGGTGATCCGGGCGGAGAGGCTCCGCCCACTCCCGGCGACGCCGGGCGGATTCTTCCGGGGTCTTTCCGCCGGCCTGGGCCCCGTTCGGACCCGGTGGGGCGGCGGTGCCAGGTCCTGACCGGGACCGGTTCCGCCCTTCCTAAGGCCCCTTCAGTCGCTCTCGCTGCTCCAAGCAGCGCCTCCGGGAGGTTCCCGGCCTCGGTGGGGCCGGGGAGCAGCGGGTCAGGAAAGCACTTTGGCCAGGGAGGGACGAACCCCCTCCAGGGCACTTTGTCCTTCGCGGTTCCTCTCGTCCTTACGGGAATTCCAACTCAATTCACAATCCCCGGGCCACTTCCCGCCTGTCACATCCCCCCCCCAGGGCACTGCTTTCCGCAGGCTCCAAGGAGGAGCTGCCGGTGCTGGAATCCTCAAGGCTTCCCACCACCAGGGAGCTCTGGAAGCTCCTCCGCCCCAGCGCCGCACGGCCCCATCGCCGCCTCAGCTCGGCCCTGCCCGCACTCAACACGGCGGCCTCGGTAACGGGCGCACGGGCCTCGTGCCCTTATCAAAGATGGCGGCCGCCACAGCCGCCCCTGCCCGGGGCCCGCTGCCCGAATCAAAGATGGCGGCGCGCGGCTTCACCGCCGGCGGCGCCCGCCCGGCTCCAAGATGGCGCGCGGTCACGTGACGGGGGTGTGGGCCGCGTCCCGGCGGAAGCGTGAGGGACCGAGCAGGGAACGGCGGCTGGCGGCGGCGGGAGCGGGGCTGGCGCCGCCGGAGCAGACGTGCCGCAGGGCGGGGGACACGGCGGTCACCACGGAGTCCGCCAGCGCCAACAACGCGGCGGCCAACGCCGCTTCGCGGGCCGCGGGCGCAGGGGACCAGGCAAGCTCGCTGCCCCCGCCCAGGATGCAGCGCAGGAAGGTGAGCACGGCCGGGAAACGGGGGAGGCGCCGGCGGGGAGATCGGGAAGCTCGGGCCGCTGCTTTCTACCCTTCCGCAGCCCCTCCGCTCCCTCTCCCGGCTCTAAAACTGCGGAAAAAATAGCGGCCTTGAGCCCCTAGCGCCCGCCCCCCGCGCTCTCTGATTGGCTCGAGCACGAGCAGCGCCGCGCGCTGATTGGCCGCTCCGTCTGTCACTCATCACACCAACGGCTGCCGTTTCCCCTCCCCCGCGCCGGCAGCAGGACCCGCCCCTTGCCGATTCCGATTGAACACCCGCTTGGAGGGCCGGCCGCCGATTGGACGGTTCTCCATGCCGGGCTGGCCGCTGATTGGCTCCCGCCGCTGTCCATCCTCGCCCCCAACGGTCACCTCCCCGCGCGAGCCTCGTTTCTCCCTTCCCCCACCGAGCCGCGGCCCCCCCCGTGTGTCGTTGCCGTGGGAGCAAGCCTCGCTCTGATTGGTCGCCGTCCGCCGTCAATCATGCGCGGCGGGGCCCGCCTTTTTGCTCCTCGAGCTGCCATTGGTGGTTTTCCCTCCTGGCCCCGCCCGCGCGCGCTGTGATTGGCTGGGGCCGGCGCGGCTCCGCTGGGTGCAAAACAAAGCGGTGCGGGGGCCGCGCTCCTGTAGCGGCGCGAGGCGCCCCCCCCCCTCCCCTCATGGCGGCCGCGCTCTCCCCGTTCCCCTCACGGCCGCCGCCATCGCCGCCCCCTCACGGCTCTGCCCGCACGGGGGTCCCGCGGCCGCCCGCCAGCCCCCACCGGCACCCGCCGCCACCCCCAGACCCCCGCTGTTCCCTCACGGTGTTACCCTTTAACCGCTCCTGGGAATTTAGCACAAGCCTGGAATGCGGGGGAAACAAAAATAAAGCTTGTGGATTGAAGTATGACCTGTTTAATAATGAGAAGTGAAGTGAAATGTTGGAATAGCGTTAAATAACCATGATAAGAGGAAGGGAAAGGAGAAAAAACAGCAATTGCTGACCGGTGCCAGACCCCCTTCCCACATCCAGGTTGCTCCCCCCACTCTGGGATAATTCCCAGTAATTCCTCCAGTTTATGTACTGGGAATTTCACTGTGCGGTGGGGAATGTCCCTTTGGCCAGTCGGGATCACCTGTCCCGGTTTCTTTTTTGGAAACTCCTCACTGGCAGAGCAGGAGACACAAAAAGAGGGAGGAAAAAAGAATCCCTGACTCGGGATAAACCACTCCAGCTGGAGTGGCTGAGAGGATGTGGAGAACACGAAATTCTCCTTATTTTTCTGGTTTTTTTGGCACTACGAGTCCGATATTTCAGCGCGAGCGCTGTGTGCCGTTGCAGAGGAACGCGGGCAGCAGCTCGGACGGAACCGAGGACTCAGATTTCTCCACGGACCCCGAGCACACGGACAGCTCCGAGAGCGACGGCACCTCGCGGAGATCGGCCCGCGTCACCCGCTCCTCGGCCAGGCTCAGCCAGAGCTCCCAGGGTGAGGGAGCGGCTCCTTAAACCGGGGAAAATCTCCTCCTTAAACCGGGGAAAGACTCCCCCTTAAACCAGAGAAAAGCTCCTCCTTAAACCAGGGAAAAGGTTCTTCCTTAAACTGGGGAAAATCTCTTCCTTAAACCAGGGAAAAGGTTCTTTCTTAAACCGGAGAAAAGCTCCTCCTTGAACCGGGGAAAATCTCCTCCTTAAACCAGGAAAGGCTTCTCCTTAAACCGGGGAAAATCTCCTCCTTAAACTGGGAAAAATCTCCTCCTTAAGCCGGGGAAAGACTCCTCCTTAAACTGAGAAAGGCTTCTCTTTAAACCAGGGAAAATCTCTTCCTTAAACTGGGGAAAGGCTCCTCCTTAAACCAAGAAAAATCTCATCCTTAAACTGAGAAAGGCTTCTCTTTAAACCAGGGAAAGGCTTCTCCTTAAACTGGGAAAAATCTCCTCCTTAAACTGGGGAAAGGCTCTTCCAGCCCCACACACGAAATCCCAGATGCAGCTCCACACCACAATCGATCCTGCTGTTCCCCAGGATTATGGGTTCTTATCTAAATCCTGATGGTTCTTATCTAAACTGAGGGGCTCTTCACTTCTCCCCGTGGGAGCTGGGCGGTAATTACGGGTTAATTAAGTTGTTAAAGCTGGTGTTGCTGCAGATTGCTCCGAGTGTGCTGAGACGTTTATCAGGGGAGGTCAGAGCAGGGTGACATGGGCGGGACAGAGCCACAGGGTGTTGGGGGTCCCTGTGGGTGCTGGGGTGTCCCTGTGGTGTCCTCGTGGTTCCTGCAGTGTCCCTGTGGTGTCCCCATGGTGTCCCTGCAGTGTCCTCACAGTTCATGTGGTGTTCCCATCGTGGCCCAGTGGTGTTCCTCCAGTGTCTCTACAGTGTCCCCTCAGTGTCCCCTCAGTGTCCCCGTGCTGTCCCCATGCTGTCCCTGTGCTGCTCCCTCAGTGTCCCCCTGCTGTCCCCTCAGTGTCCCCTCAGTGTCCCCCCGCTGTCCCCTCAGTGTCCCCTCAGTGTCCCCACGCTGTCCCCCCGCTGCCCCCTCAGTGTCCCCTCAGCGTCCCCCCGCTGTCCCCCCACTGTCCCCTCAGCGTCCCCCCGCTGTCCCCGCGCTGTCCCCACACTGTCTCCGCGCTGTCCCCATGCTGTCCCCCCGCTGTCCCCTTGGTGTCCCCTCAGTGTCCCCATGCCATCCCCGCTGTGTAACCATGCCCTCCCCCGTGAGCAGACTCCAGCCCGGTGCGCAGCGCGCCGGCCTTCGGGCCGGACGAGCCGGTGTACTCGACGCGCAGGGTGACCCGCAGCCAGCAGCAGCCGGCCCCCGTCACCCCCAAGAAGTACCCGCTGCGGCAGACACGCTCCTCGGGCTCCGAGACCGAGCAGGCCGTGGATTTCTCTGACAGAGGTAGGGCTGCTGGGCCACGGGGCTGTGAGGGGCACCGAGGGGCTCTGCAGGGTCCCTCAGGTGACACAGTGCTGCCTGAGGCCAGCATTGGTATTATTTTATGGGGTTTTTAATATATATATATTTAAATTATACGTGCATTTATGTTATATTTATTTTGTGTGTTTTAAATATATCAAATATATTAAGTATATGTAACATATATTTATATTTAAATATAAATGTATTTATATATTATATATTTATATGCTATATATTTATATATTGTATACTTATATATTATGTATTTATATGCTATATATAAAAATATATACAATATATATTTTATGTATTTATTTATACTTAAATATATTTTTATATAAATATAGTATCTATCTATATAATATTATATTGTGTTTTAAATGTATTTTTATATAAATATAATATCTATTTATTTTTATATTATTATATGTTAATATAGATTATTGTTACGTGTTAGCACATATTTTATGTGTTTTAAATACATTTTTATATAAATATAATATCTGTCTATATAATATTATATCATTATATGTTAATATAGATTATTGTTAGGTGTTATCAGCCCCACAGAGGTGTGTGAAGCTCTGGGGGTTGCCAGCAGCAGGGGTGCTCTGCAGCCCTGAGGAGCTGGTGGAGCTTCTCCTTGTGTGGTGATAAGAGGAGCTTGTGGAGGTTTTTCTCCCCTCTGTGGTGAAAAGAGGAGCTCGTGGAGCTTCTCCCCTCTGGTGAAGAGAGGAGCTCGTGGAGCTTCTCCTCTGTGGTGAAAAGAGGAGCTGGTGGAGCTTCCCCCTGTGCCTGTCCCCTCCCGCAGACACCAAGAACGCCGCGGACCAGGACGAGTCCCCTCCGCGCACGCCCACGGGGAACGCGCCCTCCTCCGAGTCGGACATCGACATCTCCAGCCCCAACGTGTCCCACGACGAGAGCCTGGCCAAGGACATGTCCATGAAGGACTCGGGCAGCGACCTGTCCCACCGGCCCAAGCGCCGCCGCTTCCACGAGAGCTACAACTTCAACATGAAGTGTCCCACCCCCGGCTGCAACTCCCTGGGTAAGCCCAGCTCCCTCAGGGGGGGATGAGATATTCCCCTGCCCACCCCTGGGGTGGCTCAGTTTCCTTGGAGGCTTTGGAGGAATATCTCAGGGGACAGGGTGAAAGATTCCAAAAGAGGCTCTCACCCCCTGGGATCAGCCCAAGGCTTTATTCTCCAAGGGTTCCAGGGCAGAGAGAGAGAGAGAACAAGGAAGAACAGGAGTTTATCTGCTCTCTGCTCAGGAGAGAGAGCTGGGCCTGAGCTAACAGGGTCAGGATAGGGAGGAAGGGTCAAACTCCATGGTCACAGGGGGTTCTGGGGGAAAACCATCCCCCAGAGGAATCCAACACCGTGACCCTTCCCAGGGTCCCTTTTGGGTTTCCTGGGGACTCTGCCCCAGTGGCAGCTGGAGACAGAGAGGCAGCCTCGATGCAGCTTGTCCAGAACTGGGATTTTAACAATGCAAAAGTAATGAACAATAAAGGGTGCACTCTATATGGAGAGAACCACAACAAGGGGCAAAAAGCACCAGAGTGTCCTGGTTTAGGGCAAATTTGGGAGAAAACCCCCAAACAGGGTCCCTCTGGGAAGCAAAGCCACACAGCCCCTTCCCCACCCCTTTGGGCCCGTGTGTCACAGGTGGTGTTGTTGTTTCTCTGACCCCTTTTGCAGGACACCTGACCGGGAAGCACGAGCGCCACTTCTCCATCTCGGGCTGCCCCCTGTACCACAACCTCTCAGCAGACGAGTGCAAGGTGAACCTGAACATTTCCACCTTCTGGTTTGGGAGCTTCCCCTCCTCCTTTTGGGGTTTTCAGGACAAAGTGCTGAGCCTCGTGGTCCCTGAGCAGAGAGCAGCTCACACCTGTGTGGCTGTGAGGCCACACCTGGGGGTTCCAGCACTCACCTGGAAGGGAAGGGGGTTACAGGAGGGTGGCTGCAGGGGTGACACGGGGTGGCTGCAGGGGTGACACAGGGTGGCTGCAGGGGTGACAGGGAGGTGGCTGCAGGGGTGACAGGAGATGGCTGCAGGGGTGACACAGGGTGGCTGCAGGGGTGACAGGGGGTGGCTGCAGGGGTGACAGGGAGGTGGCTGCAGCCCTGACAGGGAGATGGCTGCAGGGGTGACACAGGATGGCTGCAGGGGTGACAGGAGATGGCTGCAGGGGTGACAGGGAGGTGGCTGCAGGGGTGACAGGGAGTGGCTGCAGGGGTCACTGGAGGTGGCTGCAGGGGTGACAGGAGGGTGGCTGCAGGGGTGACACAGGGTGGCTGCAGGGGTGACAGGGGGTGGCTGCAGCCCTGACAGGAGAGTTTTGGCCCCCAGGTGCGAGCTCAGAGCCGGGACAAGCAGATTGAGGAGCGGATGTTGGCCCACAGGCAGGATGACAACAACAGGCACGCCACCAGGCACCAGGTGAGCAGGGACAGCCTCAGCTGCCAGCCCAGGGCTCAGAGCCTGAGCTCCCTTCTCCACATCCCTGAGGAGCTGCTGGGGCAGTCCTGAGCCTGCCCAGCTGCCATTCCAGCAGAGGGATCCCTCGTGTCCCTCCAGCGAGGTTGGAGCAGGCAGGGAGAGCAGAGCTGCGCCCTCGGGATGATCCTTCCCCAGTGTTTGGATGTGCAGGAGCAGGGAATTCCTGCAGGATGACATTTCCCAGTCCCTGAGTCAGCTGGGAGCTGTTCCCAGCATTCCAGGAGGAGCTCACCCTGTCCTGTGGGACCGGGAAGGGAAATTTCCTGCTTTGCATTCCTGGGCTGCAGGGCCCTGTGATTAGCAGAGGATCTGGCTCAGACCTCCTGGAATGGCAGCCAGGGTGGGAATTCCTTGGGATGGGCAGGGAAGGGGGGTGTTTGGAGGGGCTGGAGCCCCTCAGGGTCCCACCCTGGCCTTTCTTTCAGGCCCCCACAGAGAGGCAGCTGCGCTACAAGGAGAAGGTGGCTGAGCTCAGGAAGAAGAGGAACTCGGGGCTGAGCAAGGAGCAGAAGGAGAAATACATGGTAAAAGCAGGGGGGTTATCCTTCCACTCCCCCCGGGGTGCACTCTGCCTCTCCCAGTCATCCTGCAGCATTCCCAGCTGGGAAAGCTGCAGGGTCCAGCAGCTCAGCAGCCAAAACTCCTCTCCTGTCCTTTGGCTTCCCAGGAGCACAGGCAAACCTATGGCAACACCAGGGAGCCTCTGCTGGAGAACCTGACCAGCGAGTACGACCTGGAGCTGTTCCGCAGGGCCCAGGCACGCGCCTCCGAGGACCTGGTGAGCTCCAGCCAGCCCTGGGGGGGCCTGGGGGGCTCCAGCCCAGCCCTGGGGGGCTCCAGCCCAGCCCTGGGGGGCTCCAGGCCTTGGGGGGGCAGCTGGAGCTGAGCTCTGCTCTCAGGAACGTGCAGTGGTGACATTCCAGGGGACAATGACAGCTTCTGCCTCCCTGCTGAGGGCTGTGACCACAAAAGCCACCTCGGCCTGAGCCCGTGACTGAGTTCACAGCTCCTGAGGAGCTTCCCAAAGCCACATCCCGTCCCAGAGAGGGATCAAAGGGTCCTTTGATGCTGTCCTGGGCCAGGTGGGGTGCCTGGGGCAGAGCCTTGGGCTGTGTCACTGAGCCACAGAGCGAACTGGGCTGGAAAAGCCCTCTGAGGTCATCGAGTGCCACCCGTGACCTGACACCACCTTGTCACCGAGTGCCACATCCAGGCTTCTCTAAACACCTCCAGGGACGGTGGCACTTCCCTGGGCAGCCCCTTCCCATTCCCAATCCCTCTTCCTGGGAAGCAATTCCTCCTCCTGTGCAGCCTGAACCTGCCCTGGCACCGCCTGGGACCTGCTGTTCCCTGGGAGCAGAGCCTGACCCCACCCTGGCTGCACCCTGCTGTCAGGGGTTGTGGAGGGCACTGAGATCTGCTCCTTTCCTGCAGGATGAACACCCCCAGCTCCCTCAGCTGCTCCTCACAGCTCTGCTGTCCTGTCCCTGTGGGTCAGGAGAGGAACAGGGAGTGGCGAGGAGCTGTAGGGATTCAACCAAAAATGGATTCAGAAGACTTGAAACAGATTTCCTCCAGGAAAACAAATCCCAACCCTCCTCCAGCTGCAGGAGCTCAGGACTCCTGGACAGCTAACTAATATGATTAAGCAGAAGCTGTTTATTGTTTACATTAAGCCATTTTACATTCTAGAGCTGCTGTGCATGTGTTACTTGCCTGGTGCCTCTATCTTGTCCACACACCCAGCAGGCACTTTCCAGGAGATATGGTTGGTTCCAGTCCAGTGCTCCGTGCCCCTCCTTTATCTAACCCTTGCAGTCTTGGCATTCTGTTTCCCAGCTTCTTTGTTTTTGTTTTAGAGCAGCTCATGCCTCAGTAACCTTGAGGAATTCCAGAGGGTTCCGCTAAGAACCAAAGCGGGTTTGGCCGGAGCACCCCGAGCTGTCCCAACACATTGGACATTAAATTATTTAACAATTACATTAAAGCTCCATCCAGCTGCTTTGTGTCAAAGCTCTGGCTGACCCTCTGCCTCCCCCCCGGGCAGGAGAAGCTGAGGCTGCAGGGGCAGATCACCGAGGGCAGCAACATGATCAAGACCATCGCCTTCGGGCGCTACGAGCTGGACACGTGGTACCACTCGCCCTACCCCGAGGAGTACGCGCGCCTGGGCCGCCTCTACATGTGCGAGTTCTGCCTCAAGTACATGAAGAGCCAGACCATCCTGCGCAGGCACATGGTGAGGGCTGGGCTGGGAGGGGCTGGGCTGGGCCGGGCTGGGCTGGCAGCCCGGCTGGGAGGGGCTGGGAGGGCTCGGGGAGGGCTCAGCCCTGCTGGGAGTGCTGTTCTGGCACCAGAGAGGGGCTCATTCCCTCTGGGAGTGCTGCTGAGGGAGCAGGCAGGGCTCTTTCCCTCTGGGAATGCTGCTGAGGGGCTGGGGAGGGCTCAGCCCTGCTGGGAGTGCTGTTCTGGCACCAGAGAGAGGCTTGTTCCCTCTGGGAATGCTGCTATGGGGCTGGAGAGGGCTCATTCCCACTGGGAGAGCTGTTCTGACAGCAGAGAGGGGCTTGTTCCCTCTGGGAGTGCTGCTATGGGGCTGGGGAGGGCTCATTCCTGCTGGGAGTGCTGTTCTGGCACCAGAGAGGGGCTCAGTCCTGCTGGGGGTGCTGCTGAGGGGTTGGCGAGGGCTCAGCCCTGCTGGGAATCCTGTTCTGGCTCCAGAGAGGGGCTCATTCCCTCTGGGAATGCTGCTGTGGCACCAGCCAGGGTTCATTCCCTCTGGGAATGCTGTTCTGGCACCAGAGAGGGGCTCATTCCCTCTGGGAATGCTGCTGTGGCACCAGCCAGGGTTCATTCCCTCTGGGAATGCTGTTCTGGCACCAGAGAGGGGCTCATTCCCTCTGGGAATGCTGCTGTGGCACCAGGCAGGGCTCATTCCCTCTGGGAATGCTGCTGTGGCACCAGAGAGGGGCTCATTCCCTCTGGGAATGCTGCTGTGACACCAGGCAGGGCTCATTCCCTCTGGGAATGCTGCTGTGACACCAGGCAGGGCTCATTCCCTCTGGGAATGCTGCTGTGGCACCAGAGGACTCGTTCCCTCTGGGACTCCAGCTCCGGCCCTGGGTGCCCAGCCAGGCTCA
The DNA here is from genome assembly GCA_017589585.1 of Phylloscopus whistleri. Classification (NCBI taxonomy): domain Eukaryota; kingdom Metazoa; phylum Chordata; class Aves; order Passeriformes; family Phylloscopidae; genus Phylloscopus; species Phylloscopus whistleri. Next base: position 92,898 of record JADMLD010001257.1, on the reverse strand, counting down.
CTCCCACATGGAAATGTCCGGCTGTGCTGTGAGGGAGGCCGGGCTGTGGCTCCTGCCCCCAGAGCAGGGTGACAGCCCTGCCCCGTGTCCCTGTCACAGGCCAAGTGTGTCTGGAAGCACCCCCCGGGTGACGAGATCTACCGCAAGGGCTCCATCTCCGTCTTCGAGGTGGACGGCAAGAAGAACAAGGTGAGGGGGGCAGGCTGGGCCCTGCTCACCAGGGGCTGCTGCAGCTGGGCCCACCCCTTTCCATCACCAGTGCAATTGTTTCCTGGCCCAGCTGCTCTGTTCTCAGATGATTCTGAATTTTATTTATTTTTTTCTGTCCTTTCCCGGGTGGTTTTGCCCACGTTTGGGGGCAAATGATCCCACTGGAATCAACACCTGCATAATTTATTTTGTTTTCCTGCCCAGATCTACTGTCAGAACCTGTGTCTGCTGGCAAAGCTTTTCCTGGACCACAAAACCCTTTATTACGACGTGGAGCCCTTCCTCTTCTACGTCATGACAGAGGCTGACAACACTGGCTGCCACCTGATCGGGTATTTCTCCAAGGTCAGTGGGAAACCTTCACCACCCCCCTCACCCAAAACGGGATTGGGGGCCCCCTGGGTCCCTCCTGCAGCCTCAGGATTTGCTCATTTTGGGAGCAGATGAGGTCCAAGGCTGAGCTGCAGGGGTTGTGCTGTTTGCTGAGGCACTGCAGCTGCTCTGCTGCTCCATCTTTGCTCACTCCCAGCAAAAAGAAAAACAAACCCAAACCAGATCCAAGGAATTGTTGTTGGTGTCTTCGTTAGGGAGAAAGGAATTGGGAAGGAATGTGGAGAAAAAGACATTAAAATAAATTTTGGGGATACAAGCATTGTAAAGTCACCCCAGGACATTCACCGTGATTTTTATTTTTATTTTTTTTTAAAGGTTAAATGAATAAAAACCCTGAGTTCTGCCCCTCCTCTCTGCTCTTCTTTCCAGGAGAAGAATTCCTTCCTCAACTACAACGTGTCCTGCATCCTGACCATGCCCCAGTACATGAGACAGGGCTATGGCAAAATGCTCATTGACTTCAGTGAGTGTGGGGAGGGAAATTCCAGGGAAGAACCCACCAGGAAATCCCACCTGGCTGCTGCTGCTTGAGCACCTTTCACCCTGGTTTCTGAGTAGTTTAAATAGAGGTTTTTAACTTTTTTGGGGTTTTTTTTTAGGCTATTTGCTGTCTAAAGTAGAGGAAAAAGTTGGCTCCCCAGAGCGTCCCCTGTCCGACCTGGGCCTGATCAGCTACAGGAGCTACTGGAAGGAGGTTCTGCTGCGTTACCTGCACAACTTCCAGGGCAAGGAGATCTCCATCAAAGGTGAGGGGACGTTCTGGGGACACCCCCGTGCCTCTCAGGCCCCCCTCACCCACCCACCCACCCAGGGGTTTGTGGAGCTGGGAGTTTGGTGGGGTGTTGCTGTGGTTGGGAGTGGCTCCTTCCCAGCCCTGCCCCCAGCAAGGACCTGCAGAGTTCTGGGAGGATGAATTGTGAAAAAAAAATCAGCATTTTAAAAAGGTTCTGCAAAAAACTTCATCCAGCTGTGTGTTAGAATGTTCATTTTAACAAGAAATAAACAGCTCCAGCAGCCAATATTGAGGAGATTTGGCCTCCTGTTCATGGCATTTCTCTGTCCTGGAGAAATGGAGATTCCTGGGGGGGTGAGGTACCCTGGAAAAGCAGGATTGCACCTTCCAGGGGGTTTGTGCCAGATCCCAACCCCCTGCAGGCCTGGCTGGGCCTGCTCAGTCCCACACCTGGGGGCTCTGGGGCTGTTTCTGGGGCTCTGGGTGGGCTCTGGGTGAGCTCTGGGGGGCTCTGGGGGGCTCTGGGGGCTCTGGGTGGGCTCTGGGGGGCTCTGGGGGGCTCTGGGTGGGCTCTGACCCACCTCTATCTCGCAGAGATCAGCCAGGAGACCGCCGTGAACCCCGTGGACATCGTCAGCACCCTGCAGGCCCTGCAGATGCTCAAGTACTGGAAGGGCAAACACCTGGTCCTCAAGAGACAGGTAAGCCTGGGGGGGATTTCCTTTCAGCTCCTCCTTTTCCTGGCTGCCCCAGGCTGCTCATTCTCATCTCCAGGTAGAACAGGAGCTGGGAATCCCAGCCCATCCCAGCAGGGCAGCAGTGCTCTCTCCTGACCCTGCAGCACAGCCCCAAATCCCAGCCTGGGCATCCCTGGGAGCTCTGGCAGCCCCGGGGCCCTGCCCATCCCCTGTTCCAGGGCCCAGCACCCTCGGGATCAGGAGCTTTCCCCTAAAACCCAACCCGAGTTGGAGTCCTGCTCCTTCCCTCCTGATGAATCCCTGGGTGTGCCAAACCTGTTCCCTTCCCTGGGGCTCCTCTGGAGCTCCACTGAGGGGCTTCTGGAAAACTCCATGGAGGAGTTCCTCTGCTGTTCCTCTGCTGTTCCTTCCTTCCCTGTTCCTTCCCTGTTCCTTCCCTGTTCCTTCCCTTTCCCCTTCCCTTTCCCCTTCCTTTCCCCTTCCTTTCCCCTTCCTTTCCCCTTCCTTTCCCCTTCCTTTCCCCTTCCTTTCACCATTCTTTTTCCTTTCCTTTCCTTTCCTTTCCTTTCCTTTCCTTTCCTTTCCTTTCCTTTCCTTTCCTTTCCTTTCCTTTCCTTTCCTTTCCTTTCCTTTCCTTTCCTTTCCTTTCCTTTCCTTTCCTTTCCTTTCCTTTCCTTTCCTTTCCTTTCCTTTCCTTTCCTTTCCTTTCCTTTCCTTTCCTTTCCTTTCCTTTCCTTTCCTTTCCTTTCCTTTCCTTTCCTTTCCTTTCCTTTCCTTTCCTTTCCTTTCCTTTCCTTTCCTTTCCTTTCCTTTCCTTTCCTTTCCTTTCCTTTCCTTTCCTTTCCTTTCCTTTCCTTTCCTTTCCTTTCCTTTCCTTTCCTTTCCTTTCCTTTCCTTCCCCCTTCCTTTGGGGCATTATTGCCCGAGCCACCCTGCCCTTTGTGCTGCTGCCCCGGGGGGGTTCCCAGGCAGGATCCCCCCTGCCCTGCCCTGCCCTGCCCTGCCCTGCCCTGCCCTGCCCTGCCCTGCTCTCCCCAGGACCTGATCGACGAGTGGATCGCCAAGGAGGCCAAGAGGTCCAACAGCAACAAGACCATGGACCCCAGCTGCCTCAAGTGGACCCCTCCCAAGGGCACCTAAGGGTCCCCAGCAGTGTCCCCAGCCGAGGAGCACCCTGGGGATGGTGCTGGTTGGCTGCTGCAGTGTCCCCAGGGCAGGTCACCCCCCCTGGCCTGGCCTGGCCCCCCCCCGGTGTCCCCACAGTTCTGAGGAACTCGGATGTTTCGGCCTCAGTGAGGCCGCCAGGACTGGAAAGCGTCTGGGAGCCCCAGGGAGCTGAGGAGCTCTGCTTGCTGGGCCTGTCCCTGTCCCTGCTGCCCTGCCCCACCCATCCCTCCATCCCTCTGCCCCTCCTGCAGCCCCCAGCCCCCTGGACAAGGTCTGGAAACGCTCCTGTGGGGCAGCCCTGGCTGGGAGCCGCTCCTGCCCTGCTCCCCGTCTGAGATAGCTTTAGTGGGGTCACTCCCCCAGCTCCAGCAGATCCCCTCGTAGTTCCCGTCGTTGTACAGCCAGAGCTGCACCCCCTGCACCCCAGGGAGCTGCTGCCACCCCCTCCTGGAGCCACCACAGCTGGAAGCACCTCTGGATTCCAGTCCCCGTTTTCCCTGGTGTGTATCTCGTGGAATTGCTGAGTTCCTTGTAAATAAACAACCTGCTGAGTGTCTTCCCCTGGAGATGTTTGGGTTTGTGTTTGTTTTTTTTTGTTTTTCCCACAGCAGCCTGCCTGGAATTGCAAGTCCCTTTTCATTGGAGGTTTGTTGTATTTTGGGGTTTTTTTCCCCCTCCAGGCTGAAGGAATCCCAAACTTTGGCCTTTTCCAAAGAGCCACAGGAACTCCCAGCACCAGTTCCAGGAGCTGCAGTGCTCCAGGGAGGGGTGGGGTCCCTGGCACAGCAAAACCAAAAAGCTTTGATTGCCCCCTCCCATCAGCAGGAGTATCCTGGAATGGCCTCCCAGTAAAACCAGTGCCCTCGTGCCACCCGTCCCTGTGTGGCTCCAGTGTCACTGGCTGAGGGGACAGCCCTGGGAAGGGGCTGGATTCCTGATCCCAGGGCTGGATTCCTGATCCCAGTGCTGATTACAGTGATCCCAGTGCTGGTTTCAGTGATCCCAGTGCTGGATTCCTGATCCCAGTGCTGGATTCAGTGATCCCAGTGCTGGATTCCTGATCCCAGTGCTGGTTTCAGTGATCCCAGTGCTGGATTCAGTGATCCCAGTGCTGATTTCAGTGATCCCAGTGCTGGATTCCCCATCCCAGTGCTGGATTCCCAATCCCAGTGCTGATTTCAGTGATCCCAGTGCTGATTTCAGTGATCCCAGTGCTGGATTCCTGATCCCAGTGCAGATTTCAGTGATCCCAGTGCTGGATTCAGTGATCCCAGTGCTGATTTCAGTGATCCCAGTGCTGGATTCCCAATCCCAGCACTGATTCCCTGATCCCAGTGCTGGATTCCCCATCCCAGTGCTGATTTCAGTGATCCCAGGGCCGGATATTCCCAAGAGGAGCAGGGGAAGGCAGGAGGGAAGGGAACTACATCCACTCAGTGACTTCAGCCGTCCCAGTTGTGCCCCTCAGTCCGTGGGGACAATCCCTGTGCCCCCCGTGCTGTCCCAGCCCCATGGAAGGAGCTGGAGCGGCCTCTCCGTGCGGCTCCCGGGCCGGGGCAGAGCAGCTCTATTTCTGGGATCCTTCCCTGTCATTATCTCAGCCTTTCCTGCCCTCCCCAGCCCGGCCCACGCCGCCCCGAAACCACCAGAGGTGCAGGGAAAAAAAAAAAACAACAAAAAACCTCAACAAAACGGGAGCCAGGAGAGGGAAAAGAAAACATCCCCAGGAAACCGCGGATCCCAGCGGCTCCTGCGGCTTTCCTGCGGGAGAGCTCGGCCCCCGGAGCTGCCAGAGCCCAGCTGGGGGGCTGGAGTGTCCTGGAGTGTCCTGGGGCTGGGACCTCCTTGCAGTGCCTGGGGAGCTGCAGTGTCTCTGCAGTGGTCCCCGGGTTTGGGGCTGGGACCTCCCTGCAGTGTCCAGGGGGCTGGAGTGTCCCGGGGCTGGGGCTGGGGCTGGGACATCCCTGCAGTGTCCAGGGGGCTGGAGTGTCCTGGAGTGTCCAGGGGCTGGGGCTGGGACATCCCTGCAGAGTCCAGGGGGCTGCAGTGTCCCGGAGTGTCCTGGATTTGGGGCTGACACCTCCCTGCAGTGTCCAGGGGGCTGGAGTGTCCCCAGTTTTGGGTCTGGCACCTCCCCGCAGTGTCCCTGGTCTGGGGCTGGCACCTCCCCACAGGTTCCTGGATTTGGGGCTGGCACCTCCCTGCGGTGTCCCTGCCGTGTCCCTGCAGTGTCCCTGCCGTGTCCCTGCAGTGTCCCTGCAGTGTCCCGGCCTTGGGGCTGCTCTGGAATGCCCGTCAGGGAATGGTTTGGGATGAGGGATCTTTAATCGCAGCCGTTCCCAGCCCCGGCCGCGGGCAGGGCACCTCCCACTGCCCCGCGGTGTCCCCGGCCCCGTCCTTGGACACTTCCAGGGATGCAGCATCCACGTTTTCTCTGGAAAATCCGTTCCAGCCCCTCATCCCCGCCTGCTCTTCCCAGTTCTCCCAGTTTTGGGGCTTCCCTTCCCGACCCGAGCAGGGAGCAGGGAGCTTCTCCCGCCTCTGGGGACCCAGCCCGACCCGGGAGCAGCCGGGAGGGAGCAGGACCCCAGCAAAACCGGCACTGGGGGCAATTCCAGAGAGTTCCTCGGGAGCCAAACTCCCCGCGGGAGTGTCAGCGAGGGAAAACCTCGCCGAGGTTCCCCAGCAGGGCCTGGATTGCCGGGAAGGGCAGCAGAGGGTGCTGCTTCCCAGGGCACGGGCAGGGAGCTCCCGGCAGCTCGGGGTGGCTCCGGCAGGGAGTTCATCCCTGATCTCCGGGCGAGAGGAGAGGGATCCGCGGGAGGTGGGGAGGGCACGGGCGGAGGGGGCAATTCCTGGGGTGTCTGAACCATTCCCAGCTCTGCAGGGTGTCCCAAAAGAACCCGGGACAGGTGATCCCGAGTGGGATCCCCACACCCCAAATCCCAAAATCCACTCCACAGTCCCGGGACCGTCCCGGAAAGGTTTCTGTGCACGGACCCCCCGTGCCGGGCAGGGCAGGGCCGGGCCGGGGTGGGCGCCGGGATCCCCGGGGGAGCCGTGCCCGCCGGTCCGGCTGGATCAGGAACCTTTCCCGGTGATTCACCGGGAGCTGCTGCTGCTCCCCGTGAGTCACCGCCGAGGGGGAGGGATGCAGGGAGGCTCCGGGGATGGATCCTCATCCCAAACCGATAACAGCAATTGTTGTGGCTCCTGGGCTCCATCCCAGCGGGAGAAGAAATGGGAATTTGCAGGAAAACGGCCTCAGGATGAGTTTTCTCCACCAAAAAAGCACATCCCAGGACAGCCCGGGGGGGTTTGGCTGCCCAGGGCTCTCACAGCGCTCCCTCCTTTTCCTGACACCCCCAGGAGCTCCCCGCAGCCCCTCCAGGGGTTTTGGGGCTCAGGGCCTGGAGGATCTTGCCCGAAATGTCTCTCCCTGCCCGTTCCTCGGGGGCAGAGCCCGGAGCTGCCCAGCCGGGCCGCAGCCCCTCCCTCCCCTGAGTAATTACGGGATATTTTTGGGTTTCCCTCCCTCTCCCTGTTCCGGGCCCTCGGCCCCCGCAGGATGAGCCGGGGAAGGTGCCGGGCTCGGGAAGCGGCGAATCCCGGAGGCCCGGGAGGGGCGGGAGGCGCCGGGCGGGTCCTGCCCAGCGATCCCAGCGCTCCCAGTGCTGCTCCCAGTGCTCCCAGTGCTGCTCCCAGTGCTGCTCCCGGTGCTCCCAATGCTGCTCCCAGTGCTCCCAGTGCTGCTCCCAGTGCTCCCAGTGCTGCTCCCAGTGCTGCTCCCGGTGCTCCCAATGCTGCTCCCAGTGCTCCCAGTGCTGCTCCCAGTGCTCCCAGTGCTGCTCCCAGTGCTGCTCCCAGTGCTCCCAGTGCTGCTCCCGGTGCTCCCAATGCTGCTCCCAGTGCTCCCAGTGCTGCTCCCAGTGCTCCCAGTGCTGCTCCCAGTGCTGCTCCCAGTGCTCCCAGTGCTGCTCCCAGTGCTCCCAGTGCTGCTCCCAGTGCTGCTCCCAGTGCTCCCAGTGCTGCTCCCAGTGCTCCCAGCGCTCCCAGTGCTGCTCCCAGTGCTCCCAGTGCTGCTCCCAGTGCTGCTCCCAGTGCTCCCAGTGCTCCCAGTGCTGCTCCCAGTGCTCCCAGTGCTGCTCCCAGTGCTGCTCCCAGCGCTGCTCCACCCCGATCCCGGCTGTCCCATCCCCATAAATTGCGGAATCCCTCAGGGAAGGCGCAGCTCGGCCCCCGAGGGCTCGGAATTGGATTCTCCGCCTCATCGGCCGCGACAGTCGGGAATTCTGTGGGAATGGGAGCTGGGGAACGGGAGCGGGGGCGCTGCAAAGAGAAACCGGGATGGAGCCGGGGATGGAGCCGGGATGGAGCCGGGGATGGAGCCGGGGATGGAGCCCGGGACGGAGCCGGGGATGGAGCCGGGGATGGAGCCCGGGATGGAGCCCGGGATGGAGCCGGGGATGGAGCCCGGGATGGAGCGGGGATGGAGCCGGGGATGGAGCCCGGGATGGAGCCCGGGATGGAGCCGGGGATGGAGCCCGGGATGGAGCGGGGATGGAGCCCGGGATGGAGCCCGGGATGGAGCCGGGGATGGAGCCCGGGATGGAGCCGGGGATGGAGCCGGGGATGGAGCCCGGGATGGAGCCGGGGATGGAGCCCGGGATGGAGCCCGGGATGGAGCCCGGGATGGAGCCGGGGATGGAGCCCGGGATGGAGCGGGGATGGAGCCGGGGATGGAGCCCGGGATGGAGCCCGGGATGGAGCCGGGGATGGAGCCCGGGATGGAGCGGGGATGGAGCCCGGGATGGAGCCGGGGATGGAGCCCGGGATGGAGCGGGGATGGAGCCCGGGATGGAGCCCGGGATGGAGCCCGGGATGGAGCCCGGGATGGAGCCCGGGATGGAGCGGGGGATGGAGCCGGGGATGGAGCCGGGGATGGAGCCCGGGACGGAGCCGGGGATGGAGCCCGGGATGGAGCTGGGATGGAGCTGGGATGGAGCCGGGGATGGAGCTGGGATGGAGCTGGGACGGAGCCCGGGATGGAGCCGGGGATGGAGCCGGGGATGGAGCCTGGGATGGAGCCGGGGATGGAGCCGGGGATGGAGCCGGGGATGGAGCTGGGATGGAGCCGGGGATGGAGCCGGGGATGGAGCCGGGGATGGAGCCCAGGATGGAGCCGGGGATGGAGCCGGGGATGGAGCCGGGGATGGAGCCCGGGATGGAGCCCGGGATGGAGCCCGGGATGGAGCGGGGACGGAGCCCGGGATGGAGCCCGGGATGGAGCGGGGACGGAGCCCGGGATGGAGCCGGGGACGGAGCCCGGGATGGAGCCCGGGATGGAGCTGGGATGGAGCCCGGGATGGAGCCCGGGATGGAGCCGGGGATGGAGCCCGGGATGGAGCGGGGATGGAGCCCGGGATGGAGCCCGGGATGGAGCCCGGGATGGAGCCCGGGATGGAGCTGGGATGGAGCCGGGGATGGAGCCCGGGATGGAGCCCGGGATGGAGCCGGGGATGGAGCCCGGGATGGAGCCGGGATGGAGCCCGGGATGGAGCCGGGGATGGAGCCGGGGATGGAGCCCGGGATGGAGCCCGGGATGGAGCCGGGGATGGAGCCCGGGATGGAGCCCGGGATGGAGCCCGGGACGGAGCCCGGGATGGAGCCGGCGATGGAGCCGGGGATGGAGCCGGGGACGGAGCCCGGGATGGAGCCCGGGATGGAGCCCGGGATGGAGCCGGGGATGGAGCCGGGAATGGAGCCGGGGATGGAGCCCGGGATGGAGCCCGGGATGGAGCCCGGGATGGAGCCCGGGATGGAGCCCGGGATGGAGCCGGGGATGGAGCCCGGGATGGAGCCGGGGATGGAGCCCGGGATGGAGCCCGGGATGGAGCCCGGGATGGAGCCGGGGATGGAGCCCGGGATGGAGCCCGGGATGGAGCCCGGGATGGAGCCGGCGATGGAGCCGGGGATGGAGCCGGGGACGGAGCCCGGGATGGAGCCCGGGATGGAGCCCGGGATGGAGCCGGGGATGGAGCCGGGAATGGAGCCCGGGATGGAGCCGGGGATGGAGCCGGGAATGGAGCGGGGGATGGAGCCCGGGATGGAGCCCGGGATGGAGCCGGGGATGGAGCTGGGATGGAGCCGGGGATGGAGCCGGGGATGGAGCCGGGGAAGGAGCCGGGGATGGAGCCCGGGATGGAGCCCGGGATGCGGGAACGGAGGGGGATCTGCCCGGGGCGGCGCGGGGGGCCCGGGAGGGAGCCGGGAAATCCCACCCGGCCCCATCCCAGCGCTCCCGGCATCTGCAGCATCCCTGATCAGGGAGCGGCCCCGGGGGCACAGCCCTGACCCGGGTTTGCCCCTTTCGGCACGGGAAAACCTCCCTGCGAGGAGATCCCTGCCGGGACCCGAATTCCCTCTGCGGGCCCATCCCGGTGTGACCGGAGCGGGGCCGATCCGAGCCCGTTCCCTTCCCCAGGCGCGGCCGCGCCGCTCTCCAGCCGCCCTGGCCGCCGTTCAAAGCCGGCCAGCGGAGAAACATCTCCAGGCTCATTCCCATCCCCTTCTCCCAGCCGCGCCGGGCTCCTGGAGCCTCCCCTGCCCGAGAGGAGCCCGGGCCCGGCTCCTTGCGGGATCTCGGCCCGTGCCAGGCTCCGGCTCCGCTTTCATCCCGGCCTTTGACTGCCGGCGCTGGGAGGAGGCTGGCGCAGGGAAGCGGCAGCCCGGGCCCCTCCCGCCGGCTCCGAGCGGCGCAGACGGAGCGGGAGATCAAAGCCCCGGCGCCTTTTTTTTTGTTTTTTAGCTGGAATGCGGCGGGCCGGGGAGCCGCGGCCAATTCCAGCGGCGGTTCCTGTCCCGTAACTCGATCCCGACATCCCCGGAGGCGTCCCCGGCACCGACAGGTGACACTGGAGCCGCTCGGGGCGCGCCGCTGCTCGGGAACAAGTCTGACTTTGCAGCGCTCTGCCGAGCTTTTTCCGGCAGGATCGGGAGCCTGCGGTCGGCACGGGATGAGCTCGGCTTGGAAAGGACTCACCTGGATGGGATTAACCCTTTCCTGAGCTCCGGGATTCCTCCCCCGCGCCGCTTCCGAGGGACGCGCGGCCTCTCCCCGGGGTTTGGGAGCAGATTTTTGGTGGCTTTTCCTCCATCCGGAGCTGCCCCCGCTTTCCGCGCTGCTCAGGTGGAGGAGCTCCGGGCGGGATTTTCCTCGCTGGAAGCAGGAAAATCGCTCCAGCCTTTCCCCCAGCGGCAGGAGGCTCCTGGGATCGCCTCTGGGGGACGTTCCTGCCCCGCTGTGCCCCCGGGGAGGGGGGAGATGGATCCCAAATTCTCCCGCTGGGCCGGGGGAAGTGCCCGGGACACGCCCGGGATCCTCTCCGGGATCACATCCAGCCTCGGGGGGGATTTCTCCCAGCGCCGGGGGTGGCTGGGATCCCTCAGGGAGCGAGGATGGGATTCCCAAAATCCCGGAGCAGCTTCGGGGTCTCCGTTATCCTGGGAACTGCCAGGAAAACCCCGGCAAGGACTTCGCTCCCAGGGGTTTCGTGGAAGGGCTGAGCAGGGAACAGCCCGGGGTGGGCAGGACGGGGATTCTCTGCCTGGGTCTGAGCCTGGAGCAGAGGAAATCCTGGAGTTCGGGATGTTCCAGGAGATCCTCAGGGCGTTTTTCTGGGCTCAGACCGTCCCTCGGGGATGTTCCCTTCAGGAAATGGGGGCAGTTCCCTCTCCTCCCTGCATCCCCTGGCGCGTTCTGGTCGGGGGGGCTCTGGGGACAGGAAAAAATCGCCCCGGTGGGATCACCCCGGGATTCCCCCGCAGGCAGGAGCTCCGGGCACGCCCCGAGCCCGGCGGGGACGGCACCAGAGAATCACGGAGCGCTCAAAGCGGGGAACGAGCCCAGAGAAACCTCCGGGGCGCTCCAGCCCCACAGGGCAGCCCCTCCCTCCCCGCGGAGGGGAAACTGAGGCCCGGAGCGGCGTCCCAGGGGCTCCGTGCCCTGCCCCAAACCCCAACCCCAGCCCAGGGCTCCACAAACACGGGAGGGCTTTGAGCTCCTCCTCAGCCCGGGGAGCGGAGCCAGGGCAGGGAACTCCTTCCCAACCTTCCCCCCCAGCCAGGGAATGTCCCGGGATCTGCTGGATCGGGCCTGGGGGGCGGGAATTGGGGCTGAGGTTGGGAGAGGATCCTTTCCTGCCCGGCGGGGCTGAGGAGCAGGACAGGGATCAATCCTGCCGGGCCCGGATCCTGCCCCATCCCTGCTCCTCCTCTCCGGCCTCTCCCGGGCCCCCATTCCCGGGATTTCCCCGTGGGATGCACAGCCAGGGGGGTGGAAATGGGGCCAGGGAATTTCGGGAGCTGCTGTTGGTGTCCCAAAGGGAGGATGGAGCCCACCGGGAGCTCTGACAGGGATTTCCCAGCCTGGCACCCGGAGGGGTTTGGAAGAGCCCCAAAGCGCCCCCAGGGTGAGGTGACACACCCAGGGACAGCACGGGTGGCGGCGGCGGGGCCGGGAAAGGCTCTCCCGACACGAATTCCCCGCTCCGGGCCGGCTCCCCCCGGGTTTGGGTGGGAGGCAGAGCCCGGGGCCGGCTCGGGGATCCCGCGGTGCCGCTCCCGGGCCCGGCCCCGAGCAGCGCCGGGGCTGGGAGGGAGATCCCGGCCGAGGAGCCGCTCCCAGACTGCGGGAGGAGATGAGATCAGGGCTCCCGGGAGGAGATAAGGGCTCCGGGGACGAGATAAGGGCTCCGGGGACGAGATAAGGACTCCCGGGATGAGATAAGGGCTGCAGGAGGTGCCGGCGCTGTTTTCCTTCCCGCTGCAGAACTCCATAGGTGGCCCGGCTGGGAGCGGGACGCTGCCTGAGCAAAGAATTCCACGGGGAGAGGAGCCGGGGCCAATTCCCTGGCGGCTGCGGGGTTGAACCCTCATTAACAGGCGGCGCTAATTGCGCTCCCTGCACGGGCCGGGCCGTGCCCGCCTCCCCAGCGCGGAGCTGGCAGGAAAAGCTCCGGGCTCGGATCCCTGCGCAGATCCCCGTTCCCGATAAGGAGGTGATTTATCCCCCTCCGCTTCCTTCCTCGTGGGCACGGAGACATCCCGGAGGAGGCCTCGGCTTCCCGGGGCGCTCCCGGGTGAGCTCATCCCGCGCCGGGCCGGCACCAGGCGGCTCCGGGTGTGATCCCGGCGCCGGGAGCTGCCCCTGCCCGGGGCACCGGCTCGGGTCTGGACGGATCCAGGGGGGGATCCACGCCGGGATTGCGGATTTGTGGCGTTGGGGTCCAGGGCGAGCTCCCAGCGGGATTTTTCCCGGCTCTGGCTTTGCTGCCCGGACCAACCCGGGAATCCTGCGGCTCCCTGGCCCTTCCCGCACCGGAGCTGGGGCAGGGGAGCTCCTGGGGCTGCACCCGGGCCAGGTTCGGCTCTCTGGGAATTCAGCTCCGGGCGACACCGCTTGGAAAAGGAAAAACCTCCCGTGACCTTCCCGGAGCCCCTCTGGACCGGGAATAAAAAAACATTCCCCGGGTGGGGAGGGCTCCCCGAGCCCGGGGGGTTATCCCAGCCCTGCCGGGAGCCGGGGTGGCACCCGGGAGTGCAGGTGACACTCGGGAGTGCAGGTGACACTCGGTGACACCCCAGGTCCCCCCCTGCTCCCCTCCCCTCTTTCCCAACCCGGCCCGGGCAGCCCCGACCTGTTCTTCCGAGGTTCTCCCAACCCACAGCGCTCTGGCAGCGCCTGGGATTGAGGAGCGGCCTGGCCCGGGGCATTCCCACTTCACAGGGCACCTCTGGAATGCGGCGGAGCTGGAAGCTCCGAGCCGGGCCGGGCCCTCCCAGGGAGCCGCGGGAGAGACCCCGGAGCGGGGCTGGGGGGCACCGGACCCTGCCCCGGCCACCCCGGGGAGTGAGGATCGGGGGCTTGGAGGTTCTGGGGTTCCTGGGCAGCTCGGCTGAGCAATTCCAGACAATTCCAGACAATTCCAGCAATTCCAGACAATTCCAGCCAAACCAGAGCCTCCCATTCCCTGATGCTCCCGCGCTGCTGCGGGGCTGGCTTGGGCTCAGGTGACCCCGGGCTCAGGTGACACCGGGCTCAGGTGACCCCGGGCTCGGGTGACCCCGGGCTCAGGTGACACCGGGCTCAGGTGACACCCGGGCTGGATTTGCTGCTCCCAGAGGAATTCCCGGCCGCTGATGCAAGGCCAGGCCGTGGAAAGGCCGGATCCACCCCGCTGGAATGAGGAGCAGCAGGACGGGTCCCCCGGGGCAGGGTGGACACGGGAGCTGCTGGGCACGGGAGCTGGGACAGCCCAGAGTGGCAGGACAGGCCGTGGGTTGATGGAATCCATGGGTTGGGATCCATGGGTTGGGATCCACGGGCTGGGATCCATGGGTTGGGATCCATGGGCTGGGATCCATGGGTTGGGATCCATGGGTTGGGATCCAAGGGTTGGGATCCATGGGTTGGGATCCATGGGTTGGGATCCATAGGTTGGGATCCATGGGTTGGGATCCATGGGTTGGATCCATGGGTTGGGATCCATGGGTTGGGATCCATGTTGGGATCCATGGGTTGGGATCCATGGGGCTGGGATCCATGGGTTGGGATCCATGGGGCTGGGATCCATGGGTTGGATCCATGGGTTGGGATCCATGGGTTGGATCCATGGGTTGGGATCCATGGGATTCCTTCCACTATCCCAGGTGCCCCAGGCCCCGTCCAGCCCGGCCCTGGACACCTCCAGGGGTGAGGAACCCACAACCCCAGGGAAGCCCCAGCTCCCTGCCCGGGGTGGGGGAGTTCCTGGCAGGAATTCCCTGGGTATCCCAAGGAACTCCCTGGGTATCCCAAGGATCTCCGTGGGTATCCCAAGGAACTCTGTGGGTATCCCAAGGAACTCCGTGGGTATTCCAAGGAACTCCGTGGGTATTCCAAGGAACTCCCTGGGTATCCCAAGGAACTCCGTGGGTATTCCAAGGAATTCCCTGGGTATTCCAAGGAATTCCCTGGGTATCCCAAGGAACTCCGTGGGTATTCCAAGGAACTCCGTGGGTATTCCAAGGAATTCCATGGGTATCCCAAGGAACTCTGTGGGTATCCCAAGGAACTCCCTGGGTATCCCAAGGATCTCCGTGCGTATCCCAAGGAACTCCCTGGGTATCCCAAGGAACTCCTGCCCCGTGATGGCTCTCGGAGCCCCCGGCAGGGGCCTTTCTGGAATCACTGATCTCCGAGGCTGGAAAAGACCTCCAAGGACACCGAATCCTGTGCTGGAATCCAGCCCGGAGCTGCAGAGCTCCCGGGGGGTTCTGAGCTCACCAGGAACCGCCCCGGCACCCCCACCGTGCCGGGATCCCTCCTGAAAGGGAAAGGGAACGGGGCTGGAGGCGATTCCCGGCCCCGGGAGCCGCCGGTGGTGTCGGGGGTGAGGACGCGGCGGCACAACCCGGCCCCCGACCGCGGCTCCTCGGCACCCGGCCCGCCTGAGGGGAGGGACCCAGCCCCCAAAAACGTCCCCGGAGAGGGACTCTGCTGCCTTGGGAAGTGTCCAGGGGTGCCCGGGTGGTGCCTCTGGAGCACCGGGGTTTCCAGGAGTTCCACATCCATCCCCCCCCCGGGCTCGGGATTTTCAAAGAGCTCCTTCCTCGAGCGGCTCCCGGCTCCGGGCGCGGGGCTCCCGGGATGTGCCCGGTGTTCCCGGGATGTGCCCGGTCCCGCACTCCCGGGATGTTCCCGGTATTTCCGGGATGTTCCCGGTCCCGCATTCCCGGGATGTGCCCGGTATTCCCGGGATGTGCCCGGTGTTCCCGGGATGTGCCCGGTCCCGCATCCCCGGGATGTTCCCGGTCCCGCACTCCCGGGATGTGCCCGGTATTCCCGGGATGTGCCCGGTCCCTCATTCCCGGGATGTGCCCGGTATTCCCGGGATGTGCCCGGTATTCCCGGGATGTTCCCGGTCCCGCACTCCCGGGATGTGCCCGGTCCCGGTGCTGAGCGCCGTTTTCCTGTAGATGGCATCCCAGGATCTCGGCTGGGACGCTCCCGGATCCCCGTCCCGCCCCGGGCCGATCCCCACATCCCCGGGGCCGCTGCAATCCCGGATCCCGGCCGGAATTCCACCCGGGCAGATCCCAGCCCGGCTCCCGGTGGGGTTTGCTGGGGGTCCCGGGGAGGTTGATCCCCTTCCCTTTGAACGGGGCAATTAAACCACATCCAAGGCGTTCATTGGGAACCAACCCCGCTCTGATGCCGTCGGGTTTCACTCAGCGCCCCGGGAGCGCCGAACTCGGCGGAATTAAACCCAAAATCCAGGCGCGGGTCTGAACCGGGGGCCGGGCGGGCTCCGCCTGGCCGGCTCCAAACTCCCGATTTTAATTAAGCTGAGCTCATTTCCCGCAGCCCCTCCTCGGCAGGGAGAGAAAACCGCCGGGATCCGCGGGATCTGTGGGATCCACGGGATCGCGTTCCCTGCCCCGGGAAGGGCCGGGCGGGGCTCTGAGGGGACCGGGGTGGAGCTGCGGGGTCTGGCCGGGCCCAGCTCTGCCCGCAGGAGCTCCGGGGAAGCGAAACCCCAAAGCCCTGGAGCGCGTCCAGGCCGCCCCGGGGCTCCGGGGGTTTGGATCTCCCCCAGGGAATATTTCGGGCAGCGCCGCCCTCGGCTCCCGGCGTGGGCAGCCGCGGTTTGGGAGCCGCTCCGGCCCTGCCGGGGACGCTTTTTTTAACTCTTTGGCCCTAAATGCGGAGGGCTCAGCCCGCCCTGCGGCCGAGCCCGGGCAGAGCCACCACGTGTCCCTGTGCCACATCCCAGCGGTGGCACCGCCGTGTCCCTGTGCCACATCCCAGCGGTGGCACTGCCGTGTCCCTGTGCCACATCCCGGCGGTTGCATTGCCGTGTCCCTGTGCCACATCCCTGCGGTGGCACCGCCGTGTCCCTGTGCCACATCCCAGCGGTGGCACTGCCGTGTCCCTGTGTCACATCCCAGCGGTGGCACCGCCGTGTCCCTGTGCCACATCCCAGCGGTGGCACTGCCGTGTCCCTGTGTCACATCCCAGCGGTGGCACTGCCGTGTCCCTGTGCCACATCCCTGCGGTGGCACTGCCATGTCCCCTGTGCCACATCCCAGCGGTGGCACTGCAGTGTCCCTGTGCCACATCCCTGCGGTGGCACTGCCGTGTCCCTGTGCCACATCCCTGCGGTGGCACTGCCGTGTCCCTGTGCCACATCCCAGCGGTGGCACTGCCGTGTCCCTGTGCCACATCCCAGCGGTGGCACTGCAGTGTCCCTGTGCCACATCCCTGCGGTGGCACTGCCATGTCCCCTGTGCCACATCCCAGCGGTGGCACTGCCGTGTCCCTGTGCCACATCCCAGCGGTGGCACTGCAGTGTCCCTGTGCCACATCCCTGCGGTGGCAGTGCCGTGTCCCTGTGCCACATCCCTGCGGTGGCACTGCCGTGTCCCTGTGCCACATCCCAGCGGTGGCACTGCCGTGTCCCTGTGCCACATCCCTGCGGTGGCAGTGCCGTGTCCCTGTGCCACATCCCTGCGGTGGCACTGCCGTGTCCCCTCTGTCACATCCCGGCGGGTGGCACCGCCGGGCTCCCAGTGATCAGCGCGTCCCGGGATTGCGACATTCCAGCCCCAGAAATGCGGGTCAGAGCTGCGGATGTGGGCAGGGATGGGACAGGGATGGGACAGGGACAGGGACAGGGACAGGGACAGGGACAGGGACAGGGACAGGGACAGGGATGGGACAGGGACAGGGACAGGGATGGGACAGGGACAGGGACAGGGACAGGGATGGGACAGGGACAGGGACAGGGATGGGACAGGGACAGGGACAGGGACAGGGATGGGACAGGGATGGGACAGGGACAGGGACGGGACAGGGACAGGGACAGGGACAGGGATGGGACAGGGACAGGGACAGGGACAGGGACAGGGATGGGACAGGGACAGGGACAGGGACAGGGATGGGACAGGGATGGGACAGGGACAGGGACGGGACAGGGATGGGACAGGGACAGGGATGGGACAGGGATGGGACAGGGACAGGGACAGGGACAGGGACAGGGACAGGGACAGGGACAGGGACAGGGATGGGACAGGGACAGGGACAGGGACAGGGATGGGACAGGGATGGGACAGGGACAGGGACGGGACAGGGATGGGACAGGGACAGGGATGGGACAGGGATGGGACAGGGACAGGGACAGGGACAGGGATGGGACAGGGACAGGGACAGGGATGGGACAGGGACAGGGAGCTCCTCTGACCCCTCCCGGTGCCCCCACCTGCCCCTGCCCCCCTCCCCTTCTCCCCGAGCTGTTTCCCACAATAACCCCCCGATATTTTTATTTACAATAACCCCCGATATCTTTATTTACAATAACCCCCCGATATTTTTATTTACAATAACCCCCCGGATATCTTTATTTACAATAACCCCCGATATTTTTATTTACAATAACCCCCGATATCTTTATTTACAATAACCCCCCGATATCTTTATTTACAATAACCCCCCGATATTTTTATTTCCCCGCTGTCTCACCCCCTCCCACCCCGGGGTTCTCCCTCTCCCTCCCCGGGATGACAAAAACCCGTCCGGACAGGAAATCTCCCCTCCCCTCTCCCAAACCCCGGCCGGACAAACATTTACCGACCCTCCAGCGGCGCGGCAGCGATGCTCTCAGCCCTCTCGCGCGCCGGGCTAATTAATTCATTCATTAATTAATTGCGAATTTCCCCGCGGGATAATGAGAGGATGTCCCGGCCGAGCAGGGATTTCCGAGGGATCTCGGTGAATGACGGCGGGGAAAGCGGCAGCCGCGGGCGGTGGGAGGTCCCAGGGCGCTCCCGAGCATTTGGGGATCCCAGCTGGGTCCAGGTGGAGCTGCTGCCCCTCTCCCCCCTCCCTCCCTCCCTCCCCTCGGGGGGATTCCAGCGGCGCTGCCGGGTCCGGGGCCGAGCCTGGGGCTCCTCCAGCCCTGGGGGGGGGAGCTCTGTGCCAGCCCCAGCCCCAGGATTGCCCTGGAGACGGAGACCTGGGGGGCTCAGAGCTCCCCCCGCGCTGGGGGACACGGGGGGCACTGCCAGCACCCCGAGGGAACAGGATCCAATGGGAACAGGATCCAATGGGAGCAGGATCCCAATGGGAACAGGATCCAATGGGAACAGGATCCCAAAGGGAACAGGATCCAATGGGAACAGGATCCAATGGGAACAGGATCCCAATGGGAACAGAATCCCAATGAGAACAGAATCCCAAAGGGAACAGGATCCCAATGGGAACAGGATCCAATGGGAACAGGATCCAATGGGAACAGGATACCAAAGGGAACAGAATCCCAAAGGGAACAGGATCCAATGGGAACAGGATCCAATGGGAACAGGATCCCAAAGGGAACAGGATCCCAAAGGGAACAGAATCCCAAAGGGAACAGGATCCAATGGGAACAGGATCCCAAAGGGAACAGGATCCCAATGGGATCAGGATCCCAATGGGAACAGGATCCCAAAGGGATCAGGATCCAATGGGAACAGGATCTCAATGTGAGCAGAATTCCAATGGGAACTGGATCCCAAAGGGAACAGGATCCCAATGGGAACAGGATCCCAATGGGAACAGGATCCCAAAAGGATCAGGATCCCAAAGGGAACTGGATCCCAAAGGGAACAGGATCCCAATGGGAACAGGATCCCAAAGGGAACAGGATCCCAAGGGGAACAGGATCCCAAAAGGATCAGGATCCCAAAGGGAACAGAATCCAATGGGAACAGGATCCAATGGGAACAGGATCCCAAAGGGAACAGGATCCCAAAGGGAACAGGATCCAATGGGAACAGGATCCCAATGGGAACAGGATCCCAAAGGGAACAGGATCCCAATGGGAACAGGATCCCAATGGGAACAGGATCCAATGGGAACAGGATCCCAATGGGAACAGGATCCCAAAGGGAACAGGATCCAATGGGAACAGGATCCCAATGGGAACAGGATCCCAATGGGAACAGGATCCCAAAGGGAACAGGATCCAATGGGAACAGGATCCAATGGGAACAGGATCCCAAAGGGAACAGGATCCAATGGGAGCAGAATTCCAAAGGGAACAGAATCCCAAAAGGATCAGGATCCCAAAGGGAACAGGATCCCAAAAGGATCAGGATCCAATGGGAGCAGAATTCCAAAGGGAACAGGATCCCAAAGGGAACAGAATCCCAAAGGGATCAGGATCCCAATGGGAACAGGATCCCAAAGGGATCAGGATCCCAATGGGAACAGGATCCCAAAGGGATCAGGATCCCAATGGGAACAGGATCCCAATGGGAACTGGATCCCAATGAGAACAGAATCCCAAAAGGATCAGGATTCCAAAAGGATCAGGATCCCAACAGGAACAGAATCCCAAAGGGAACAGGATCCCAAAGGGAACAGAATCCCAACAGAATCAGGATCCCAGTGGGATCAGGATCCCAAGGGGAACAGAACCCCAAAGGGAACAGGACCCCAACAGGATCAGGATCCCGAAGGGATCAGAATCCAAAGGGAACAGGATCCCGAAGGGATCAGAATCCCAACAGGAACACAATCCCAAAGGGAACCGGATCCCAACAGGATCAGGATCCCACCAGGAGCAGCCCCCACTGCCCGATCCCCTTTGCAGTGCCCAGCACGGAGCGTTTCCGGGTGGGAAAGGGAACCTCAGGGGTTTTGGGATGCTCTGAGCAGCTGCAGGTCCCCCCGGGTCCCTGAGGGTGCTGATGGCTCCAGAGGGGCTGGGGAGCAGGATCCAGGGAAATCTGAGTCAGCCCCGGGGCGGGAGCCGGGGAGGGTTTGCCTGGACCCAGCAGGTGCAGCTCCACCCCCGTGGGGCAGAGCCAGAGGGGTTTTCCTGCCTGGATCCCCGGCCTGGGCTGGCGGGATCTGCTCTGGTCCGTGCTGGCAGTCAGACCCCCTGATCCCTCTGGGTCCCTTCCAGCTGGGATCTGCTGGGATCCAGCTGGGTTCTGCTCCCCTGGAAAGGCAAAAAGAGCCCGAGGGTCCCTCCCTGGTACATCCCCAGCCCCCTGACCCGCCCAGAAATTCCCTTTTTTTTTGTGTTTGTCCATCCCGGGGCCCGGCCCCGAGGCTGCCCCTGGTGCCCGTGTCCCCGGGAACGCTCCTGGTGGTGGAGCTGAGGCTCCATCCCGGAGCTCTGGGTGGCGGCCGCGCTCCCCGGGACGTGCAGGTTCCTGCTGCTGCATCCCGGGCGGGGGCAGGGAGGCAGAATTTACCTGCAGGAACCTCTCAGCCTCTGCCTGGATGGCGGATCCGGCTGGAGCCAAGGATTCTGCAAGCTGGGCAAAGCTCCCGGGCCGGGAGAGCTTCCTTGAAACTCCCGGAGCAGCAGGCGGTGCCTCCCTTGGCTGCTGCCGTGGCCAGAATGTCCGGAGGCTGTTCCAGGGCAGGACTGGAGCCTCCCGTGCTTTCTGATGAAATCCTTCCCACCCCAAACCTGCCAAACAATCAAAGGCATCGCGCCTGTCCCAGGGCTACACACTCAGCGCTGCCGCCGAGCGCTGCGGCATCACGGGCGGCTCCGCCTCCCACCCGGCACGGCCCGGCTCGGCTCGGCTCGGATCGGATCGGCTCCCCCGGCCCGGCGGGCCCGGAGCGGATCCAGCGCTTTTTTCCCCCAAATCCCGGCCCCTGCAGCCCCGGCCGGGATGGATTCCCCCGGGCCCGGGGATGATTCTCCCGCTCCTCTCCCTTCCCAAGCCCGGGAATGTCGCGATTTTGGGGCTTTTTTTCCAAAGCAGCTTCGGCTTCTCCCCGGGAATTCCCACAGCTCTCACACAGGGGTGCGGGGACGCGAGGGAATTCCAGCCCCAGCCCCTGGAATTCCAGCCCAGTTCCCCTCCAGCCCCTGGAATTCCAGCCCAGTCCCCCCTCAGCCTCTGGAATTCCAGCCCAGTTCCCTTCCAGCCCCTGGAATTCCAGCTCAGTTCCCCCCCAACCCCTGGAATTCCAGCCCAGTCCCCCCCAGCCCCTGGAATTCCAGCTCAGTTCCCCCCCAACCCCTGGAATTCCAGCCCAGTTCTCTCCCAGCCCCTGGAATTCCAGCCCAGTTCCCTTCCAGCCCCTGGAATTCCAGCCCAGTTCCCCCTCAGCCCCTGGAATTCCAGCCCAGTTCCCCTCCAGCCCCTGGAATTCCAGCCCAGTTCCCTTCCAGCCCCTGGAATTCCAGCCCAGTTCCCCCTCAGCCCCTGGAATTCCAGCCCCAGTTCCCCTCAGCCCCTGGAATTCCAGCCCAGTTCCCTTCCAGCCCCTGGAATTCCAGCCCAGTTCCCCCCAGCCCCTGGAATTCCAGCCCAGTTCCCCCCCAGCCCCTGGAATTCCAGCCCAGTTCCCTTCCAGCCCCTGGAATTCCAGCCCCAGTTCCCTTCCAGCCCCTGGAATTCCAGCCGAGTTCCCCTCCAGCCCCTGGAATTCCAGCCCCAGCCCCTGGAATTCCAGCCCAGTTCCTCCCCAGCCCCTGGAATTCCAGCCCAGTTCCCTTCCAGCCCCTGGAATTCCAGCCCAGTTCCCCCCAGCCCCTGGAATTCCAGCCCAGTTCCCCCCCAGCCCCTGGAATTCCAGCCCAGTTCCCTTCCAGCCCCTGGAATTCCAGCCCCAGTTCCCTTCCAGCCCCTGGAATTCCAGCCCAGTTCCCCTCCAGCCCCTGGAATTCCAGCCCCAGCCCCTGGAATTCCAGCCCAGTTCCTCCCCAGCCCCTGGAATTCCAGCCCAGTTCCCTTCCAGCCCCTGGAATTCCAGCCCCAGCCCCTGGAATTCCAGCCCAGTTCCCCTCCAGCCCCTGGAATTCCAGCCCAGTTCCCTTCCAGCCCCTGGAATTCCAGCCCAGTTCCCCTCCAGCCCCTGGAATTCCAGCCCAGTTCCCTTCCAGCCCCTGGAATTCCAGCCCAGTTCCCCCCCAGCCCCTGGAATTCCAGCCCCAGCCCCTGGAATTCCAGCCCAGCTCCCCCCCAGCCCCTGGAATTCCAGCCCCAGCCCCTGGAATTCCATCCCCGCTCCTCCCGGCCGAGCATTCCCGGCTCTCCCCCCACCTCCGGGGCTCCCCAGGTGCGATTCCGCCCCGAGCCGAGGCCTTGGGAGTTCCAAGGGAAATCCCTGGATGGGGAATTTCACACCTGGGCTCCCTCGGGAGGATTCCCGGCTGGAAAAGGGCGGCTCTGGGCAGAATTCCCGAATTTCCCAGCTCTCCCAGATCTCCTGTATTTGCTGATCCCGGGGAATTCTCCTCGGGATCCGCGGGTTCCCACTTTGGGATTCCCAAATTCCCTCGGGATCCCGAACATCCCCAAACATCCCCCGGGGCTGGGAGGGACCTTCCAGAACCTTCCCGGCGCCCCCAAAATCCCACCCTGCGCCTGGGGAGAGGGGTTAGAGGTTACAAATCCATGGAAAAACCGGGAATTGTGCCCCAAAAGGAGCCGCGGGGACACCCGGGGGTGACACCGCCCAGGGTGACACCGATTCCCGTTCCCAGCGGGGCCTCCCAGGGTTTGATAATTAACAAAGAAAAGGTTTGGAAAAAAAGCAAAAAAAAATTAATTAACGAGAGAAAAGCTCTCAGGGCGGTGAGGGGAGGGGGAGGAACATCCCGGGAGAGCCCGGATGGAATTCCGGCCCCTCGGCATCAAAGGCTCCGTCCCAAAACTTCACCTGGCCTGAGGTGACCCAGGTGACCTCCGGGAGTGTCCCGGGATAATCGGGGGAGGGAGCGGAGCTGGGGCCGGGTGGGGACAACAAAGGGGCCGGGAGAGGCCCGGGGGGGTGTGGGGGGGTCGGGGGTTTGGGGAGGTGGGGGGTGGAGGAGCTGAATTCCCAGGAAATTGGCGGATTCGCCATCAAAAGCGGCGGGGAAAGGAACCAAAGCCACCCCCGGGGGGAGAGCAGAGCCCCGGGGGGCTCCGGGGGGGGCTCGGGGGGGGATTTCCCTTTGTCACCCCGGCCTCGGGTGACCCCGGGTGTCCCCGGGTGTCCCCCAGGTGTCCCTGGGTGTCCCTCAGGTGTCCCCGGGTGTCCCCCAGGTGTCCCCAGGTGTCCCCCGGGTGTCTCCAGGTGTCCTCAGGTGTCCTCGGGTGTCTCCCAGGTGTCCCCCAGGTGATCCCCGAGTGTCCCCCGGTGACCCCCAGGTGTCCCCCAGGTGTCCCCAGGTGTCCCCAGGTGTCCCCCAGATGTCCCCCAGGTGTCCCCAGGTGTCCCCAGGAGTCCCCGGGTGTCTCCAGCTGTCCCCCAAGTGTCCCCCAGGTGTCCCCCGGTGTCCCTGGGTGTCCCCAGGTGTCCCCCAGGTGCCCCCGGGTGTCCCCCAGCTGTCCCCCAGGTGTCCCCAGGTGTCCCCCGGTGTCCCCCAGGTGTCCCCCAGGTGTCCCCAGGTGTCCCCCGGTGTCCCCCAGGTGTCCCCACGTGTCCCCGGGTGTCCCCCACGTGTCCCCGGGTGTCCCCCAGGTGTCCCCCAGGTGCCCCCAGGTGTCCCTCGGTTGTCTCCCAGGTGTCCCCACGTGTCCCCGGGTGTCCCCCACGTGTCCCCAGGTGTCCCCCAGCTGTCCCCCAGGTTCCCCCAGGTGCCCCCAGGTGTCCCCCGGACCGAACCCGGCATTTGGGAGGAGCCCACCCCGGTTTTTATTTTTATTTTTATTTTTATTTTTATTTTTATTTTTATTTTTATTTTTATTTTTATTTTTATTTTTATTTTTATTTTTATTTTTATTTTTATTTTTATTTTTATTTTCGGTTTCCCTGCAGGGCCCGGGACGGGGCCGCGCTGTCCCCGCGCCGCCACCACCGCCACCCCCCCGTGCCCGGGCGTGCCCGCTGCCCCCGCGGGCGGTGCTGGCGCTGTCGCAACGGCGGCGACACGTGGCGGGACCGGCTCCGTGGGGCCGCGCTGATGTCACGGGGACGGCGCTGCCACCTCAGGCCGGGACTCGCCCCGCGGCGGCTGCTGACACAGCTCGGTGTCCCCGCGGCAGCGCCGCTCCCCCTCCGCGGGGCTGAACATCCCGGCTTTGCCCGAGGGGTTTTATCCAGAGGAATCCGGGTTTGGAGGTCGTTCGTGAGGCAGGAATGGAATTTATCCTCCCTGGGATGGAATATTCCGATTTTCCCCGGTATTTTTCCCAGAGAAATCTGTTGTGTGTGAAGTGGGGATGCAATTCATCCTCCCTGGGGTGGAATATCCTGATTTTCCCCAATATTTTTCCGGAGAAATCTGGGTTTGCAGGTCGTTTGTGAGGCAGGAATGAAATTCATCCTCCCTGTTTTGGAATATCCTGATTTTCCCCAATATTTTTCCGGAGAAATCTGGGTTTGGAGGTCGTTTGTGAGGCAGGAATGAAATTTATCCTCCCTGATTTGGAATATCCTGATTTTCCCCAATATTTCCCATTGGATTCCGGGTTTGCAGGGAATTT
This sequence comes from Phylloscopus whistleri, assembly GCA_017589585.1. NCBI lineage: Eukaryota > Metazoa > Chordata > Aves > Passeriformes > Phylloscopidae > Phylloscopus > Phylloscopus whistleri. The sequence continues at coordinate 68,232 of JADMLD010001257.1, read as the reverse complement.
ACTGGGAATTTATTGAGAATTTACAGGGAGTTTATTGGGAACTTACTGGGAATTTACTGGGAATTTATTGAGAATTTACAGGGAATTTACTGGAAATTTGTTGGGAATTTACTGGGAATTTATTGGGATTTTACTGGGGACTTACTGGGATTTTACTGGGAATTTACAGGGAATTTATTGGGAATTTACAGGGAATTTTCTGGGAATTTTCTGGGAATCCCAATCCCGTTCCAGGCCCCACCCCGGGCCCAGCCCTGACCCCTTTTCCCCCGGAGTTATCCCGGTTCAATCCCTCCCCAGGGGAAATGGGTCAGGAAGGGGATCGGGGTCACCGGGGAGGCTCCGAGTGTCCCAAAGGTCCCAAATGTCCCAAAGGTCCCAAATGTCCCAAATGTCCCAAAGGTCCCAAATGTCCCAAACGTCCCAAATGTCCCAAATGTCCCAAAGGTCCCAAATGTCCCAAAGGTCCCAAATATCCCAAATGCCCCAAATGTCCCAAATGTCCCAAATGTCCCAAATGTCCCAAACGTCCCAAATGTCCCAAATGTCCCAAATGTCCCAAATGTCCCAAATGTCCCAAAGGTCCCAAAGGTCCCAAATGTCCCAAGTGTCCCAAACGTCCCAAATGTCCCAAATGTCCCAAAGGTCCCAAATGTCCCAAATGTCCCAAATGTCCCAAACGTCCCAAATGTCCCAAATGTCCCAAACGTCCCAAATGTCCCAAAGGTCCCAAAGGTCCCAAAGGTCCCAAATGTCCCAAATGTCCCAAATGTCCCAAACGTCCCAAATGTCCCAAATGTCCCAAACGTCCCAAATGTCCCAAACGTCCCAAATGTCCCAAAGGTCCCAAGTGTCCCAAATGTCCCAAATGTCCCAAGTGTCCCAAATGTCCCAAAGGTCCCAAGTGTCCCAAATGTCCCAAATGTCCCAAAGGTCCCAAATGTCCCAAAGGTCCCAAGTGTCCCAAAGGTCCCAAATGTCCCAAATGTCCCAAAGGTCCCAAAGGTCCCAAAGGTCCCAAAGGTCCCAAATGTCCCAAATGTCCCAAATGTCCCAAACGTCCCAAATGTCCCAAACGTCCCAAATGTCCCAAAGGTCCCAAATGTCCCAAAGGTCCCAAGTGTCCCAAATGTCCCAAATGTCCCAAGTGTCCCAAATGTCCCAAAGGTCCCAAGTGTCCCAAAGGTCCCAAATGTCCCAAAGGTCCCAAATGTCCCAAACGTCCCAAAGGTCCCAAATGTCCCAAATGTCCCAAATGTCCCAAAGGTCCCAAATATCCCAAACGTCCCAAACGTCCCAAATGTCCCAAATGTCCCAAATGTCCCAAATGTCCCAAATGCCCCAAATGTCCCAAAGGTCCCAAATGTCCCAAATGTCCCAAAGGTCCCAAATGTCCCAAGTGTCCCAAGTGTCCCAAATGTCCCAAAGGTCCCAAATGTCCCAAAAGTCCCAAATGTCCCAAAGGTCACTGGGCAGGGGCTGAGCTCGCTGGGGCGGGGGCAGGAAAGGGTTAAAAATCCCGGCTCCTCCCCCCAAACCTCCGCGGGAATTGGGAATTCAACCCCCGGGCCGATCCCCCAGGGGCTCCAAATCGGGTGGAATTCCCGGGGTTTTGTCTCTCCCGGGTTTGGAATCCTCTCCCCGCGGGGTTTGTGTCGGGATCTCCCGTTTCCCCCAGGGAAATGTTCATTTTGGGCAGCGAGATGAGGGAGAATTGGGGTCCCTGCTGCTTTTCCAGGCTGCTCCTCGCGTCCCAAAATCTTCAAAAGTCATTTTGCCTGTTCAAAATGACTTTTCTCACAGAAAATTCCCGGTTTTTATATAAAATCCTTAGGAACGCAATGGAATTCGCCCATTTTTCCTCTTAAATTGAAGCCGAATGTTTTATTCCTGCTAAAGCCTCTTTGCGGTTCCTGCTCTCCCTTCCCCGTCCTTTAATGAGAAATCCAAAATACAAAAAAAAAAAAACCAAACCAACCAACCCCCCCCCAAAAAAAACCCCAAAAAAACCCCCCAAAAAAACCCAAAAAACCCCCCACAAAACAAAACAAAACAAAAAAACCAAAACAAAAAAAATTAAAATAAGTCAATTTGAGTGATTAAATCTGGGTTTAGGTGGATTAAATCTGGGATTAAGTCGGGTTTAAGCAGAAATTTCCTTCCCTCCCCCCCCCCGCCAAAAAAAAAAAATTTTTTTTTTTTAATTTTATTTTTCCAAGGTTTGTTTTTTTTTTTTTTTGCCAGAAGTTGGGAAGCTGCTGAACATTCCAGGTGTCCTGCCCCAGGTGAGCCCCACCCGCGGGGCCTGTGCTGCTCCCGCTCTCCACACAGGGTCTCCCTCGCCCTGGACAAGGCAACCTCTAATTAACCCTAATTAAGATCCCATTCTCCCGCCAGCCCCGGCCGGGAATGTGAATCCCGCGCTGAAATTCAGGATCCCAGCGCTGGAATTTCCCCCTCCAGCCGGGCAGACCCCGCTCCTTTCCCGCGGGGTCGGTGGGGATTTCTCCTCCTTCCCGAAATTCCGGCAGCCAGAACCCGGGATGGGGAAGGGTTTGAACCGGGAAAAGCCCCAGGAAAGCAGGGAAAGGAGCGATAAAATCGGTGATTCCGGGGAATCCTGACCCTCGGGACAGGACCAGGAGGATCCCAGCCCGGGGATGCTCCCGGGAGCTTTTCCCACCCATCCCAGGGCCCGGAATGAGCCCAGGCCAGGCACCTCTCTGGTTCCTTTGCTCTCACTGCCTGGAGATGTCCCAGAGGTGCCTTCCCACCCAAACCACCCCAGGATTTTGTTTCTCTCCCGTTTCCTTCCCCGTGAGCCGGGACAATTCCTGCTCCTTGCCCAGGGACCTCCCAACTCCCCGGGCTGGACCCCCTCCCCGTGCCCCTGGCTCCCCGTGGCATCCCCACATCCCTCATCTGCCCCCCAGGTTGGGTTTTTTTGGGTTTATTTTGGGTTTTTTGGGGTTTGTTTTGGGGTTTCTTTGGGGGTTTGTTTTGGGTTTTTTTGGGTTTATTTTGGGTTTTTTGGGGTTTGTTTTGGGTTTTTTTGGGGTTTGTTTTGGGTTTCTTTGGGTTTGTTTTGGGGTTTTTTGGGGGTTTGTTTTGGTTTTTCTTTGGTTTTTTTGGGTTTGTTTTGGGGGGTTTTTTGGGTTTATTTTGGGGTTTGTTTTGGGGTTTGTTTTGGGTTTTTTTGGGGTTTGTTTTGGGTTTTTTTGTGGTTTGTTTTGGTTTTTTATGTTTTTCCTGGCCTGGACTTTGAAGGTGAATCCCGGCCGGGAGACTCGGGGTCCGGGCGGGCGGCAGCTCCTGCCCCGGTGCCTCGGTGGGGAGCAGATTTTCAGGAGATGGGAGCTGGTTTTTCCAGGTGGGAGCTGGTTCTGGGCTCCAGCACCTCCCAGGGCGTTTTTGCAGGAGCTGCAGAGGAGCCCGAGGCCCCAGAACGGTCTGGGGGAGCTCCCCGTGGTCATGGGGCTGGAAAATCCGTGGGGTTGAGTCCCCAGGCTCCCCCAGGCAGGGGTTTGGGGTGCTGCGGGTGGTTTGGGATCGCTGTGATTAACGGCTGATTAATGGGATTAATTTGTAGCTAATTAAGCAAAGGTTGATTGGGGCTGGTCCTGGGGCAGAGGCAGCCCCGGCTCTCCCGGGGTGAGGCTGCCGTGGTTTCTGTGGGGTGGATCAGGGGTCGGATCCAGGGCCTGGTGCTCCGGAACCCGACCCCAGGGAGTCTCTGCTGCTCTTCCCAAACCCTCTGGGATTCTGGTTTGAGTGATTTCCTGATTTCCTGATTTCCCAAACTCCTGATTTCCCCATTTCCCCATTTCCCCGTTTCCTGATTTCCCAATTTCCCAAATTCCTAATTTCCCAAATTCCTGATTTCCCAAATTCCTGATTTCCTGATTTCCCCATTTCCCCATTTCCCCGTTTCCTGATTTCCCAATTTCCCAAATTCCTAATTTCCCAAACTCCTGATTTCCTGATTTCCCGATTTCCCAAATTCCTGATTTCCTGATTTCCCCATTTCCCCATTTCCCCGTTTCCTGATTTCCCAATTTCCCAAATTCCTGATTTCCCAAATTCCTGATTTTCTGATTCCCCCATTTCCCCATTTCCCCATTTCCCTGCTTCCTGATATCCCAATTTCCCAAATTCCTGATTTCCTGATTTCCCGATTTCCCAAATTCCTGATTTCCTGATTTCCCCATTTCCAGATTTCCCCTGCTGGGCTCAGACAGGACTGGGATGCAGCCAAATCCTCCCCCATCCCAAGGGGTCTGTGCCCAGCACTCTCCTCCCAACCCTCGGCTGCCTTTCTGCTGGAGGAGGAGGAGGAGGAGGAGGAGGAGGAGGAGGAGGAGGAGGAGGAGGAGGAGGAGGAGGAGGAGGAGGAGGAAGATGTTGATGTTGTGCTCCCCACACAGCTCAGCCAGGCCGGGCTGGCGGTGACTCCGTGCCCAGGAATGCCGCGGATCCATCGGGAATTGCATCAGGAACTCGTTGGGCACGGGATGGGGCGGCGGTGGCAGCGACACCTGGGCAGGGACACCTGGGCAGGGACACCTGGGCAGGGACACCTGGGGGCAGTGACACCTGGGACAGGGACACCTGGGCAGGGACACTGGGACAGGGACACTGGGACAGGGACACTGGGGGCAGGGACACTGGGACAGGGACACTGGGGGCAGGGACACTGGGACAGTGACACTGGGACAGGGACACCTGGACAGTGACAATGGGGGCAGGGACACCTGGGCAGGGACGCTGGGACAGTGACACCTGGACAGTGACAATGGTGGCAGTGACACCTGGGCAGGGACACTGGGACAGTGACACCTGGACAGTGACACTGGGACAGGGACACTGGGCAGGGACACTGGGACAGTGACACCTGGGCAGTGACAATGGGGGCAGTGACACCTGGGCAGGGACACTGGGACAGTGACACCTGGGCAGGGACAATGGTGGCGGTGACACCTTTGCAGTGACAATGGTGGCAGTGACACCTTTGCAGTGACACCTTTGCAGTGTCACCCGGCCCTGTGCAATGTCCCTCCTGCTGGGGGCAAGGAGGGCCCCACCTTCCCCTGGCAGCGGCGGGGGGGACCTGGGAGCCCCCACAGGGATTTGGGATTTCTCATTTGGCATTTGGGATTTCTCATTTGGCATTTGGCATTTGTGATTTGGGATCTGGGACCCATTCCCGCTCCTCCCGGCGGGGTTGGGACGAGCCCTGCTCGCTCTCCGGGCAGTTTGGGATTTTTCCAGCCCCGCTGAGCTCATCCCCGCAGCCCTGGGCTCTCGGCTCCCAGCTCCTCCTGCTTTTCCCCAAAAAGCCGAATTTCCTCAGCATCCCTGGGCTCTGCCCTGACCCCGGCCCGGGGCTGTGACCGGGACATTCCCCAGCTGGACACTGGGGGCTGGTGCTGCTCCCAGTTTGGGTGACCCCAAACCTCCCTTTCCCACCCCCCTCCCTCCCTCCCTCCCTCCCTCCTTCCCTTTGGAGCTCCGGGGTGAATTTGGGGGAGCCGGCAGGGACAGACAGACAGACAGACAGACAGACAGACAGACCGACCTCCCCTGCCCGGCACATCCGAGGCTGCGGGAGCCTCCATTCCCACGGACATCCAAGCCCGGGGGGCTGATCAGGAACCTGCTCCCTTCCCACCCGAGCCCGTGAATGTCCCGTTTATCCCAACCCCGTCCTGCGCCTCCGCGCAGCCCCCGGGCTGGGCAGGACAATTCCCTGGGTTCCCTTTCACCCGGGAGCACCTCCAGCCCCTTCCCCGGCCCCCCCCGGGGGCCTCCCCCGCCCCTTCCTCCATCCGGGGAGGGTCAAAATCCCCTCCGAGTTCCGGGGCAGATCCCTCGGGGCCGGACCCAGGGAATTCTCCTGGAATTTTCCAGCCCAGGATTCCACCCCCGGGGGGGGTGGATGAGGCGCCCGGGAGTTTCTCCCCTGGAATTCTCAGCGTTTTTTCCCGGCGTTCCTCTCAGGAATTGCCCGAAATCGTCTGGAAAAGCCCCGGGATCCAGGGCAGCTCCGGGGCTGCCCTTGGGAACCTCCCGGTGCCAAAAATAAAATTGAAAAAAAACCAAAACGAAACGAGGAACGGCCGCGAAGCTGAAAAGAAAAATATTTTTCAAGCCCGTCTGGCTTTTGGGAAGAAATCGTCCCAGAAAGGGAAATTTATGGAACAGAAGGAACCAGCCCTGAGTTTGGGCCAGAATTCGCTGGAATACATCCAACAAAATCCCGTGCCAGCCCCGGGTTTGTGCTCGGCCCTGGGACAGGGATTTGGGGATTTGCCCTTTGCTGTTTATCCGGCTTCGGAGTTTTGGGAAACGCCAACATCTTTTTTTTTTTTTTTTTTTGAGGGGGAGGTTGTTGTTTTTGTTTTCTTTCCCAAAGAGTCAGAAATTTCCAAATGCTGAAACTCTTCCCAAAAGGAACCAGCTGGGATTGCTCAAGCGCCCCGCTCCTGCCCCCGCCCTCCCGATGAGTTACGGCGGGTGTGACATCCCCGGGCCGGGTGTGACATCCCCGGGCCGGGTGTGACATCCCGGGCCGGGTGTGACATCCCCGGGATCGCTGAGCCCAGCGGCTCCGGCGGCTCCGGCGGCTCCAGCCCAGCGGGAACGGCCCATCCCCGCCCCCGGAGCCCTGCCCGGCAAATCCACGGGGGCTTCATCCACGGGGGATTTATCCATGTGGAGTTTATCCATGCAGAATTTATCCACATGGGGTTTATCCACTGGGGATTTATCCACGCGGGATTTATCCACACGGGATTTATCAATGCAGGATTTATCCATGCAGAATTTATCCACACAGGATTTATCCATGTGGAGTTTTTCCACGGGGGATTTATCCACAGGGGATTTATCCATGTGGAGTTTATCCATGTGGGGTTTATCCACGCAGGATTTATCCACATGGGATTTATCAATGCAGGGTTTATCCACACAGGATTCATCCATTGAGGATTTATCCACACAGGATTTATTCATGTCTGGTTTATCCACGCAGGATTTGTCCGTTTGGGGTTTATCCACACAGGATTTATCCATGCAGGATTTATCCACACAGGATTTATCCACGTGGGATTTATTCATGTCCAGTTTATCCACACAGGATTTATCCACACAGGATTTATCCACGCAGGATTTATCCATCTGGGGTTTATCCATTTGAGGTTTATCCACACAGGATTTATCCACGCAGGATTTATCCATTTGGGGTTTATCCATTTGAGGTTTACCCACACAGGATTTATCCATTTGGGGTTTATCCTGGCGGGATTGCTCCCCGTGGGCCCCGTGGGCAGCGTCCCCCGTGGGCTGAGCTGAAGCTTTCACACGCAGCCCCAGCCATCCCAGGGTTTATCCCGGGCTCAGTGAAGCCAAACCCGGCCCCTGTCCTGGGACAGGCCCGGGGTGACCCCAGGAGGTGCTGGGGGTGCCCGGGGCTGGGGGATCCCCTGCTCCCCCCAGGAGGGGGAAATGCAGCATCAGGGGAGAGCTGGAGAGAGGGAAAGGGGCTGGGGCAGGGTGAGCTGTTCCAGGGGTGCAGCCGGATGGATTTCACTTTCCTCTCTGGAAAAAGTGTCCGGGGATACGGGGGAGGAGGAGGAGGAGGAGGAGGAGGAGGAGGAGGAGGAGGAGGAGGAGGAGGAGGAGGAGGAGGAGCAGGGTTCTCCCAGGGGAATCCATCCATGGGTTGGGACCAATGGAAGCACCCGGAACCAGTCTCAGTTCCTGGGGGGTGAGCAAACACTTGGGGATCCATAAAACTCCTTCCAGATCCATTAAACACTTTCCAGATCCATTAAAAACTCCTCAGATCCATTAAACATTTTCCAGATCCGTTAAACACTTTCCAGATCCATTAAACACTTTCCAGATCCATTAAACAACTTCCAGATCCATTAAACACTTTCCAGATCCATCAAAAACTCCCCAGATCCATGAAACACTTTCCAGATCCATTAAACACCTTCCAGACCCATTAAACACCTTCCAGATCCATAACACACTTCCCAGATCCATTAAAACCCTTCCAGATCCATGAAACACCTTCCAGATCCACACAACGCTTCCCAGATCCATGGAAAGCCACGGAGAGCCCTTGGATGTGGATCCAGCAGCCAGGCACTGCTGCCTGCCCCTTTCCCCTGCCCCCCTGGCTGTGGAACAGCCGGAATTCCAGAGGAAAAGTGGTTTTCTTTTTTTGGGAACACCAGTGTAGGGCGTTTTTGTGACGGGGTCTCTCCAGCAGCAGCGTCCCAGGCCAGGAAGGAATTGTCCCTGGCCAGGGAAGAGCGTCAGGATCCCCTCATCCCGAGCCATTCCCTGTTCTCTGCAGCCTGGGGAAGCCCTTCCCCCCCCGGCTCCTCTCCAGCACAACAACCCGTGCAGAGCCGTGCCGGGCCGGGCCGGGCCGTGCCGGGCCACCCCGCAATTAGCGCGGCATCCCGGGGATGCCACCCCGGCCGCGTCCCTTTGATGCCGCGGCGTTTCCAGGTGACCCCGCTCGGAGCGAACCCCGGGAGCGGGGCCGGGGCCGTGCCGGGGCTGCGGGGCCGCCGTGGGCAGCGCAAACAGGAAAGCGGGGCCGGAGCCCCGGAGCCGCCCCGCCCTGGCCCCGGGCGCTCGGGCAGAGGCAGAGGCAGAGCCGCCTCTCCCGGGGCTGCTCCCGCTGCCGTGACGCGTTGTTGTTGTTGTGGAGGAGGAATTCCAGGAGCGTGGATGTCCCTGGGCTTCGGGGGCGGCGTCACCGCCCGAGGTTTTTGGGGTTAAAGCCGCGCGGGTGCCGAGCTCGGAGGCGCGGAGGGGTTTGGGGCCGGGGTTTGGGGCCGGGGTTTGGGGTCGGGGTTTGTCCTGCACGGGGCGCCGGAGGGTGGGGATGGACAGCGGGGATGGTGGAGGGAGCAGGAACCAAACTGTGGGACAGGAACCACCCCAAACCAAGGACAGGAACAATCCCAGCCCATGGGACAGGAGCAATCCCAATCCAGGGGACAGGAACCACCCCAATCCATGGGGACAGGAACCATCCCAGCCCATGGGACAGGAACCATCCCAATCCATGGGGACAGGAACCATCCCAAACTGTGGGACAGGAACAATCCCAGCCCATGGGACAGGAACAATCCCAAACCATCCCAAACCAAGGACAGGAACCATCCCAACCCATGGGACAGGAGCAATCCCAAACCAAGGACAGGAGTAATCCCAAAACAAGGACAGGAACCATCCCAACCCATGGGACAGGAACCATCCCAGCCCATGGACAGGAACCATCCCAAACCAAGGACAGGAACAATCCCGAACCAAGGACAGGAGTAATCCCAAACCAAGGACAGGAGTAATCCCAAACCAAGGACAGGAACCATCCCAGCCCATGGACAGGAACCATCCCAGCCCGTGGGGAGAGCAGCAATCCCAGGCCATGGCAGGGGAGCAGCAATCCCGAAGCCTGAGTCACCTCCCGGTGCTCCCAGCCCGCAGAGGGAGCTGCCGGAGCTGGGAATCGCGGGCCGTGCTGAATCGATGAACCCGGCCCCGGTGTTACATAAGAGCGGGATGCTGGAATTCCTGCACGGAGCGAGCTCCGGGAGCCTCCCGGGCCGGGCTTTGCTCCCTCCCGGGTCCCGGCAGCTCCCGGTGGTGCCGGGCGGGCCGAGGTGACCGCAGGGGTGGGGCAGGTGACGCTCGGTGTCCCTGCAGACCCTCCCGGGGCTCTCTCGGGGTTTCCCTCCCCATCCAGGGATGAATCCCTGGCCAAACCCCCCGGCTCCAGGCAGAGGAGAGGCGGTGGAGCCCAGGAGTGAGTGGAGTGTGCTGGGACCCCCTGAGCCCTGCGGGAAAGGCTCGGGCCCGGGCTGGACCCAGCAACCCCTGCAGGGAATGGACAGGGGGGCTGGAGAGAGGGGAACGGGGTGAGGGGATGGATTGGGAGCTGTGGGGCAGCAGCAGCTGAGCAGAACCAGCCCTGGCTGCTCCCGGGCTCTGCATCCCCCCCGGGAGCAGGGACAATCCCTGGGGATCCTGCTCCCCAATCCTTGGGGATCTCAGCACCCAAATCCCTGGGGATCTCTGTAACCCAAATCCCTGATCCTGCTCCCCAATCCCTGGGATCTCTGCAACCCAAATCCCTGGGGATCTCTGCACCCAAATCCCTGGGGGTCTCTGCACCCAAATCCCTGGGGATCTCTGCACCCAAATCCCTGGGGATCTGTGCAACCCAAATCCCTGGGGATCTCTGCACCCAAATCCCTGGGGATCTCTGCACCCAAATCCCCGGGGATCTCTGCACCCAAAGCCCTGGGGGTCTCTGCACCCAAATCCCTGGGGATCTCAACACCCAAATCCCTGGGGATCTCTGCACCCAAATCCCTGGGGATCTCAGCAACCCAGATCCCTGGGGATCCCTGCACCCAAATCCCTGGGGGTCTCTGCACCCAAATCCCTGGGGATCTGTGCACCCAAATCCCTGGGGGTCTCTGCACCCAAATCCCTGGGGATCTGTGCACCCAAATCCCTGGGGGTCTCTGCACCCAAATCCCTGGGGATCTGTGCACCCAAATCCCTGGGGGTCTCTGCACCCAAATCCCTGGGGATCTCTGCACCCAAATCCCCGGGGATCTCTGCACCCAAATCTTTGGGATCTCTGCACCCCAAATCCCTGGGGATCTCTGCTCCCCCAACCCCTGATCCTGCTCCAACCCCTCCGCTGTCCCCAAGCCCCACAGGAGCACCCCAAGTTCCTCTGGGACCTTTGGGATGGGCGGCCGGGGAAGTTTCCAGCGCTCCCATCCCGGCTCCGTTCTCACGCTGCAGCGGCGCATTTCCTGCACCCCGCCGGGGCACCGGCAGCAATTCTGCAGTGGGGAGGAGGTCGAGGCTCCGGGTTGGAGCTGGGCAGGGGCTCAGAGTGCTGGGAAAGGGGCTGGGAATTTGTTTTCCCCAATTTGTGCCCCCTCCCCTGCGGGAGAGGAGCTGATCCCACCCTCTGGAGAAACCCCGGGATGCTGCAGGGACCCTGCCTGGAGTTGTCCCAGCACAAGCTGGAGTTTTTCTGCCTTTTCCCGGGGTTTCTGCTGTTGGGACAAACATTTGTAACCAAATTCAATCCGACCACAGCAAAAGGAGCCAACAGGAAACCCTCGGGCTGCAGTCACCCCAAATCCTCGGAGGATCCGGGGATGTTTGGGAAAGGAGCTTTGGGCGGGGAAAAGGGACAGCAGGGACTCACTGCCAGCACGGGGGGTGAGCTGAGCCCCTGCAGCCTTCCAGCCACATCCCTTCATCCCATCCCGGGGGTTTATCCCATCCCACCCCATCCCTGGGTTCATCCCACCCCATCCCATCCCACCCCATCCCATCCCATCCCATCCCATCCCATCCCATGGATCCCATCCCATCCCATCCCATCCCATCCCACCCCATCCCATCCCATCCCATCCCATCCCATCCCATCCCATCCCTGGGTTCATCCCATCCCATGGATCCCATCCCATGGATCCTATCCCATGGATCTTATCCCATCCCATCCCATCCCACCCCATCCCATCCCATCCCACCCCATCCCATCCCAGCTCCTGCATCCCCCAACCCCTGGGGACGGAATCCCCCCGGCCCCTCGGGTCCCCCTCTCCAGGAGCCTCTCCCCAGCCCCAGGAGGAGCTGAGGGAACTCGGCCCAGCCCACCCAGCCCAGCCTGGAGCCCGTCCCAAATCCCGGGGGAGCTTTCCCGGGACGATCCTTTCTTCTCGCCGCCTTTTTCTTTGCTTTTTTTCTTTTTTCTTTTTTTTTTTTTTTTTTTTAATTTTTTAATTAAACGAAATTAAATTTCTGCAGCATCCCCGGTTTCATTATCCCAGCTCTCCACCGGAGGCGTCGCTCCGAGTCCCTCGGGACGAGTTGGACAACGCCGGGAACGCTCAGGCTGAGGCTCTTCCCACTTTTCCCTCCCTTCCCTCCCTTCCCTCTCCCGGCTCCGCTCCGGCCCCGGAGCGGCTCCGGGGCTCCAGCGCTGCCCAAGCAGCACTTCAAAGGCTCCGGGAGCTTCCCTGGCAGCTCCCGGCGTGAATCACCCGCAGCCGGCCCGGCCCCGCCGGCCCGGATCGTCCCGGGTCTGGCCCAGCACGGGGAAGGTGTCCCAGGGACGGGACATTCCCAGTTTGGGGTCTGTCCCAGCACAGGGAGGGTGGCTCTGCCCCCCAGGGACGGGACATTCCCAGTTTGGGGTCTGTCCCAGCACAGGGAAGGTGGCTCTGCCCCCCAGGGATGGGACATTCCCAGTTTGGGGTCTGTCCCAGCACAGGGAACTGGCTCTGCTCCCCAGGGATGGGACATTCCCAGTTTGGGGGTCTGTCCCAGCACAGGGAGGGTGGCTCTGCCCCCCTGGGGTGGGACATTCCCAGTTTGGGGTCTGTCCCAGCACAGGGAACTGGCTCTGCCCCCCAGGGATGGGACATTCCCAGTTTGGGGGTCTGTCCCAGCACAGGGAACTGGCTCTGCCCCCAGGGATGGGACATTCCCAGTTTGGGGTCTGTCCCAGCACAGGGAACTGGCTCTGCCCCCAGGGATGGGACATTCCCAGTTTGGGGTCTGTCCCAGCACAGGGAACTGGCTCTGCCCCCCTGGGATGGGACATTCCCAGTTTGGGGTCTGTCCCAGCACAGGGAACTGGCTCTGCTCCCCAGGGACGGGACATTCCCAGTTTGGGGTCTGTCCCAGCACAGGGAACTGGCTCTGCCCCCAGGGATGGGACATTCCCAGTTTGGGGTCTGTCCCAGCACAGGGAACTGGCTCTGCCCCCAGGGATGGGACATTCCCAGTTTGGGGTCTGTCCCAGCACAGGGAGGGTGGCTCTGCCCCCCAGGGATGGGACATTCCCAGTTTGGGGTCTGTCCCAGCTCAGGGAACTGGCTCTGCCCCCCAGGGGTGGGACATTCCCAGTTTGGGGTCTGTCCCAGCACAGGGAGGGTGGCTCTGCCCCCCAGGGACGGGACATTCCCATTTTTGGGTGGGTTTGGATCCCCAGACACGGCTGGAGGTGACAAACAGGGACAGAGGGAGGTGGGGTTCCATGTGGAGCCGGGCTGGGAGAGCTGGGAATGTTCACCCGGATGAAGGGAAGGCTCCAGGGGGAGTTTCCAGCACATTCCAGGGCCCGAAGGGGCTCCAGGAGAGGGACAAGGGGTGGACAGGACACAGGGAACGGCTGCCACTGCCCAGGGTGGGAGATTGGGCAGGAATTGTGCCCTGGGAGGGCCGGGCTGGGATTCCCAGAGCAGATGGGATCCCTGGCAGTGCCCAAGGCCGGGCTGGATGGGGCTGGGAGCACCTGGGACAGGGGGAGGTGTCCCTGCCAGGGCAGGGGGGTCTGGATGGGATTTCAGGTCCCTCCCACCCCAAACCCTTCCCGGATTCTCTGATCCCACCACCCCTGGCAGCTGCAGGCAGGGATCCCGCAGGATCCGGGGAGGATCCCGGCAGGCGAGGCCGTGTGGGCTGACCCCGATCCCCAGCCCATTTCCAGCTCCCAGATCCCAATCTCCCGCACTTCCTCTCTCCCTGCGGGAGATAAAGATCCTGGGCGGGCGGGCAGGGCTGAGCTCCCGGGAATTGCATCCGCTCCCGCAGCCCGGCCCGGCCCGGCCCGGCCCGGGAACGGGAGGGGACGGGGCCGGGGCAGGCGCCGCCCTCCTGTGGGTGTTCTCCGGGCAGAAACCGGGCCCGGGCCGGCACCTGCCGGAGCAGGTGACTCGGGAGCGAGGAATGCGGGCCCGGGATGTGGGCTGGCACCGCCGAGGAGCTGGGAGAGCTCCCCAAAATGAGACGGGGAGGATCGATCCCGGCGGGATCACCCGGAGGCGGGGCGGGACTCGTCCCCGCAGGGTCTGGAGGAAGAGCAAAGATCTGCAGAGGCTTTGGGATGGTGGGAACAGCGGGAATTCAGGCTGGGAAGTGGGGAAAGGGCGAAGGGGCTGAGCACAGGGGGAATCCTCCCAGCTGGCCGGGGGTGGCAGCACGGAAGGGCAGGCAGGAGCTGTTCCTAAAATCCCCAAACCACTTCCCGTAGGGTCAGGGCCGGGAGGAGCCCCGGGCCAGCCTGGAATGGTTCTGCTCCTCCCCGAGACTTCCCCGCGGTGATGTTGGGTTTGTTCTCCCGGGCCAGGCGAGGATCCCTCTCTCTGTTCCTCCAGGATGAAATCCCGGCTCAGGGCAAAGCACAGTTCCCCCTGGGGCTGGGAGAGCCCCGCAGCCGAGGGGATCCGGCAGGAATTGGGGTCTGGGGTCGCTCCCGGCCCTGCAGGAGCAGCCGGGCCCCCTCCCTGTGGGAGCCCAAGCAGCGCTGGGTGCAGGGGGAGCGCCGGGAGCGACCCCGCTCCTCCCAGAGCGGCGTTTGCAGCCGGGATTTTCCCTTTGGGGCGTCGGGCCAGGCCTGGTTCGGTTCGGTTCGGTTCGGAGCCGGGGATGTGGGGCAGGATGCAGAGCGGGCCGTGCTCCCCGCGGCACTCCCGGCCCGCCGGTGGAACGGGGACAGCCCCACGTGAGCCGGGCTCACACGTCCCCGTCCCTTCGCCTTTGATCCGCGGCGCTGGCAGGGATGTCCTGGCAGGAATCCGGCCCGGCAGGTCCCATCCCAGCCGCTGGCGCTCGGTGACCAAGCCCTGGCAGCTGAGGTGGCCCCGGCCCCGGCCGAGCTCCACCTTCTGCCCCCGGGGCTGCGGGGAGGATCCTGCCCCGGCTCGGGGCTGCTCTGCCCGGGCCTTCGGGGGGCTCGGCACGGCCCGGAGGGGCTGTCCCCGGTGTCCCTGGGGGCTCCGCGGGCCCTGACCCCGGTCCTGGCAGGGGACGGGAGCTGCTGCTCCTTCGTGGGCTGGAAAATAAAGAGACGGAGACGCTTTTCCATGGGCAGGCAGTGATGGAAAAAGAAAGAATCCTTCCTCCTCCTCCTCACCCTCCTCCTCCTCCTGCTGCTGCTGCCCAGGGTGGCCCTGGGTGGCCCTGGGTGGCCCTGGGTGGCCCCGCAGCCGCTGGCAGGGCCGGGAGCGGCCGCTCCCGATTACTCACGGGGATGATGCGGGGAAAAAGCGGAGCCAATGGAAAAGATGGGAAGGGAATGGAAAAGATTCGGGAAGAGGGCAGAGAGTGATCCCGCGGCCGCAGCTGGGGCTGAGCTCAGCCAGAGGGACAGGGGAAAGGGACAGGGACAGGGGACATCCCGCCCTGGGTGCCCGGGACACACCAAGGAATGTTCTGGCACCTTCGTGGGCTCACCCCTTGTTCCAACCCCAACCCCTGCCAATCCCCCCTGCCCGGGCCGGCCCCAAACCCGCGGGGTGGGAACAAAGCGGGGCTGAAACGCGACCCCCGCAGGGCCCGGCCGCGTCCAGGTGCGATTTCCCGAGACAAAGGAGACAAAAGCTCGGCCCGGGACCTTCAAAAGGAGCCGGGAGCCCCCCCGGGGAGGGGCCGGGACCCCACCCCATCCCCCGGGGCCGCTGCCCGGCTTTGTGCCCGGCCGGGTTGGGTTACGGGCCCGGCGCTGCGGAGCCTCCCGGGCGGGTGGATTAAGGAATTCCAGCCCCGTTCGGCGCCCGCTGAACCGCGAACAAAGGGGGAGCCCCGAGGGGCGGGGGGCGTTCCGTGGGGAAGGCACCTGCCCAGCAGCTGGAACTCGGGGGGCGGCGAGGATTCGCTTTCCGAGCCGGGGTTTGGGGGCCTGGGCTGGGGTGGCAGGGTGGCAGTGTGGCTCCGTGTGGCACCCGCGGCTCCGTGTGTCACCCGTGGCTCCGTGTGCCACCCGCGGCTCCGTGTGTCACCCGTGGCTCCGTGTGTCACCCGTGGCTCCGTGTGTCACCTGGATGCTGCCGGGTGGATTTTTGGGGGTTGGGTCACCCCCCCTGGCAGGGACGGGGACAGGACGGTCCTGCCCGGCTTCGGGAGGTGGCGTCCCGCTGCCACCGAGCCCCTGATGATGTCGCATCCCTGGGGACAAGTTCCCCCCCCCCCCCCGAGCCCTCGCGGCCGTGCCCGGGGGGATTTTGGCACCCGGGGGTGGCAGCGGCTGCGCCCGCCCCGGTCCCCCGGGAGACTCCTGGCGCCTCTTAATGGCACCTTAATGACACCTTGACCGTCCCCGCGTGTCCCTCCCCGGCTGCCCTGCCCCCCTCCCGCCCTCCCCGGCATGGAAATGCCCGGCGCGTGCTGCCGGGATTGTCACCGCCGCTAATGAGCCCCTGGCGGGCGTGGGGACACGGGAGGTGACACCGCCCCGACCGGCCCGGGCTGGCCCCGGGGCTCGGCTTGGCCTCCGGCTCTGCGGGGAAGCGCTGGGTGGCTTTGGGGACACGGCTGTCACCGGCCGCGGCAGCGGGGGACACCCGGGGGGTGGTGGGGGTGTCCCCGTGCTCGGTGTGAGCTCCCGGTGTCACCGTGATGGCCCTGCCAGTGTCACCCTGCCGGCGTCACTCTGCCAGTGTCACCCTGCCAGCCCTGCTGGTGTCACCGTGCCAGTGTCACCCTGCCAGTGTCACCCTGTGAGTGTCACCCTGCCAGTGTCACCCTGCCAGCCCAGCCAGTGTCACCCTGCCAGTGTCACCCTGCCAGTGTCACCCTGTGAGTGTCACCCTGCCAGTGTCACCCTGCCAGCCCAGCCAGTGTCACCGTGCCAGTGTCACCCAGCCAGTGTCACTCTGCCGGTGTCACCCTGTCTTTGTCACCCTGCCGGTGTCACCCTGCCAGTGTCACCCTGCCAGTGTCACCGTGCCAGTGTCACCCTGCCGGTGTCACCCTGCCGGTGTCACCCTGCCAGTGTCACCCTGTCAGTGTCACCCTGCCAGCCCAGCCAGTGTCACCCAGCAAGTGTCACCCTGCCAGTGCCACCCTGTCAGTGCCACCCTGCCAGCCCAGCCAGTGTCACCCAGCAAGTGTCACCCTGCCGGTGTCACCCTGCCGGTGTCACCCTGCCGGTGTCACCCTGCCGGTGTCACTGTGTCAGTGTCACCCTGCCAGCCCTGCCAGTGTCACCCAGCCAGTGTCACCCAGCCAGTGTCACCCTGCCGGTGTCACCCTGTTGGTGTCACCCTGCCTGTGTCACCGTGCCAGTGTCACCAGACCCCACAGGAAAACCCACCCGGGGTTTTTATCCAAGAAATCTCACACAGGATTTTTATCCAGGGAATCCCACCCGGGGTTTTTATCCAGGGAATCCCACCCGGGGTTTTTATCCAGGAAATCCCACCCGAGGTTTTTATCCAGAAAGTCCCACATGGAGAACTTTGCTGGAGCCGGGAATTCGGCCCCAGAGGCTCCAAGAATTCCTCGTCCCCGGCACAGGCGGAGAACAAAAAAAAGAACAACCCAGCCAAAAAAACCAGAAACGGCACGAGGAGAGGAACAATTTTCTCCACCGCTAATTGTCCCTCTGTTAATTAACGAGAGTGTGGGGGAGCTGATTGGGATCTCCCCGAAGCCGCAGGTCCTGGCTGGGGACAGCGGTGACCCCGCTGGTGACCCCACACGGGGCTGGGCCTGGATGGGTCTGGGGGCACGAGGGGGTCCTGGATTTGGGGAGATCTGTGGGGCTGGATCTGGGATTTGGGATTTGGGAATTGGGAATTGGGAATTGGGAATTGGAAATTGGGAATTGGGAATTGGGAACTGGGAATTGGGAACTGGGATTTGGGAATTGGGAATTGGGAATTGGGAATTGGGAACTGGGAATTGGGATCTGGGATTTGGGATTTGGGAATTGGGAATTGGGAATTGGGAATTGGATAAATCAGGGACTCGGAGGCGTTTCCTGTGGCTGGGGCGTGGCTCAAGTGGCCACAGAAGGGTCCGGCTCCTTTCCAACCTCTCCAGCTCCCGGGAATGAGTCAGGAATGGGCTGGGAATGGCCGGGAATGGCCGGGAATGATGGATTGGTCACCTCCGCCGTTACGGGGCAGCAAAGCCCGGGCCGGGTTTGCTCCTCTCCAAACGGGAATTTGGGAATTCTCCTCCCTCCGTCCCAGCAGGATGGGAATCCAGGCCGTTTCTCTGGTTGTTGTTTCCCTTTGCTGCCTTTGCTTCCAGCGTCCCCGGGAGAACCAAACCCGGCCCGGGGTCCTGGGGAACCCCCCGGGGGTTCTGACCCGAAATGTCGGCTCTGGGAGGGGCTGGGGGGGGAGCAGCGCTGGGTTCGGGGGTTCTGGTGACATCTCCGTGCTGTCACCGCAGCTCCCAGCGGGGACGGGGCAGCCAGCGAGCCCGGGTGTTGGGGAAGCCCCGATGGACACCCCCGGGTGGGGGTTTGGGGGCACCAGACCCACCGCGGACCCTCCGGGTGCTGGAGATGGGGCCGGGCACTCCCAGCGGGAGCCGGGATTCGCCTTCCCAAGCCCACCCAGGCTCCAGACCCTGGGACCAGCCGCTTTTGGGGCTTCTTCTGGCAGAAAACGTCAAATCCCCCGACTGGCTGGAGCTTTTAAAACAGAAAATGGGGGGGGGAAGGAGGGCGGAGTGAACCAACAGGAGCTTCGCTTTCCCTGGTGCCCCTCCGCAACCGCCCGGCCCCTGCTGTGACACCGCCGCCACCTCCCACGTCCCCGTGTCCCCTGGGGCCACCTCCCGACGTGACCCACCGCAGGGCCCGGCTGCTCCGGGGGTGTCCGGCACCGCCCGGGGGGACAAACCCCACCCGGGGGGACAAACCCCGTGCTGGCCGCTCCCCTCGGGGGCTGGAGCAGCCCCCTGGGGCCGCCACTTTCCCCTCCCTGGATGTCCCCACCTCATCCCCACCGTCCCCTCACCCCCCTGCTCCCCCGGCCCGGCTTTTCCCGGTGCCCAGACGCCCCAAAATCCCAGCGGGGGGAGCCCAGCTGGTGCTGCAGCGTCTCCCCGCTTGCCCCGGGACCATTCCGGGCTGGAGATAGCGCGGCGGTGGCAGCGCGGGCGTGTGGGAGGGCAGACGCCAGGCTGTCTGCTCCCACTCCGCTGGGCTTGTTATTAACTTCTCCTTGGGCTGCCATCAAGCCAGAATTCCTGCTCCTGGCTCCAGGCTTTCCCCCTGCGCCGCTCTATCTCCAGCGTAATTACAGCTGTTGGGATCTCCCTTTATCTCGGGGGGGGATCTTTGGGGTTGGTTACCTGGCACACGCGTTCCCGGCCTCCCCGTCCCTCCCGGCCGCTCCTCTCTCTCCTCGCACGCCCATCCCTGCTTTTCCCCTTTAATCCTTCCCGCTTTCATCAGCCCCGGCGGACGGGAACAACCCCGAATCTCCTGTTTTAACAGCTCCGGCCACTCGGGGATTTGGAATTTTTCTGCCAGGAGAAGCCCCCCCCCTCCAAAAGCGGCTCCGTCCCAGGAGCCTGGATGGGTTTGGGGAGGTCCCGATCCCATCTCCAGCACCCGGAGGGTCTGCGGTGCCCCCAAACCCCCACCCGGGGGTGTCCATCGGCGCATCCCGCGGGCCCCGGGAGCATCCCCGGCCGGCGGCACCGTCCCCGCGTGTCCCGGCGCCTCCCCGGCCACGGCGCGGGGCTCGGCGTGTGCCGGCACCTCCCCGCCGAGGCTGGGGTTTGGCTCCCAGCGCGGCCGTGATTTATTTGTTTTATTTTATTTTTTTAATTTAACACGGGTTGAGGCGATGTGTTTGTCTTGGCAGCGGGGGCCCCGCTCCAACCCCGAGCTCCGCTCCGGGTGCCCCGTCCCGTCCCTGCCGGCCCCCGCGGACACCGAGCGCGGGTGGGACCCGAGCCGGCCCTGCCCCGTGCCCGCGTCTGGCCTGGAACCGCTCCCAAAAACCGCCCGGGGTGCGAGCGGCGGGCTCGGCACGGCCCCGGGGATGGTGCCAGGGGGGCATCCCTGCGCACAGAGGGGCTCGGGGCAGGCGGTGCTGTCCCTGTCCTTGTCCGTGTCCCTGTCCCTGTCCCATCCCTGTCCCTGTCCCATCCCTGTCCCTGTCCCTGTCCCTGTCCCTGTCCCATCCCTGTCCCATCCCTGTCCCTGTCCCATCCCTGTCTCTGTCCCTGTCCCTGTCCCTGTCCCTGTCCTTGTCCCATCCCTGTCCCTGTCCCATCCCTGTCCCATCCCTGTCCCTGTCCCTGTCCCTGTCCCTGTCCCCATCCCTGTCCCTGTCCCTGTCCCTGTCCCTGTCCCTGTCCCTGTCCCTGTCCCTGTCCCTGTCCCCATCCCTGTCCCTGTCCCATCCCTGTCCCTGTCCCTGTCCCTGTCCCTGTCCCTGTCCCATCCCTGTCCCTGTCCCTGTCCCTGTCCCTGTCCCTGTCCCTGTCCCATCCCTGTCCCATCCCTGTCCCTGTCCCCGTCCCTGTCCCTGTCCCTGTCCCTGTCCCATCCCTGTCCCTGTCCCTGGCCCTGTCCCATCCCTGTCCCATCCCTGTCCCTGTCCCTGTCCCTGTCCCTGTCCCTGTCCCGTCCCTGTCCCTGTCCCTGTCCCTGTCCCATCCCTGTCCCGTCCCTGTCCCTGTCCCTGTCCCCATCCCTGTCCCTGTCCCATCCCTGTCCCATCCCTGTCCCATCCCTGTCCCTGTTCCCCTGCCCTTGGCACCTTCAGACCCCTGACCCAGAGGGCAGAGGAGGAGGAGGATGAGGAGGATGAGGAGGAGGACGAGGACGGTGTCACCCCTGTCCCACTGCCCCCTCCGGGCTGCCCCTTCTCGTGGGTCCCCCCTGGTGATCCCTAAAGAGGGGGGACCCCTCCCCACTGGCTCGGGATGGGATCAGTGGGATGGGATGGGATTTGGGATTTGGGATTTGGGATGGGATGGGGAAGGGTCCCATCCCTCCTTCCCCCCTGATGGAACAGAGCTGTGCCCCTTTGCCCCAGCAGGGAATTGAACCCTGGGCGTCCCCCCCTGCTCCTGCCAGAGGGCAAAAATTGTCCCCAAACCCCCCTGGGGACACCGCCCTGCTTTGGGGTGCCATTTTGGGCTGCTTTCCTCAATTCTGGATATTCCACCCTCCTCACCTCACAGGGCCGGGCAAGCCCCGAGGGCGGGGCGGGGGTCTCTGTGCCCCCCAGGCTCCAGCCCTGGGACATCGATGGGATCCCCCAGGAGGTCCCGGCCCCCCCCTTTGTGCCCCCCAGCGCCGGCCGAGGAGCCCGGGGAGGGAGCGGAGCCGAGCCCGGCAAGCCGGCACCCGCCCCGCAGCCGGTGGGGGCTGAGTCACGGCCGGGGAAAGTGCGGAGCGGGATAAAAGCAGATCAGGGGAGCTTTTCCTTCCTCCGCTCCTCGCCCTCGGTGCCGGCTGGGCCGGGCAGGGCTGCCGACAGCTGCCGACAGCTGGAATCCTCCCCCGGCCGCTGCTGCGCCCCCTCCGCGGGCCCGGGTGGGGCTCGGGGGCTTTCCCCGCGTTGGTCCCCGGGGTTTTTGGGGTCCCCACTCCCGGATCCGAGGCTGGTGTGGGGTTTGGAGCCCGCGGGGTCCCCGAGGGTCGCCCCGGGGTCGCTGCTGGGATGGGGGGACAGCGCAGGGCCACGGGGACAGTCCCGGGCCGGGTGTCCCCAGGGGCCATCGGGGACGGGGCCGGCCTTGGGGTGGGGACAGAGCGGAGGGTGAGGCCGGGCTGTCCCCGAGAGGGGCAGGACACGATCCCTGAGTGTCCCCGAGAGGGGCAGGACACGGTCCCTGAGTGTCCCAGAGCAGGACACGGTCCCTGAGTGTCCCAGGGCAGGACCCGGTCCCCGTGTGTCCCAGAGCAGGACACGGTCCCTGAGTGTCCCAGAGCAGGACACGGTCCCCCAGTGTCCCAGAGCAGGACACGGTCCCCGAGTGTCCCAGAGCAGGACACGGTCCCCCAGTGTCCCAGAGCAGGACACGGTCCCTGAGTGTCCCAGAGCAGGACCCGGTCCCCGTGTGTCCCAGAGCAGGACACGGTCCCTGAGTGTCCCAGAGCAGGACACGGTCCCCGAGTGTCCCAGGGCAGGACACGGTCCCTGAGTGTCCCAGAGCAGGACACGGTCCCCGAGTGTCCCAGAGCAGGACACGGTCCCCGAGTGTCCCAGGGCAGGACACGGTCCCTGAGTGTCCCCGAGCCGGGCAGGACACGGTCCCTGTGTGTCCCAGAGCAGGACACGGTCCCTGAGTGTCCCAGAGCAGGACACGGTCCCTGAGTGTCCCCGAGCCGGGCAGGACACGGTCCCTGAGTGTCCCAGAGCAGGACACGGTCCCTGAGTGTCCCCGAGCCGGGCAGGACACGGTCCCTGTGTGTCCCAGAGCAGGACACGGTCCCTGAGTGTCCCAGGGCAGGACACGGTCCCTGAGTGTCCCAGAGCAGGACACGGTCCCTGAGTGTCCCCGAGCCGGGCAGGACACGGTCCCTGTGTGTCCCAGAGCAGGACACGGTCCCTGAGTGTCCCAGAGCAGGACACGGTCCCCGAGTGTCCCCGAGCCGGGCAGGACACCTTCCCCGCGTGTCCCAGAGCAGGACACGGTCCCTGAGTGTCCCAGAGCAGGACACGGTCCCTGAGTGTCGTCACCGGTCGGGGGTTGTCACCGGCCTGGAGCGGGGCCCCGTGTCCCCCCGGGGTCCCCCTTGGCCCCTGGGGGGGGTCCCTGAGCAGGGTTACCCCCCCCAAACCCTGCCCGAGGGTCACCTCCCCCCCGGGGACACCCCCAGGACACGGGGGGGGGGGTCGGGGTGTCCCCCCAGCCCCGGGGAGGGGTCCCAGGGGCAGGGGGCGGGGGGTGTCCTCGAAGGGGGTCCCACACACGAGGGGGAGGTGAAGGGGGTGCCCCGGCCGTGACGTCACTGCGGGGGGTGGGGCGGGGCGGGGCTTTCGGGGCATCCCCGGGCGCGGGGCCGCGGCAGCCGGAGCCGTCGGGGGGCGGCGGGGGCTCGGCTCGACTCGACTCGGCTCGGCTCGGCTCGGCTCGGCTCGGCTCGGCTCGGCCCGGCCCGGCCCGGCCCAGCCCGGCCGGACCATGACCATGAGCTCGGTGGCCGAGACCCTGCTGGGCTCCGACCCGTCCAAAGGCGCTTTCCTGGAGCTCGGTGCCCCCCAGCAGTACCCCCTGCACGGCCACCCCCAGCACGACCCCCCGCCCTTCCCCTCCTACGGCCGCCCCGGGCCCTTCCCCTACCCCGGCGGGGCCCCCCCGCCGCCCCACGGGGGTCCCTACCTGCCCTACCCGCCCCCCGGCGCCCCGCACGCCCCGGCCCCCGCGGCCAGGCTGCAGCACCCAGGTAAGGGGGGCTCGGGGGGCTCGGGGGGTCGCGCACCCGCCCCGGGGACCCTCCGGGCCGGGATGGAGCCGTCGGAAGCGCTCCGGGGCAGCCGCGGGGGCTGGGGCTGGGTGCGGGGTCCTGAGGGGGGAACCGGGGGGGGCTCAGGGGTGGGGTCCCCCTGCTCCCAGAGCCCCCCGAGCCGCAGGGGACACGTGGGTGGCTCCGAGAGCCCCGAGGAGCCGGTGCAGCCCAAGCTGAGACCCCCGGGTGCCCCTTGGGACCCCCATCTGCCACATCCCATCCCCTGAGCCCCCCGGGCCGGGCAGAGCCCCCCAGCCCCGGCCCCGCTCCATCCCTGGGTGCTCCCCAGAGCCGGGGGCTGCGACCCCCGGAGGGAACCGGGCCCGGGGGGGGTCCCAGCCCCGTGACAAACACCGGGCGGGTGCTGCCGGCCCGGGGACCCCCCAGCCCTCCCCAGGGGTCCCTCCCGGTGCCCCTCCACCCCTCGGGGGGGCCCTGCCCGGCCCGGGCCTGTGTCCCTCGTGCTGCTGCCCGGGGACGGTGACACCGGCCCGGCGCTGCCGCCCTTGTCCTTCCCTTCCCCCTGCTCCGCTTTGGCTTCCCCCGAGCTTTGAACGGGGACTCATCGCCCCCGCCCCCCACAGACACCCCCGGGAGCCGCGGGGACCATCCGGGGTGGATTTGGGGTGGTTTGGGGTGGTTTGGGGTGGGTTTAGGGCCAGTTTGGGGTGATTTGGGCTGGTTTGGGGTGGATTTGGGGTGGATTTGGGATGGATTTGGGGTGATTTGGGGTGGTTTGGGGTGGGTTTGGGGTGGATTTGGGCTGGTTTGGGGTGATTTGGGCTGGTTTGGGGTGGTTTGGGGTGATTTGGGGTGGGTTTAGGGCCAGTTTGGGGTGATTTGGGCTGGTTTGGGGTGATTTGGGGTGATTTGGGGTGGTTTTGGGGTGATTTGGGGTGGTTTGGGGTGGATTTGGGCTGGTTTGGGGTGGTTTGGGGTGATTTGGGGTGATTTGGGGTGGTTTGGGGTGATTTGGGGTGGGTTTAGGGCCAGTTTGGGGTGATTTGGGCTGGTTTGGGGGTGTTTGGGGTCGGTTTGGAGTGATTTGGGGTGGGTTTGGGGTGAGTTGGGGTGGATTTGGGGTGGGTTTGGGCTGTTTTGGGGGTGTTTGGGGTGGATTTGGGCCGGCTTGGGGGTGTTTTTTTAACCTCCCGCTGTGTCTGACCCACCCGGCAGAGCCC
Organism: Phylloscopus whistleri; assembly: GCA_017589585.1. Classification (NCBI taxonomy): domain Eukaryota; kingdom Metazoa; phylum Chordata; class Aves; order Passeriformes; family Phylloscopidae; genus Phylloscopus; species Phylloscopus whistleri. The sequence goes on along the minus strand of JADMLD010001257.1, from coordinate 43,779 downwards.
GAGGAGCCCCCGGCCGTGCCCGGCGCGGAGCTGCGGCTCCCGGGGAAGGCCAGGAAGCTGCGCAAGCCGCGCACCATCTACTCCAGCCTGCAGCTGCAGGCGCTGAACCAGCGCTTCCAGCACACCCAGTACCTGGCGCTGCCCGAGCGCGCCGAGCTGGCGGCTCAGCTGGGGCTCACCCAGACCCAGGTACGGCCCGGCCGGGGCGGGGGGACACCGGGGATGCTCCCACCGGGGCTGCTGGAACGGAGCCGAGCCGAGCCGTGCCGCGGCGGCGGCGTTGCGGGGGGAGCTGGCGCCGGTGGGCCCGCGGGGCTCGGGGGTTTTGGGGCTCCCCTGGCCGCACCTCCCAGAGGCAGCGGGACTTTCCCAGCCCCGGAGCCTGGCTGGCGGCCCGGCCGTGCCCGGCGCTGGGCGGCCCCGGGCCCGCGGGACGGGGCGAGTGGGTTTTTGAAGGCGATGGGGAGAGACAGGCAGGCGGCAGCGGTGCAGCCCCGGAGCCAGGGGCGAAGCGAGCTCATAAAAGCCGGGGAAGAGGAGAACAAGTGGGAACCTGCCGGCAGCGCGGGGCGGGGGGGGGGACCGCGGGGAGGAATGAGCGGGGCCGCCACCCCAGAGAGGCCCGGCCCAGCCCCGGCACCGGCACCGAGCACCCGGCGGGGGCTGCCGGGGCCTGGGGGACCCGGGGACGCTCCTGGGGACGCTCCTGGGGGCTCTGCCTCGCTCTCCGGGCTCCCGGTGCCTCTCCCCCCCCCGCCTCCGGGGGTCTCGGTGTGTGCAGAGTTGGGCTCCCAGCCCCCTTCACCCCCCAGCCCCCCGCAGGAGCGGGGCCCGGGGGGTCTCCAAGTGTTCAAGGTGGGGGTTCAGGGGGTGCTGGCCTCCCCCTCACCCCCCGCCCGTGCCCGCAGGTGAAGATCTGGTTCCAGAACAGGCGCTCCAAGTACAAGAAGATCCTGAAGCAGGGCCCGGGTGGCCCCGAGGGGGAGCAGCCCCCGCCCGGCCCCGCCGCCCTCTCCCCCTGCTCCGCCGGCCTGGCCCCGCTCTGGGACCTCCCCGGGCCCGCCAAGGGACCCCCCCCGCTGCCCCCCGGGGCTTTCCTCGGCAGCCTGGGGGCCTGGTACCCGCCACAGCCGCAGGACGGCGTCCCCAGGGCCCCCGTGATGTGACACGGCCACCGCAGGGAGCCCGGCCCGGGGGGACACCGGGGGACACCGGGGGACACCGGGGGGACACCGGGGAACACTGAGAGACTCTGAGAAACATCGAGGGACACCGGGGGACACCGGAGGACACCGAGACACTCTGAGAGACACTGAGCGACACCGAGGGACACCGAGGGACACTGAGGGGGACGCTCTGGTGCTGCCCCCCGAGGGACTGGGAGCCCTGGGGGAACCCAGAGAGTGGAGGAGGAGGAAGAGGAGGAGGAGGAGGAAGGTGACAGCGACCTGCAGGGACCCGCGGGTGTCCTGCTCTGTCACGCTCCGCAGTGACCCAGGGGGGACAGGACTCAGCCCCCATTGATGGACGGGGGGCAGGGGGACCCCGGGAGGGGCTGGGCAGTCCCCGATCCCCCAGCCTGGCTTTAGTTATAAATTCTGTGGGGTTTTTGGTCGTGCCCCCGTTTGTAATCGGGCCGAGCATGGCTGGGCTCTGCTCAGTGCGGCTTCGGGGTGCCCCTGGTTTGGGGGAGACCACCCAGAACCAGGGTCAGGGGCTGTGTGCCCCCCAACATCTGCCCAAACCAGAGCCCAGCCACAGGATCTGTGGGGCCGGGGCTCCCAGGGGCGGCCAGCCCCTCCTGCGGGGCCCTGGGGGCCGTTTGGAGGTGTCACCCCAGCAGGGGTGGCAGTAGGGGGGCAGGGGGGGGACAGGGACACCCGGCCCTGGGAGCCAGGAGGGTGCTCTGGGAGCAGGGGGGGTTTCCCTCTGCAGGTTTGGCTTTGGGCAGAGGCCCGAACCCGGCTGGAAAATACATCCTGTGTCATTTCCATCCCTCTCCGTGTCGTCCTTTCCCACTTTCCCCAGTCCTGCTGGGGGGTTGTCACCTGTGGGGGGGCAGGACCCCCTGGGGCTGAGGGGCACAGACACCCCCGTGCCCCCCTGGCACAAACTCCCCCTGATCCTGGCTCCCCATGTTCCCTCTCTGTCATTCCCCTGTCCCCAGGGTCCCTCCCGGCCCTGGTTCTGCACTTTTGGCTCCTCCCGGGCCCGGGGTTGTCCCCAGCACCCGATCCCACCTGAGGGGCTGGGATGGAGCCTGGGAATGGCCTGGCCAGGGCTGGTGGCACTGGGGACCACCATGTCCCCATCCCCGTGTCCCCACTCCATGTCCCCACTCCCATGTCCCATCCTCATGTCCCCCCCCCATGTCCCCACTCCCGGCCACCCTGGCAGTTCAGGTCCCCCAGCCCAGGGCTTTGGGGTGCTGACCCCACAGGACGGGTGTCCCCAGCTGTCCCCAGGGGGGATGTGGCACCCAGGGGCCATGGCCAGGCCCGCGGGGGGTGACACCCCCAGTGGGGTTTCCCTGAGGATGGAGCCCCCCCTCCCCACGAGGGGTTTGGGGCCGGGGCCGGGTTTGCTCTGCACCAGACTGAGAAAGGGGAGAGTTTCCCGTCCTGGGCTGGGGATCGGGGCCGCGGTGTCACCTCCCTGTCCCCAGCAGGGCACCCCCGGTGCTGACGGGGACAGAGCCGTGCCAAGGCAGCGATGCTGCCCCACTTGCAGGGCCGCGGCTCCGGGTGAGCCCAGGGCTGGGCCGGGCCCGGTTCCAGGGCCGGGGCTGCCGGGCCGGGCCGTGGGCGGGCGCTGCCCCCGCTCCCGGGGCCGGCAGCGGGTGACGCAAGGGATGGGGCTGTCGCAACGGGGCAGGAGCCGGGGGAGGGCTGGGAGGGCTCTGCTGGGCCCGGGGACAGCGGGGGGACACGGGGACTGCCACCTCCGGCACTGTCACCCTTGGAACTGCCACCCCCGGAACTGCCACCCCCGGGACTGTCACCCCCGGAACTGCCACCCCCGGAATTGCCAGCCTTTGGCACTGCCACCCCCGGCACTGCCACCCCCGGAACTGCCACCTCCCCTGGCACTGTCACCCCCGGAACTGCCACCCCCGGAACTGCCGCCCCTGGCACTGCCACCCCCGGCACTGCCACCCCTGAAACTGTCACCTCCCCTGGCACTGTCACCCCCGGAACTGCCACCCCTGGCACTGCCACCCCCGGCACTGCCACTCCCGGCACTGCCACCCCCGGCACTGCCACCCCTGGAACTGCCACCCCCGGAACTGCCACCCCCGGAACTGCCACCCCTGAAACTGTCACCTCCCCTGGCACTGTCACCCCTGGCACTGCCAGCCTTTGGCACAGCCACCTTCCCTGACACTGTCACCACCGGCACTGCCACCCCCGGAACTGCCACCCCATGAACCATCACCTCCCCTGGCACTGTCACCTCCCCTGGCACTGCCACCCCCATGCCAGGACCCAGAGAACCCCGGCCCTGCCATCCCCGGGGCTGTCTGGGCCGTCCCCGCTGCCGTCAGGGGTAACTGGGATAACTGGGATAACTGGGATGACTGGGATGACGAGGGAAGGTCGCTCTGTGCCTGCGCCAGGACAGGGCAAGGATGCTGGGGGCGATGGGGGGATGTCCCCACCCCTGTGGGGACAGTGCCCTTGCCTCCCATCCCCATCCCCATTCCCATTCCCCATTCCCCATTCCCCATTCCCATTCCCATTCCCATTCCCATCCCCATTCCCATCCCATTCCCATCCCCATTCCCATCCCCATTCCCATCCCATCCCATTCCCATCCCATTCCCATCCCATCCCCATTCCCATTCCCATCCCATTCCCATCCCATCCCATCCCATTCCCATTCCCATTCCCATCCCCATTCCCATTCCCATTCCCCATTCCCCATTCCCCATTCCCATCCCATTCCCATCCCATCCCCATTCCCATTCCCCATTCCCCATTCCCATCCCATTCCCATCCCCATTCCCATTCCCATTCCCCATTCCCCATTCCCATTCCCCATTCCCCATTCCCATTCCCATTCCCCATTCCCCATTCCCATCCCCATTCCCATTCCCCATTCCCATTCCCCATTCCCCATTCCCCATTCCCATTCCATTCCCCATTCCCCATTCCCCATTCCCCATTCCCATTCCCCATTCCCATTCCCCATTCCCCATTCCCATTCCCCATTCCCCATCCCCATTCCCATTCCATTCCCCATTCCCATTCCCCATTCCCCATTCCCCATTCCCATTCCCGTTCCCATCCCATTCCCATTCCCATCCCCATTCCCCATTCCCATTCCCCATTCCCCATTCCCCATTCCCATTCCCATTCCCATCCCCATTCCCATTCCCATTCCCCATTCCCCATTCCCCATTCCCATTCCCATTCCCATTCCCATTCCCATTCCCATTCCCCATCCCCATTCCCATTCCCATTCCCATTCCCATCCCATCCCATCCCATCCCATTCCCATTCCCATTCCCATCCCGTTCCCATTCCCATTCCCATTCCCATTCCCATCCCATCCCCGGGGAGGGACCTCGGGGTTTTTTTTGGGAATTCCGGGGCTTTCCCGGCCCCGTCCGTGCTGGGAGAGCCGCGGGAGGGGCCGGGGGTGACCCCTCGGGGGGCTGGGGGCGAGCGGGGACAAAAGGGGGACGGGAACCGGGGGGGAGGATGGGGCCGGGGGGAGCTCCAGGATCCCAAAGCTTTTCCCGGATCCCGTTCCCGGCGCTGCCGGGGGAGCGCGATGGGCGCGGGGAGGGAGCGGGGATGGCTCCTGGCCCCGGGCGCTGCGGCACCCGGGATTTACATAATCCCTGGATATGTAACCCGCCGCCTTCGCGGGGGATTTTTTTTTTTCCCTCCTCCTCCTCCTCCTCCAAATGAAAAAAAAAAAAAAAAAAAAAAAAAAAAGAGAAAAAAAAAGAAAAAAAAAGAAAAAAAGAGAAAGAAATTTAAAAAAAGAGAATTAAATAAGAAATGAAACGAAACCTCCCCAGCGCCTGCTCCAGGCAGCGCCGCTCCGGTTCCTCCTCTCCCCCCTGGGATCGGGGATTTTGGGGGCGCAGCTTGTGGGGGGATTTGGGGGGTCACCGAGGGGCTGTCCCTGCCTGGATTTGGGGACGGGGGCCCTGGGGACACATCTGGGGACATCTGGGGACACCGAGAGCCGGGAGCGCCCTGAGCTCTGGCGCCGGAGCCGCCCCGAGGGATGCGGGGCCCTGGGGGGGATTCGGGGGTCCCCGCGGCCATCGGGGGTGACGGGGACAGCGCTGCGGGGTGTGACGGGACCCCCACAGCCCTGACACGGCGCTGGTGACACCGGGGACAGCAGGACAGGGCCACCACCGCCCCGGGCACCCCACCCAGGCTCGTGGGGTCACGGGAGCGCCGGGGACGGCTCCTCCTCCGTGGGGATCCCGTGGGATTTGGGGATCCCGGGGTGGGTTTGTCCTGTCCCCCACCTCGTTGTCCCCAAAAGGGACTTCTGGGGAATTCTCTGAAAACCGGGGAAAAAAAAAAAAATCCCTTTTCCTGCCCCAAAATTCCCTCTCAGCAGGGCGAAGGCGGGATTTGGGGCGAGCCAACACCACCCCACGCTCAGCTGTTCCCCCCAAAAACGGGGCGCCAGTGGCGGAGGGATTAAATCCACATTTCCCCAGGTGGAAAAACCCCAAATCCGGGGAAAAAAACCGGAGTTTGGAGCTTTAAATTGGGAATTTTTATTAACGAGCGTTTCCAGCCCGGCTTTGTTTCCCTGGGGAAGGAGCAAAGGAGACTCGGGGACACCCCAGGGGGGTTCCCATCAACCGGGGGGGATTTTCCTTAGGAAAAAAAATAAAATTATAGACAAAAAAAAAACCCCAGACCGAAACCAGTTTGGTTTGGAACAACTTTATACAAACGAACCTTATGTACACTCCCTTTTTTCTTTTTTTTTTCTTTTTCCCCCCCCAAAACACCCCTATTTATAGAAGGCAACATAAATAAATCCCCGGGACTGTACAACGCTATGAACACTCCTTAAAACGGCACTTTCTGCTTAAAAAAATAGCATTATTCTCTTAAAAAATAGGAAAGAGCTCGGTTATATATATATATATATTTTTTTTTGGTTTCCCCTTTTAAAAGAAGTCGTGGATTTCCTTTATAAAAGAGGCGTTTTCGCCCTTCCTTTACCCACAGCCAGAAAACGGAGATGAGCACGAGTTTTTTCTCTCGGAACAATAACTTAAAGCCATTCCTGAACTGCTTAAATATTAAAATATCGCCCTCCCCCACCCCCTCCCCTCCCCACCCCACCCCACCCACCCAATTTTTTTTAAATTTGATTTTAAATCTCCACCTTCTGCTCTGAGCATGGTCCCGGGTGATGTCCGAGGGTCCCGTGGGGGTGTCCGTGACCCCCCCCCCCAAAAAAAATCTCTCCCGCTCCGGATTTTGGAGCCAGGGCTGAGCACGTCGCGCCGTGCTGGCGACAGGCACCCTCCTCCTGTCGCGACAGCGGTGACACAGATCCTCCTCGTCCTCCGCCCGGCGTGGGTCGCAAAGCTCCGGCGAGGGGGGTCGGGATGAGGCCGCTCGGGGGGGCCAAATTTATCTCTGGGATGGGGCGTGACGGAAAAAAAAAACAACTTGAAAAATTTCAAAATTTTAAAAGTAGCAGAAGGATTTCTCGCAGCTTCCCCTGCGCCGGGGGCTCGGAGCCTTGGCAGTCCTGCGGTTCCTGAGGCGAGCAGAGAGGCGTCCTAGGGGTGCGCGGGGGTGTCTGTCCTTTCTTGCTGTCCTTTTGTCTCTTTTCTTTCTTTTTTTTAGGCAAAATTAGCAGACAAAACCCCCCCCAAAAAAAACCGGAGTGCGGGGTCGGGGCGAGGTCGGGGGGGAGAGCGTCCTAGGGGTGCGCGGGGGTGTCCTGTCCTTTCTTGCTGTCCTTCTGTCTCTTTTTTTTTCCTTTTTTCAGGCAAAATCAGCAGACAAAAACCCAAAAAAAAAAAAACGGAGTGCGGGGTCGGGGGGGGGAGAGAAAAAAAGGAGGAGGAGGAGGAGGAGGAGCCGTGCAGCGTCTCTGAGCCCCCTCCATCAGTACACGGCGCCCGTGCTGGGGGGCCCGGGGGACGGGTGGTGCATGGGGGGCGCCGCCTGCGCCTGGTGGGGTCCGTGGGGGCCGCCGAGGCCCTGCGGGTGGTACCAGGGGCCGTGCTCCTCCAGGAAGGCCGGCGAGGGGCTGTAGGGCAGCGGCGGCGGCGGCAGCGGGGTGCGGGCCGTGCCGGGGCCGGTGCCGGTGCCGGTGCCGGTGCCGCCGGGGCTGTCCCAGAGCGGCGAGGGGGGCGAGTTGCAGGCCATGGAGTCGCTGTTGTTGGGGCTGTGCTCCAGCGGCACCTCGCCGTTCTTGTAGAGCTTCTTGAACTTGGAGCGCCGGTTCTGGAACCAGATCTTCACCTGCGGGGATGGAGCAGGGGGGGAAAGAGGGGTCAGAGAGGCGGGGAGGGAATGGGAGGGTGGGATGGAGGGGAAAAGGGGTCAGGACCGGGCACGGGAAGGGAACGGGAGGGTGGGATGGAGGGGGAAAAGGGGTCAGAGCACTCGGAAGGGAATGGGAGGGTGGGATGAGTGCAGGGGAAAGGGTCAGGACCCGGCACGGGAAGGGAACGGGAGGGTGGGATTGGTGTGGGGAAAAGGGTCAGAGTGCTGGGAAGGGAACGGGAGGGTGGGATGGAGGGGGAAAAAGGGGTCAGAGCACTCGGAAAGGAACGGGAGGATGGGATGGGTGCAGGGGCAAGGGTCAGAGAGCCAGGAAGGGAATGGGAGGGTGGGATGGGTGCGGGGAAAGGGTCAGGACCCGGCACAGGAAGGACCGGGAGGGTGGGATGGAGGGGGAAAAGGGTCAGGACCCGGCACAGGAAAGGGAAGGGACAGGGGATGCGGTGGTTTGGGTTGTAGGGACACCGGGCAAGGGGCTCATGGGCAGCCCAGAAATAGGGGGAGAGATGTGGGGGGCACAGGGGAGTTCCCTGGACGCTGGAATGAACCTGGGACACGGGGGTCACAGGGACCCCAGAGACACGGGAGGGGACAGGGGACACGGGGGTCACAGGGACCCCAGAGACACGGGAGGGGACAGGGGACACGGGGGTCACAGGGACCCCAGAGACACGGGAGGGGACAGGGGACACGGGGGTCACAGGGACCCCAGAGACACGGGAGGGGACAGGGGACACGGGGGTCACGGTGACCCCAGCCACACTCCGGCACATGGGAATGGACAAGGGGGACACAGGTGACACCTGAGGCGCCGCAGGAAGGGACATCATGGGGACCCCACACGGTGGCAGGAAACTCCTCGGGATGGGGGGGACGTGGGACAGGTGGAAAGTCACCCTGGGTGTGAGTGCAACATGGACACACCATGGACACACCATGGACACACCATGGACACACCATGGACATGGATACTCCATGGATACTCCATGGACACTCCATGGACACTCCATGGACACAGACACTCCATGGATACTCCATGGATACTCCATGGACACACCGCAGACACACCACAGACACACCATGGACACACCATGGACACACCACGGACACACCATGGACACACCATGGACATGGACACACCACGGACACACCATGGACACACCACGGACACTCCATGGACACACCATGGACATGGACACACCACGGACACACCATGGACACACCACGGACACTCCATGGACACACCATGGACATGGACACACCATGGACACACCATGGACACAGACACTCCATGGACACACCATGGACACGGACATTCCATGGACACAGACACTACACGGATACTCCATGGATACTCCACGGACAGGGACACCCCACGGAAACTCCATGGACACACCATGGACACGTCATGGACATGGACACTCCATGGATACTCCATGTCTACTCCATGGATACTCCACGGACAGGGACACCCCGTGCTCAGTGTGCAGCCCCCGTGTGTGTGCCCGGCGCTGTGGCAGAGCCCCCGGTGGGCACGCGGGCGTCACCGGGAGCCGGTCACGCCACGGCCCGGGCGTCGGGAGCGTCCCCGCGCTGGGCGAGGCGGCGCTGGACGCCCCGGGCCAGGGGCGGGGGTGGCGGCGGCTGTCACCCAAACAGGATGTCCCTCTGCGAGCGGGTGACGCGCTCCGTCAGCCCTTTGCCGAGTGGCCCCGATTGCTTCATCGCCCCAGGGAGGAGGAGGAGGAGGAGGAGGAGGAGGAGGAGGAGGAGGAGGAAGGCCAAGGGCGGCACAAGGGCGCCGGCGCCGGCCCCGAGGCAGGGAGGGCACCGCGCTGGGGCGCGGGGGAGTCACGGGCTGCGGGGACAGCGGGGACAGCGGGGACAGCGGGGGCTGCCCGCTCCCCTCCCACCCGCACAGGATTTGCCCCCGAGCCAGGCGGGCACCCCAAGAGCGAGGGGTTCGCCCCGAATCCGGGCGGCCGGCGGGGAGGAGGAGGAGAAGCCCCATCCCGCACGTCCCGGCTCTTCCAGTCCAGCCTGCAGGGCCAGCCCGGCGCCGGGGACAGCGGGTGTGGAACCGGTCCCCAAATCCCTTCTCCCTGCCCGAACCGAGCCGGATGGGGCGGCCAGAGCCGCGGGAAACCTCGGGAGGTGCGGGCGGCCGGAGCGGGTTCTGCCCTCGGTCCCTGCGTTCAGGGTTTGGGGTCAGGAGCTGCTGCGGGGATGGGGCGGCCCCAGCGCTCAGAACCTCATCCCGAACACTCATCCCGAACACTCATCCCCAGCGTCCCGGGACTCGGTGCCCCACATTCCTGGGACAGCGGGTGTGCCCTGAGCCGGGAGGCAGCCCCACAGCCCGCGGCTCAGCGAGCTCCGGGACGGGACCGGCTCCAGAGGGAGGGTCGGGATAAACCCCGAACTGCCCAGCGGGGCTCCGTCCCCTGTCCCTGCCGCCTCCATCCTCTCCACCCTCCCCTCGGCAGAGCAGATCTGCTCCCAAGGGGAAATCTCACCCCGGGCACCCCACGGCACGCGGGGATCTCCATCGCCCTGAGCCCCAAACCCCTCCCGGCTCCGGGGAACCTCCCCAAAACCCGGGATCCGCAGCTCCGGGAGGGGATTCGGGGGCTCGGGGGCGGGGGGGCTCGGCCCTTACCTGGGTCTGGGTCAGCCCCAGCTGCGCGGCCAGCTCGGCGCGCTCGGGCAGCGCCAGGTACTGCGCCTTCTGGAAGCGGCGCTGCAGGGCGGCCAGCTGGTAGCTGGAGTAGATGGTGCGCGGCTTGCGGATCTTCTTGGGCTTCCCGTTGACCATCCGCACCTCCGGCTCCGGCTCCTCCTTCACGGACACTGCGGGGAGGGCGCGCGGGGTGAGGAGGGCAGGGCGCTCCCCCGGGTCCCCCAGGTCGGGGTGGCCCCGCTCGGGGTGTCCCGTCCCCCGTGACAGCCCCTGGGACACCCCCGGGATGGGTCCCGGGCTCTGCGTCCAGCGCGGGTCCGGCCCGCAGGGTCCCCGCGGGAGCACCGGGGGCGGCTGAGCCTCAACGGGGACCCCCCCGTCCCCGAGCTGGGGACACCCGGAGCCCCACAGAGCCTGGGGACACCCGGAGGGGAAAAACCCCACAAAATCGGGGACACCCAGAAGGGTAAAACCCCACAAAATCGGGGACACCCAGAAGGGTAAAACCCCACAAATATCGGGGATATCCGGGGAGGTAAAACCCCACAAAGTCCAGGGTCACCCAGAAGGGTAAAATCCTACAAAGATCGGGGATACTCGGACGGGCAAAACCCCAGAAAGACCGGGGACACCCAGAAGTGTAAAATCCTGCAAAGATCGGGGATACCGGGGGAGGTAAAACCCCACAAAAGTGCAGGGACGCCCAGAAAGGTAAAAACCCACGAAGTCCGGGGTCACCCAGACAGGTAAAACCCCACAGAGTCTGGGGAGACCCAGAGGGGTAAAATCCTACAAAGATCGGGGACACCCAGAAGGGTAAAACTCCACAAATATCTGGGACACCCGGACAAGTAAAACCCCACAAAGATCGGGGACACCCAGACGGGCAAAACCCCACAAATATCTGGGACACCCGGAAGGGTAAAACCCCACAAATATCTGGGACACCCAAAGGGGTAAAACCCCACAAAGTCCAGGGACACCCGGACAGGTAAAACCCCACAAACATCTGGGACACCGGGACAAATAAAACCCCACAACCCCCCCGTAGATCCCCAACGAGCAGCGGGACCGGCCCCGCTCCCCCCGGCATCCCCACCTGCTTCCTGCGGCGGCAGCTGCTGCTCCCTGAAGTGGCCGTACTGGCGGTACGAGGGGCTGTAGGGATACTCGGATTTGGGCGAGTAGGTGCCGGCGGCGCCCAGGCCGTTCAGGTTGAACTGCGGGTAGGGGTAGTGGCCCACGGGCTGGCCCGGGTACGACTGGCCCGGGTAGTAGTCGTGCTGGCCCGTGTAGTAGCCCAGGTCGGTGACCGAGGACTCGGGCAGGGTGGGGGAGTCCTTGGAGGCTGCATGGCAGCTCAGCGAGCCCGAGAGGTCCGTCAGGATGCTGGAGAGCTTCTTATCGAAAGAGCCGCTCATGGCGGGGAGCGGGGAAGGGGGGCAGCTGCCCGGCCCGGCCCGGCCCGGGGAACCCCCCCAACCTGGCGGCTGCCGAGGCCCCTGGCGTGCCCCGAGCGGGATCCGGCGCTGCGGCTGCTTCTGCGGAGGAGCCACCGAGAGAACTGTGCCCAAACCTCCGGCCCCGGCCGCCTGCTTCAAGCCTTTAATTAGGGAGCAGGGCAGGGTGGGTGCGCATTCCGATTGGCTCCAGAAATATTGCCTGGGAGGCAAAATAGGCTCCTGCCTCCTCCTGTGTGGGTTTTTTTTTTTCTCTCTCTCTCTCTCTCCCTTTTTTTTTTTTTTCCTTTTTTTTTTTTTTCTCTCTCTCTCTCTCCATTTTTTTTTTCTTTTTCTTTTTTTTTTCTCTCTCCTTCTTTCTCTCGAGAAACAACAAAGAGTGGGTGAAGGAAAGGAGGGTGAGGGAATAACTAAAGTGTGCGGGGTCCTGTGGGCAGGAGGGGACACCGGGGACGCTGTGGGGGACAGGACGGGGCTGGGTTACAAGGGGGGCTCGGGGGATTTTTGGGAGGAGCCTTTGGGGGTTGTTTGTTGGGGGGCAGGGAAGGGGGGGTTGGGGGTTGGGACTGGGATGGATCCGTGCTCAGGGCTGGGGGGCTTCAGGGGGTTGTTTATGCCCCCTCCCCGGCTCCTCCCCTGCTCCCAGTTCCTCCCAGCAGCGTCCCCCAGTCCAACAGCACCTCCCAGGCAGAGCCCCCCCAGAGGATCCTCAGGTACCCCCAACCCTGCCCCGCTCCCCCCGCGCCGGGGGCACCTGGGGGCAGCGAGGGGCTCAGATTTTGGGGGGGACGCCCCCCTGGGTCCGTGCCCCTCTCCCACCCCCACTCATGGTCGTGACCCCAAGGACCCCCCAGCAGTGTGACCCAGCCGGGGGTCCCGGGCCGGCCCTGCTCCCCCCCCGGGCCCCCCGCAGGGCTGTCCCCAGCCCCCCCAGCGCCCGGGGAGGGGGCGCTTTGCAAGGGGGGCTCTTGTTTTTTTGGGGGGGGTCTCTGCTTCTGGGGGCAGGAACGACCCCTGAGAGGAACCGGGGGGCTGGGAGGGGGCTGGGCCGGTGACCCGGGCGGGGCTGTCCCCTCCTGTCCCCTGTGTGTCCCCTGTGTGTCCCCTCCTGTCCCCTCTGTGTCCCCTCCTGTCCCCCGTGTGTCCCCCCCATTGTCCCCGAGGTGCCCCCCGGGCCCCCCACCCCCATCCCGTGAGCAGCGCGGGGCAACGGCTCCGCCTGGCGGTCACGGCGGGAACTGCGCCGCGCCCCGGGGCCGCCGGTTCGAGTCCCGGCACCGCCGAGACCGCCGGGACCCCGGGGAAAGAGGGAGAAAAACGGGGAATGGGAAAGGAGGGGGAATGGGACAGGAGGGGAACGGGAATGGGAACAGGACCAGGAGAAGGAATAGGAATAAATAGGAATGGATAGGAATAAATAGGAATAAATAGGAATAAATAGGAATAAATAGGAATAAATAGGAATAAATAGGAATGGATAGGAATAAATAGGAGTAGGAAAAAGAATAGGAACAGGGATAAATAGGAATAGGAAGGCAGAGGAAGAGGATGAGAATGTGTAGGAAGAACAGGACTATGAGTAGGAATAGGATTAGGAGTAGGAATAGGAATAAATAGGAATAAATAGAAATAAATAGGAATAAATAAGAATAAGAGCCAGAACAGGAAAAGGACAAACAGAAATAGAAATAACAGAAATAGAAAGAAATGGAAATAATAGAAACAGAGGCTCAGAAATAACCAGAGCAGAGCTGAGCCCCCAGGGGAGGCCCGGCGGGAGGCCGAGCGTGACCCCGCAGCCCGGGGAACGGCCCGGCCTCGCTGCTCGCATGGGAACCGCGGCCGGGGATTCGAGGAACTCATTGCGAGGGCACAGGAGCGTCTGGGAGCAGCCCAGCCCAGCCCCGGGAGCCGCGCCGGGATTCCCTGGGAGGGTTCCCAGGGTCCCCGGGAGCCGCTGGGACATCCGCAGGTCCCCAGCCTGGCTGTCGCCCTCCAGCCGGGCTGTCGCCAGGGCTGGCCCCCGCCGGGAGCGGCAGCCGCGGCAGGAAAAGCCGGTTGTGGAGCTGGAGGCCGGGGAGGGCAGGGGGGGAGCGGGGAGCGGGTCCGGCCAGTCCCCCAACCAGTCTGGGACCGGGAGCGCCGGAGCTGCCGGGGGGGGGCCGGGCCGGGCCGGGCGGGGACCCGCGGAACCCCCAAAATGCGGGGGGGTGATGGGTGGGGAGGGGCGGATTGGGGGAACCGGGGCTTTGGGGGTCCCTGGGAAGGGGGGGTCCACGGGCAGGGCTGAGCACAGGGCCCGATCAGCACCCCCCGAGCGTCCCCTGTGTCCCCCACAGGGCTGGGGGTGCCCCCCATGCCCCCCGGGGCTGAAGGGTTTTCCTCCCCGTGTCCCCCCAAAAGGGCTGCAGGGGCCCCCCCCGCGCCACCCCCCCAGACCGGTGGGGTCCCCCGGGAGCCCCCGCGTGTCCCCCCAGCCCTGTCACAGCCGCGGGGGGTGGGGCTGGGGGGGTCCCCGAGCGCCCCCCAACCCCCTCCCCCCCCCATGGAGCATCTTTGGGTCAATGGCGTCACCTCGTGGCCTTGGGGGGCAATGACACCGCGGGTGACGTCACTGGTGTCACCGGGGCGGGGACGGGGATGGGGACGGGGATGGGACAGGGATGGGGACACGGAACGGGGCACAGCGGGCGAGGGACAGGGGACAGGGGACAGGGGACAGGGGTGTCCCTGCGCCAGGGCCCGGCGCCGCTGTCCCTGACGCCGTCACTCTTTCCAGAGGCACCGGGCCACGGGGACATCGGGAGGGGACACAGGACATCCTGCAGCCCCCAGCCCAGCCCAGCCCAGCCCCGGATTTCCCGGCACGGTGGCAGCGCTGCGGTGGCTCCCGGTGACCTTTGCCGGGCTCGGGACGGTGACAGCCCCCGGCAGGGAGGTGGCGGCGATGCTGCTGCGGTCGCGTCCCCACGGCCACCGCGGCGTCCCCGTCGCTGTCACGGCGGGGGCGGGACTGTGCCACGGCACCGCCCCGCCCGGTGTCGCTTCGGGGTCCCGATGTGACCTCCTGCCATGGGGAGGGGGTGGGGGGGCGGGGGGCGTCCCATGGGGGGGTCTCATCCTATCAGGGGCTCTAACCTGGGGGTCCCATCGCTCCTGGGGGGGTCCCATCCCATGGGGGGGTCTCATCCTATCAGGGGCTCTAACCTGGGGGTCCCATCGCTCCTGGGGGGGTCCCATCCCATGGGGGGGTCTCATCCTATCAGGGGCTCTAACCTGGGGGTCCCATCGCTCCTGGGGGGTCCCATCCCATGGGGGGGTCTCATCCTGTCAGGGGCTGTAACTTGGGGGTCCCATCGCTCCTGGGGGGTCCCATCCCATGGGGGGGTCTCATCCTATCAGGGGCTCTAACCTGGGGGTCCCATCGCTCCTGGGGGGTCCCATCCCAAAGAGGTCCCAGGTAGGGGGGGGTCCTACCTGGGGGGCACTAGGGCGGGAAGAAGAGGGGGAATCGCCCCGCGGGGGGTGTGTGGGGTGCGGGGGGCACTCGCAGGGGTCTCGCGGGGGCTCCGTGCGGTGACGCCGCCGCCCCCAGGCGCGCCCCGCACACCTGCGCCCCCAGGTAAGCCGGGCCTGGCGGCGGGGGGCGCGCGGCTCCTTTAAGGGGGCGTGCCCGGAATCCCCGAGGCCCCGCCCCCTGCCCCGCCCGGCCCCGCCCCCTCCCCCGCTCACACCGGTCCCGGTGGGGCGGCAGGGCGGGTACGGCGGCCGGTGCGGGACATGGCGCGGCGCCGGCGGCTGCTGCTGCTGCCGCCGCCCCTGCCGGGGCTGCTGCTGGGGCTGGGCCCGGTGCTGCTCGGGGCCGCCGCCGCCTTCAACCTGGACCGCACCTTCCCCGTGCTCAAGGAGGGCCCCGCCGGAGCCTTGTTCGGCTTCTCGGTGGCGCTGCACCGGGAGACGGAGCAGCGGCGGGAGCGCAGCCTGTGAGAGCGGGAGGGGGGGCGGGGGGCGAGCCCCGGGGGGGCGGGGGGGAGCCGCGGGCCCCCGCGGGGTGCGGGGAGCCGGGGGAAGGTCACCTGTGTGGGGGGGGGGGGTGGGATGGGGAGGGGTCCCCCGTGGGGTCCCCGGGAGGGTCGGGGGGTCCCCCGGTGGTTGGGAGCCCGGTGAGGCGGAGGAGAGTGAGGGAGCGCTTTACCTGCGAGCGGGGGGGTCCCCGTTAGGGTGGGGGTCGCCCGTGGGGTGAGGGGTGGTCCCCGTGGGGGTGAGGAGCCCCCCTCGGGATGAGGGTCCCGCGTGGGGTGGGGTCCCTGTGGAACGGAGAGGGGGGGGGGTCCTTTTTTGGGGGGGGGTCCCTGTTCTGTGTCAGGGCAAAGGTCCCGAGCCGCTGCTGCGGGGGGGAGGGGGCGCACCTGGGGTGGGGGGCGGGGTAGGGGCGCCCGGGGGTGCTGGGGTGGGCACGGTGGGGGGGGGGGGACCCCAGCTGAGGAGGGGTCCGCGCTCCGCAATTGCCGCTCGGGGCGGGGTGGGGGGGGGGGTCTCCCCCTGCTCGCGGCTTTTCCCAGCAATGCGACCCCCCAAAAACTGGGCGGGGGTCTCACCCTGAGCCCCCCCCCCCCCGTCCTCATTCCCCGCGGGGATGTTCCCGGTGACACGGGGGGGGGGGGGCTGGGGACACCCCGCGTGCTGGGAGCGCCACAGCCCCTCCGGGAGAGGAGGGAGGGGGGGGGGTCCCTCCCCTCCCCAGCGCGGGGGTCGCGGAGCCCCTGGTGCCTCCCCCCGCCCCCCCCGAGCCGCAGCCGGTCCCGTGCCCGGGGAACCTGTCGGGCCGTGGTTCCGGCGGCCACGGCGGCCGAGCCCCGACAAAAGCGCCTTTCAGGCGGTGCCACCGCACCGCTGTGCCCCCCCCGGGACCCCCTGGGACCCCCCCGGACCCGTCCCCGACCCCTCCCGGCTGCCAATTCCCGTCCGTGCCGGCACAAAGCTCCACCGCTGGCTGGTTTTTTTTCCCCCTCCGGGGCACAGGTTTTTGGCTGGATCACCTTCCCGCGGCTCTCCCGCCTCGGGGGGGTCTTTGGGAGACCCCCAGAGATGCCGATTTTTCCCCCCGGGGGGGGTCTGGCAGCAGCTGCCGGGTGCAGCGAGTGCCGCTCCGCATTCCAGGGATGCATTTCGGCCCCGCCGTGGGACGGGGAGCGGTTGTTGCTCCCGTGCGGGAGGGAGCGCTGCCCTTCCCTGGGCGGGGGGGGGAGGGAGTGGGACCCCCTCCCCGTGCCCTCGGGGACCCCCCGAGCCCCTCCAGGCACGGCCGGGTCCGGCCTCGGAGCGGCCTCCGGGGGGGCACCGGGCGGGGGTCCCCGGTTGGATCGGTTCGTGTCGGGTCCGGGGGGGTTTGAGGGGGGACCCGCCACCCCCTCAGCCCGCCCCTCGTGTCCCTGCGTGTCCCCGCGTGTCCCAGCGTGTCCCCGCGTGTCCCACGGGCGCGGAGGCTCCGCCGGCTGCGGGGCAGAGGCTTCGGAGCCCCCCGGGAATTCGCTCCCGGTTCCCCCCGGAGCCTCCGCTGCCCGGGCGGGAACAGCGCGGGGGGTTCTGCGTCCGAGGTTTGGGGTGTCCCAGGTTTGGGGTGTGCCTGGTTTGGGGTGTCCCGGTTCGGGCTGTCCCGGTTTGGGGTGTGCCGGTTCGGGGTGTCCCGGTTTGGGGTGTGCCCGGTTCGGGGTGTGCCCGGTTTGGGGTGTGCCCGGTTTGGGGTGTCCCGGTTCGGGGTGTCCGCAGTTTGGGGTGTCCGAGATTTGGGGTGTGCCCGGTTCGGGGTGTCCCGGTTTGGGGTGTCCGAGGTTTGGGGTGTCCCGGTTTGGGGTGTCCGAGATTTGGGGTGTCCGAGATTTGGGGTGTCCCGGTTCGGGGTGTCCCGGTTTGGGGTGTCCGAGATTTGGGGTGTCCGAGATTTGGGGTGTCCCGGTTTGGGGTGTCCCCTGTTTAGCGTGTCTCGGTTCGGGGTGTGCCCGGTTCGGGGTGTCCGCAGTTTGGGGTGTCCCGGTTCGGGGTGTCCCCGGTTCGGGGTGTCCCCGGTTCGGGGTGTCCCGGTTTGGGGTGTCCCGGTTTGGGGTGTGCCCGGTTTGGGGTGTGCCCGGTTCGGGGTGTCCGAGGTTTGGGGTGTGCCCGGTTCGGGCTGTCCCGGTTCGGGGTGTCCCCGTTCGGGGTGCCGGGCCCGGTGCAGGGGGGCTCCCGGAACCCGCGGGGGTCGCGCCCCGGTGCCGGGTGGCGCTGCGGTGCCCCGCGCCGGCAGGTGCAGGGTGGGGACAGGAAAGGGACATTTCCTGCTGCCGTCATCCCCGAAGCGGGAGGGGGCGCCCCGCGATTTTTGGGGGGGCCCGGCCCCTGCCCTGCCTGTCGGGTCCCTGGGGACGCTCCGGGGCGGCGCCGCCATGCCCGAATCCCCGGCGGGGTGCCCGGGGGGGGTCAGGGGGGCTCCGGCATCGCCCCCCCCGCCGTCCCGCCCCCGCCCCGTTTCGCTCGGCCCGCCGAGCTGTGCCCATGCAAAGGTTTTGTTTGCTCGCTCCTCCCCGGCCAGGTGAGCGCGGGCTGGCGGCGGGGGCTCTTATCAGCCCCGCCGAGATAAGGGAGCTCCGGCCGCTCCCGCCGGACCCAGCCCGGGTTGGGTTTGGAGGTCCCCGGGGGGAAACTGAGGCACGGGGTGACCGGGGGAAACTGAGGCACGGGAGATGCGTTCCAGGAAGGCTGAAGACCCTCGCCGCCCCCCCCCTCTAAAATCCGCAGCGGGGGGGAGGCAGCAGCCGCCTGTGCGAGCTGGGGCTGTGCCCGGGGGTCTCCCCGGCTGCCTGCGCTCTCCTGGCCGCCCGCCCGCCCTTCCCTCCCCCCCGGGCTGGGTTGGTGCCGGAGCTGCCTGAGCTCCCCCCGCCTTGGCCCGGGATCCGCCGGGGTCCTGCGGGGCTGAGGCTGCCTGGCAGGAGGAGGAGGGGGATGGATGCGGAGCCGTCCGTCCAGCCAGCCGTCGGTCTGTCCGTCCGTCCATCCCTGCAGGAGCCGTCGCTCCCTCTCCCGGCTCCGTCCCAGGTGGATTTTTCAGCTCAGGGACCCCCGGAGGCACCAGCGGGGCCGGCCCGCGGTCCGGAGCGTCCCCCCCGCGCCTGCTCCTCCCCCGTCACCCCTGGGGAGGGGGCTCCGGGGGGCTCTGGGGGGTTTGCACCCCCTGCTCCAGCCCTCGCTGAGGTGTCCGGGTGGGATTCTCTGCCATCCTCACCTCTCCCACCCCCCCCGCGGGGGAGGGGGGGGCCGCATTTTGGGGTCTTGGTGCCCGGGCCCCCCCCCCGCTCCCAGCTCGGCCAGCGCTCCCATCCAGCCCCCCCCGCGCTCGCCGGGGCGGATTAGGTCGGAGCGCGGCCTCGCATTCCTGCCTCCCTCCCTTCCCGGCCTCCCTCCCTTCGCGGCCTCCCCCTCGTGCCGCTCTCTGACCGTCCCCAGCCTCATCCCGGCCCCCCCAACCCCCCCAGCGCCACAAACCGGCCCCGAACCCCCCCTCCCCGGGACCCCCGGGCAGCCCCCGCCCGGTTTGGGGGACGCCCCCCCCGGGTGTCCCCGCTGTCCCGGTGGGACCGGGCGGGCCCGGCGCTCCCCCCGGGAGCGGAGCTGCGGGTGGGCTGCCGTGCCGGGAATCTTGGCCGCGGGCAAGCGGGGGATGCCGGAGCTGCTTGGCTTGGGTGGGTGGGTGGGCTCCCGCGGGCTGAGCCGGGACCACCGGGAGAGCCTGAGGGGACCCCCGGGGGGCTGCGGGTCCCGGTGGGGTTGGGGCTGTGGGGCGGGGACCCCCCCCCCCCAGCTCTGAGTCACGGCAGCTGCCCTGAGTCACTTCCCCCCCCCAGGTAAGGGGGGGACCAGGGTGCCCCGTGTGCCCCCCCCAAGCCGGGTTGGGGGGCGGATTCCTTCGTGCCGAGCTGGCATCGCCCCCCCCCTGGTTCCCTCCCCGCTTCCCGGCGCCCCCATCCCAGCATTCCTGCGGGCAGCAGCCCCCCCCGGACCCCCCTTTTTGGGGGCAGAGGTGCCAACCCCCCCCCCTCCCCAGCCCCACCTGCAGCCCCGGGCTGACTCAGCCGCCCCCGGGGGGGGGGGGGTCCCGGCGTGCCGGGGCGGGGGCTGCCCGGGGCCCCGCATTCCTGCTGCGCCTGGGCTTTGAGTCAGCTGCCGGCGCTCCCCGCCCGGACGTGCCCGCTCCGCCGCCGGGCCCGCCTTGCTCAGCGGCTTCCCGGCGCTCCCCGCCCGCCGGCGCTGCCCGCGGGCACCGCGGCGCCTTTGGCCCCGGTGGCCCCCGCTGGGCAGCGGCCAGCCCGTGACAGCGGTGCCCCGTGACCGGCTCCGGTCGCCGGGACACGGGGGGCCGTGTCCCCTCTGTGTGCTGGGTGCCACATCCTGGGTGTCGTGTCCTGGGTGCCGTGTCCTGGGTGCAGTGTCCCCTCTGTGTGCTGGGTGCCACATCCTGGGTGTCGTGTCCCCTCCGTGTCCCCTCTGTGTGCTGGGTGCCGTGTCCTGGGTGCCGTGTCCCCCCCGTGTCCCCCCCGTGTCCCCCCCGTGTCCCCCCTGCGTTCTGAGTGCAGTGTCCCCCCCGTGTCCCCCCATGTCCTGGGTGCCATGTCCCTTCCGTGTCCCCTCCATGTCTCCCCCATGTCCCCCCCGTGTCCTGGGTGCAGTGTCCCCCCGTGTCCCCCCCCCGTGTCCCCCCCAGTGTCCCAGTGCCATGTCCTGGGTGCCATGTCCTGGGTGCCGTGTCCCCCCCGTGTCCCCCCCATGTCCCAGTGCCATGTCCTGGGTGCCGTGTCCTGGGTGCAGTGTCCCCTGTGTCCCCCCCATGTCCTGGGTGCCATGTCCTGGGTGCAGTGTCCCCAGTGTCCCCTCCCCGTGTCCCAGTGCCATGTCCTGGGTGCCGTGTCCCTAGTGTCCCCTCCCCGTGTCCTGCCTGCCAGCGCGAGGCACTTCCTCCCCAGCACGGCCACCTCCAGGCCATTGTCCCGGTGCCCCCGAGGCTTTCCCGGCGGAAGGCCTGGCCCTTCCGGAGCCCTGCGGCCGTGCCAGCGCCGCGGGGCCTCGCCTGGGGTCCCCGGTGTCCTCCCTCGGGGTCCCCTGGGGTCCCTGGGGGCACACCCAGCCCGCAGTGCCGATGTCCCCGCGGTAGCACCGCCGTGACCCGGCCGGGCCAGCCCTGCCCTTCCGGGGGGGTCACTGCCTGTCCTGGGACAGCCCGGGCTGCCCGGCCCCTCCGGGGTCAGGGGTGTCTGTCCTGGGTCAGGGGTGTCCGTTTGTCCGGGGTGAGAGGTGTCCATCCCAGGTGAGGGGTGTCTGTCAAAGATGCGGGGTGTCTGTTTGTCCTGGATGCAGGCTGTCTGTCCTGAATGAGGGGTGTCTGTCCCAAAGGCTGGGTGTCTGTTTGTCCTGGATGTGGGATGTCTGTCCTGAATGAGGGGTGTTTGTCTGGGATGAGGGGTGTCTGTCTCAGGTGCTGGGTGTCTGTTTGTCCGGGATGCAGGGTGTCCGTTTGTCCAGGATGAGGGGTGTCCGTTCATCCAGGGCGCAGGGTGTCCGTTTGTCCGGGATGCAGGGTGTCTGTCCCTGTGTCCCCTGTCCCCCCGTTCCATGTCCGGCTCCAGGCCCTGCCTGCCGGACACGCGGCGGCTGTGCCGGGGTCAAAGGTCAAAGGTTGGCCGGGGGGGCCGGGGGTGTTTGCACGGACGGGGCCCGGGCTGGGCTGGGGGGGCTGGGGGGGCTGCACAGCCCCTCCCCCTTGCTTCCCCCGCCAGCACAGCGAGGTTTGGGGGGTCACTGTGACCCCTCTGCCCACCCCACACACACGGGGATGGGGTCTGGGAAGGAGCGGGGGGGCGGTGAGTCTGTCAGTCTGTCCCTGAGGCCGTGTCCCCGTGTCCCCAGGGCTGACCCCGTTATTTGGGGGTGACAAACTGGGGAAGCAGCTCTGGTGTCCCCCAGACGTCCCCTCCCCAGGGCACCCATCTGGCTCCGCACCCCAAAACGAGCAGGAGGGGTTTGGGGGGACAGGAGCCCCCCATCACCCACCCTGGAGGGGTTCGGGGGGGTTTGGGGGTGCTGCTGCCCCCCATCACCCACCCTGGAGGGGTTTGGGGGGGCTGCTGTCCCCCATCACCCACCCTGGAGGGGTTTGGGGGGTCTGCTGTCCCCCATCACCCACCCTGGAGGGGTTTGGGGGGGCTGCTGTCCCCCATCACCCACCCTGGAGGGGTTTGGGGGGGCTGCTGTCCCCATCACCCACCCTGGAGGGGTTTGGGGGGTTCCTGCCCCCCATCACCCACCCTGGAGGGGTTTGGGGGCTGCTGCCCCCCATCACCCACCCTGGAGGGGTTTGGGGGGGCTGCTGCCCCCATCACCCACCCTGGAGGGGTTTGGGGGGGCTCCTGTGCCCCATCACCCACCCTGGAGGGGTTTGGGGGTGCTCCTGCCCCCCATCACCCACCCCCTGCCCCCTGCCTGCCCCCCAGGCTGCTGGTGGGGGCCCCCCAGGACACGGAGCCGGTGAACGGGACGCGGACGGGCGCCGTGTACGCCTGTCCCCTGAGCGCCACCACCCGCGACTGCCAGCGCCTGCCCATCGAGCTCAAGGGTGGGTGACCCCCCCCGGGGTGTGTGACCGCCCCAAGCCCCCCCCCCCCGGGGTGGGGACCCCCCTCAGGCCGGCTGTGCCCCCGCAGATGAGCCGGACAAGGCCATCATCGAGGACATGTGGCTGGGGGTGACCGTGGCCAGCCAGCGGCAGCCGCCGGGCAGGGTGCTGGTGAGTGCGGGGGCACCGCGGGCTGTGCACGCCCAGATCCTTGCACACCCAGATCCTTGCACGCCCAGACCCCGCTTGCTTGCACACCCAGCTCCTTGCATGCCCAGATCCTTGAACACCCAGATCCCAAATCCGTGCACGCCCCGATCCTGCTTCCTTGCACACGCCGATCCTTGTACACACCGATCCTGCTTCCTTGCACACCCAGACCCTGCTTGCTTGCACACCCAGGTCCTTGCACACCCAGATCCTTGCACACCCAGCTCCCAGATCCCTGCACACCCAGCTCCTTGCATACCCAGCTCCTTGCACACCCAGGTCCTTGCACACCCAGATCCGTGCACGCCCAGACCCCACTGCCTTGCACACCCAGGTCCTTGCACACCCAGGTCCTTGCACACCCAGATCCCAGATCCCTGCACACCCAGCTCTTTGCACACCCAGATCCTTGCACACCCAGATCCCAGATCCCTGCACACCCAGCTCTTTGCACACCCAGATCCTTGCACACCCAGATCCCAGATCCCTGCACACCCAGCTCTTTGCACACCCAGATCCTTGCACACTCGGATCCCAGATCCCTGCACACCCAGCTCTTTGCACACCCAGATCCCAGCTCTTTACACACACACACACCCTTGGGGTGTCCCCTGAACCTCAGTGTCCTCGCTGTCCCCAGGCCTGCGCCCACCACTACACGTGGGTGCTGTGGTCGGTCCCTGAGCTGTCCCCTGTCTGTCCATGTCCCTGTCCCTCTGGGTGTCCCTTGTCCCTGAGCTGTCCCCTGTCCCTATGGGTGTCCCCTGTCTGTCCACTGTCCCTGAGCTGTCCCCTGTCCCTGTGGGTGTCCCCAGTCCCTGAGCTGTCCCTGTTTGTCCCCTGTCTGTCCCTGTCCTCTGTCCCCTGTCCCTGAGCTGTCCCTGAGCTGTCCCTGTGGGTGTCCCCTGTCTGTCCCCTGTCCCTGAGCTGTCCCTGTCTGTCCCTGTCCGTGTCCCCAGGCCTGCGCCCACCGCTACACGCGTGTGCTGTGGTCGGGCCCCGAGGCTCAGCGCCGCATGGTCGGCCGCTGCTACGTGCGGGGCAGCGACCTGCGGCTGGACCTGGGGGACGAGTGGCAGACGTACCACAACGAGATGTGCAACGCCAACACCGACAG
This sequence comes from Phylloscopus whistleri, assembly GCA_017589585.1. Classification (NCBI taxonomy): domain Eukaryota; kingdom Metazoa; phylum Chordata; class Aves; order Passeriformes; family Phylloscopidae; genus Phylloscopus; species Phylloscopus whistleri. The sequence goes on along the minus strand of JADMLD010001257.1, from coordinate 20,162 downwards.
CGACGAGACCGGCATGTGCCAGATGGGCACCAGCGCCGGCTTCGGCGCCAACCTCGTCTACTTCGGGGCGCCCGGCGCCTACAACTGGCAGGGTGGGGGTCCGGGGGGGACAGAGGGGGCAGGACAGCCCTGGGGGGGACAGAGGGGACACGGACAGCCCTGGGGAGGGGGGACAGAGGGGACAGGACAGCCCTGGGGAGGGGGGACAGAGGGGACACGGACACCCCTGGGGAGGGGGGACAGAGGGGACAGGACAGCCCTGGGGAGGGGGGACAGAGGGGACACGGACAGCCCTGGGGGGGACAGAGGGGACAGGACAGCCCTGGAGGGGGACAGAGGGGACAGGAGAGCCCCGGGGTGGGACAGAGGGGACAGGACAGCCCTGGGGTGGGACAGAGAGGACAGAAAACCCCCGGGGTCACCCCTTGTCCTGGGGGGGACAGAGGGGACAGGACAGCCCTGGGGAGGACAGAGGGGACACGGACACCCCTGGGGAGGGGGGACAGAGGGGACAGGACAGCCCTGGGGAGGGGGGACAGAGGGGACACGGACACCCCTGGGGAGGGGGGACAGAGGGGACAGGACAGCCCTGGGGGGACAGAGGGGACAGGACAGCCCCGGGGTGGGACAGAGGGGACAGGACAGCCCTGGGGGGGACAGAGGGGACAGGACAGCCCTGGGGGGGACAGAGGGGACAGGACAGCCCCGGGGTGGGACAGAGGGGACAGGACAGCCCTGGGGGGGACAGAGGGGACAGGACAGCCCCGGGGTGGGACAGAGGGGACAGGACAGCCCTGGGGGGGACAGAGGGGACAGGACAGCCCCGGGGTGGGACAGAGGGGACAGGACAGCCCTGGGGGGGACAGAGGGGACAGGACAGCCCCGGGGTGGGACAGAGGGGACAGGACAGCCCCGGGTGGGACAGAGGGGACAGGACAGCCCTGGGGGGGGACAGAGGGGACACGGACACCCCGGGGGGGGACAGAGGGGACAGGACAGCCCTGGGGGGGACAGAGGGGACACGGACACTCCTGGGGAGGGGGGACAGAGGGGACAGGACAGCCCTGGAGGGGGGGACAGAGGGGACAGGACAGCCCCGGGTGGGACAGAGGGGACAGGACAGCCCCAGGGAGGGGGGACAGAGGGGACAGGACAGCCCTGGGGGGGACAGAGGGGACAGGACAGCCCTGGGGAGGGGGGACAGAGGGGACAGGACAGCCCCGGGGAGGGGGGACAGAGGAGACACAACACCCCCAGGGTGGGACAGAGGGGACAGGCCACCCCTGGGTCACCCCTTGTCCTGGGGGGGACAGAGGGGACACAACACCCCCGGGGTCACCCCTTGTCCTGGGGGGGACAGAGGGGCACGACACCCCGGGGTCACCCCTTTTCCTGGGTGGCACAGAGGGGACACAACACCCCCGGGGTCACCCCTTTTCCTGGGGGGTCCCCCTGTTTTGGGGGGTGTGTCTGTATCCCCCTTGCCCCTGTGGGACCCCCGCCCCGCTGTGGGGCTGAGCCCCCCACCCTGGCCGTTGCAGGCACGGAGTACGTGCTGCAGAGGGACAGCTGGGACCTGCACGACTTCTCCTACCCCAACAAGAGGAACGGCAACACCTACATAGGTGGGGGGAGCCCCCGGGGGAGGTTTGGGGGGAGATGTTGTTAAGGGGGTGGGGGGCTCGGGGGGGCCCCAAGAACCCCCCCAGGATGGTGAGAGTGGGGGGCAGTGGTGACACTGGGGTGACGTCGGGGTGTCCAGGGGCACGGAGGGACAGTATCAGCTTTGAACATGAGACTCAAGGGGGGGTTTTGTTGTTTTTTTTTTGTTTGTTTGGGTTTTTTTGGGGGGGGAGTTGTTTGGTTTTTTTTTGTTGTTGTTGTTGTTGGTTTGGGGTTTTTTGTGCTTCTTTTTTGTTGGTTTTGTTTTTTGTTGGGGTTTTTTTGTGTGGGTTTTTTTTGTTTTGGGGTTTTTGTTTTGTTTTGTTTTGCGTTGGTTTTTTTGGTTATTTTTTGTGGGTTTTTTTCCTTTTTTTTGTTTTTGGGGTGGTTTTTTTTTGTTTGTTTGTTTTTTTAATATGAGACGCGAGAGTGAGATTTGATACAAAAACGAGAATATGAGATTCGGGCTGAGGAGGAGCTCTGGGGGCTGGGGGGGTTCCAGGCGTGGACGCCAAAGCCGCGGGGGACACTTAAGGACACTCGGAAACACTTCGGGGACACTCGGGGGACACTTAGGGGACACTCAGGGGACACTCGGGGGACACTCGGGGGACACTCGGGGGACACTCGGAAACACTTCGGGGACACTTGGAAACACTTCTAGGGACACTCAGGGGACACTTCGGGGACACTCGGGGACACTCGGGGGACACTTCAGGGGACACTCAGGGGACACTCGGGGGACACTCAGGGGACACTCAAGGACACTCGGGGGACACTCGGGGACACTTCAGGGGACGCTCGGGGGACACTCGGGGACACTCGGGGGACACTCAGGGGACACTTTGAGGACACTCAGAGGACACTTAGGGGACACTTAGGGGACACTCGGGGCACACTCGGAAACACTTCTTGGGACACTCAGGGACACTCAGGGGACACTCAGGGACACTCAGGGGACACTTTGGGGACACTCAGGGGACACTCGGGGGACACTCAGGGGACACTCGGGGGACACTCGGGGGACACTCGGGGGACACTCAGGGGACACTCAGGGGACACTCAGGGACACTTCAGGGACACTCAGAAACACTTCGGGGACACTCAGGGGACACTCAAGGGACACTCAGGGGGACACTTCAGGGACACTCAGGGGACACTTAAGGACACTCGGAAACACTTCGGGGACACTCAGGGGACACTTAGGGGACACTTCAGGAACACTCGGGGGACACTCAAGGACACTAGGGGGTCACTTCGGGGACACTCGGGGACACTCAGGGGACACTTCAGGGGACACTTCAGGGACACTTCGGGGACACTCGGGGGACACTCAGGGGACACTCGGGGGACACTCGGAAACACTTCAGGGACACTCAGGGGACATTCGGGGACACTCGGGGGACACTTTGAGGACACTCGGGGGACACTCGGGGGACACTCGGGGACACTTCGGGGACACTCGGGGACACTCAGGGACACTCGGTGGACACTCGGGGACACTCGGGGGACACTCAGGGACACTTCAGGGGACACTCGGGGCACACTCGGAAACACTTCTTGGGACACTCAGGGACACTCGGGGTCACTCGGGGGACACTCGGGGACACTCAGGGACACTCGGGGACACTCGGGGGACACTCAGGGGACACTCGGGGACACTCGGGGACACTCGGGGACACTCAGGGGACACTCAGGGACACTCAAGGACACTCGGGGGACACTTGGGGGACACTCAGGGGACACTTCGGGGACACTCGGGGGACACTCAAGGGACACTCAGGGACACTCGGGGGACACTCAGGGACACTCAGGGGACACTCAGGGGACACTCAGGGGACACTCGGGGACACTCAGGGGACACTCAGGGACACTTCGGGGACACTCAGGGGACACTCAGGGGACACTTCGGGGACACTTCAGGAACACTCAGGGACACTCGGGGGACACTCGGGGGACACTCAGGGGACACTCAGGGGACACTCAGGGACACTCGGGGGACACTCGGGGGACACTCGGGGGACACTTTGGGGACACTCGGGGACACTCAGGGGACACTTTGGGGACACTTTGGGGACACTCGGGGGACACTCGGGGGACACTCAGGGACACTCAGGGGACACTCAGGGACACTCGGGGGACACTCGGGGGACACTCGGGGGACACTTTGGGGACACTCGGGGACACTCAGGGGACACTCGGGGGACACTCGGGGGACACTCGGGGACACTTGGGGACACTTCGGGGACACTCGGGGACACTCAGGGGACACTCAGGGGACACTCAGGGACACTCAGGGGACACTCGGGGGACACTCAGGGACACTCGGGAGACACTCGGGGGACACTCAGGGGACACTTTGAGGACACTTAGGGGACACTCGGGGGACACTCGGGGACACTTTGGGGACACTCGGGGGACACTCGGGGGACACTCGGGGGACACTCAGGGGACACTTCGGGGACACTCAGGGGACACTCAGGGGACACTTTGGGAGGGTGTGAGCCGCTACCCTGGCGGCCGGAGCAGCCCGGGGCAGGGGTCCCGGGGTGGGGGGCTCAGGGAGGAGGACACGAGGCGATCTGTGGGGCGGGGGTCCCGGGGAGGGGGGGCTCGGACACGAGGCGATTTGAGGGGCGGGGGTCCCGGGGAGGGGGGGCTCGGACACGAGGCGATTTGAGGGGCGGGGGTCCCGGGGAGGCGGGGCTCGGACACGAGGCGATTTGGGGCGGGGGTCCCGGGGAGGCGGGGCTCGGACACGAGGCGATTTGGGGGGCGAGGGTCTCGGGAGGGGGGGCTCGGACACGAGGCGATTTGGGGGGCGGGGGTCCCGGGGAGGAGGACACGAGGCGATTTGGGGCGGTGGTCCCCCCCCCCCCCCCGTGTGTGCCCCCGCAGGGTACTCTGCCGCGGTGGGCAGCGCGGTGCTGCAGCGGGAGGCGGTGACGGTGGTGACGGGCGCGCCCCGGTACCGGCACACGGGCGCGGTGCTGCTGCTGGGCCGCGGCGCGGGGCAGGAGCTGCAGCCCAGCCGGCTGCTGCCCGGCCCGCAGGTCGGCTCCTACTTCGGCAGCGCCCTGGCCCTGGCCGACCTCAACAGCGACGGGTGAGGGGCTGCGACCCCCCTGGCTGCTGGGGTGGGGGCTGCGCTGGGGCTGGGGGGGCTCACCTGGGGCGGGGAGGGGCTCACCTGGGGCTGGGGGGGCTCACCTGGGGCTCACCTGGGGCTGGGAGGGGCTCACCTGGGGCTGGGGGGGCTCACCTGGGGCTGGGGGGTGCTCACCTGGGGCTCACCTGGGGCTGGAGAGCACTCACCTGGGTGGGGGGGCTCACCTGGGGCTCACCTGGGGCTTCCTGTGGCTCACCTGGGGTGGGGGAGTGCTCACCTGGGGCTCACCTGGGGCTGGGGGTGCTCACCTGAGGCTGGGAGGGGCTCACCTGGGGCTCACCTGGGGCTGGAGAGCACTCACCTGGGTGGGGGGGCTCACCTGGGGCTCACCTGGGGCTTCCTGTGGCTCACCTGGGGTGGGGGAGTGCTCACCTGGGGCTCACCTGGGGCTGGGGGTGCTCACCTGGGGCTGGGAGGGGCTCACCTGGGGCTGGGTGGGGCTCACCTGGGGCTCACCTGGGGCTGGGGGTGCTCACCTGGGGCTCACCTGGGGCTGGAGAGCACTCACCTGGGTGGGGGGGCTCACCTGGGGCTTCCTGTGGCTCACCTGGGGCTGGGGAGTGCTCACCTGGGGCTCACCTGGGGCTGGGGGGGCTCACCTGGGGCTGGGGGGTGCTCACCTGGGGCTCACCTGGGGCTGGGGGGGCTCACCTGGGGCTGGGGGGTGCTCACCTGGGGGTCACCTGGGGCTGGGGGGGCTCACCTGAGGCTTCCCGAAGGGCACCCGGGCTGGGATCTGTCACCTTCTGAGGGTGGGGGTGGCTTAGGATGTCCTGAAGCTCAGGTGGTCTTGGGGACCCTGAAGTTCCCAGGGGTGGGGGTCTCACCTGGAGCACCCCACAGCTCGCCTGGGATCTCTGTGGGTCCCAGCTCTGGGGTGGGGAGGGGTTTTTTTGGGGGGGGGGGCGTCACGTTTTTACATCTCGGAGGGGGTTCCCACCGCTCCAGGCGTGTGGGGTGGGCCCCGTGTCACCACGCTGTCCCCCGTGTCACCGCCCTGTCCCCTGTGTCACTGCCCTGTCCCTGTGTCACCGCGCTGTCCCCGTGTCACCGCGCTGTCCCCGTGTCACCGAGCTGTCCCCGTGTCACCGCGCTGTCCCTGTGTCACTGCCCTGGCCCCGTGTCACTCCCCTGCCCCCCGTGTCACTGCCCTGTCCCCCGTGTCACTGTCCTGTCCCCCGTGTCACTGCCCTGTCCCTGTGTCACCGAGCTGTCCCCGTGTCACTCCCCTGCCCCCCTGTCACTGCCCTGTCCCCGTGTCACTGCCCTGCCCCCCGTGTCACTGCCCTGTCCCCGTGTCACCGAGCTGCCCCCCGTGTCACTGCCCTGTCCCTGTGTCACCGCCCTGTCCCCGTGTCACTGCCCTGCCCCCCGTGTCACGCCCCTGCCCCCGTGTCACTGCCCTGTCCCCCGTGTCACTGCCCTGTCCCCGTGTCACCGAGCTGTCCCCGTGTCACTCCCCTGCCCCCGTGTCACCGAGCTGCCCCCCGTGTCACCGAGCTGTCCCTGTGTCACCGAGCTGTCCCCGTGTCACTGCCCTGTCCCCGCAGGTGGCAGGACCTGGTGGTGGGCGCCCCGTACTACTTCGAGCGCAAGCAGGAGGTGGGGGGCGCGGTGTTCGTGTACATGAACGAGGCCGGGGGCTTCCAGCAGCTGCCCAGCCTGGTCCTGACCGGCCCCAGCTACTCAGGGTTCGGCTTTGCCCTGGCCAGCCTCGGGGACATCAACCAGGACGGGTTCCAGGGTGAGCTCAGGGGGGCGCCTGCCTGCGGGGGGAGCTTTTTGGGGGGCCATGGAGAGGGAGGGGGTGCCCTCCATCCATCATCCATCCATCCATCCCTCCATCCATCCCTTTGTCCATCCATCCACCATCCATCCATCCATCCATCCATCCCTCTGTTCATCCATGGATCCATCCATCCATCCATCCATCCATCCATCCATCCATCCCTCTGTCCATCCATCCCTCCATCCATCCATCATCCATCCATCCATCCCTCCATCCATCTGTGGATCCATCCATCCATCCATCATCCATCCATCCCTTTGTCCATCCATCCATCCATCCCTCTGTTCATCCATGGATCCATCCATCCATGGATCCATCCATCCATGGATCCATCCATCCATCCATCCATCCATCCATCCATCCCTCCATCCCTCTGTCCATCCATCCCTCTGTCCATCCATCCCTCCATCCATCCATCTGTGGATCCCTCCATCCATCCATCATCCATCCATCCCTTTGTCCATCCATCCATCCCTCCATCCATCCATCTGTGGATCCATCCATCCATCCATCATCCATCCATCCATCCATCCCTCCATCCCTCTGTCCATCCATCCCTCCATCCATCCATCCATCCATCCATCCATCCATCATCCACCCATCCATCCCTCTGTCCATCCATCCCTCTGTCCATCCATCCCTCCATCTATCCATCATCCATCCATCCCTTTGTCCATCCATCCATCCATCCCTCTGTTCATCCATGGATCCATCCATCCATGGATCCATCCATCCATCCATCCCTCCATCCATCCATCCCTCTGTCCATCCATCCCTCCATCCATTCATCTGTGGATCCATCCATCCATCCATCCATCCATCCATACATCCATCATCCATCCATCCATCCATCCATCCCTCCATCCCTCTGTCCATCCCTCCCTCCATCCATCTCTGGAGAGCTTTGGGGTGAAGAGGAGGAGATGTGGGACAGGTTGGAGCTCCTGCTTGTCCCGTGATTCCCTCTGTCCATCCCTCCCTCCCTCCCGTGCCGAGTTTGGGGGGTCTCACAGGAAAGGGGTCGGGGGCTGTGAGAGTTTGGGGTGTCAGGGAGCGCCCTGGGGGGGCTGACCCTGCTCTTGCCCCCTCCCCAGACATCGCCGTGGGGGCTCCTTTCGAGGGGCCTGGCAAGGTTTACATCTACCACAGCAGCGCCCAGGGGCTGCGGGACCGGCCCCGGCAGGTAACGGCCCCGGGGCAGGGCTGGACCCCCCCCCACGAGGGTCAGGGGGCTTCGGGGGACCCCCCAGCACCCCCACACTGTGCTCAGCCAGCCCTCGATGCGGGGATGAACCCAGGGCTGGGGGTGCTGGGGGGTCCCGAAGCCCCCTGACCCTTGGGGGGAGGTGCTGGGGGGTCCCAAAGCCCCCTGACCCTTGGGGGGAGGTGCTGGGGGGTCCCAAAGCCCCCTGACCCTTGGAGGGGGTGCTGGGGGGTCCCAAAGCCCCCTGACCCCTGGGGGGAGGTGCTGGGGGGTCCCAAAGCCCCCTGACCCTTGGGGGGAGGTGCTGGGGGGTCCCAAAGCCCCCTGACCCTTGGAGGGGATGCTGGGGGGTCCCAAAGCCCCCTGACTCCTGGGGGGGATTCGGGGGGTTCATCCCCGCATGGAGCCCTGGGTGAGCCCCCCCCTGCCCCCCCAAACCCAGGTGATCAGCGGGGCCGAGCTGGGCCCCACCCCGATCCAAACCTTCGGCTACTCCCTGAGCGGGGGGCTGGACATGGACGGGAATTCCTACCCGGACCTGCTGGTGGGCAGCCTGAGCGAGAGGGTGGTCCTGCTCAGGTACGGGGACAGGGGACAGGGGACAGGTGTCCTGCCCCACCTGGGGTGGGCACAGAGCAGGGGGGGCTCAGCCGACCCCCGTCCCTGCCCAGAGCCCGGCCCGTCATCAACATCCTGGACAAGACCTTCACGGTGACCCCGGGCAAGGTGGACCCTGCCCAGTGCACGCCCAGGTCCTGGTGAGTCCCTGCTGTCCCCGGTGTGCCCGTGGGTGCTGGTGGCACCCCCAGCTCTGCTCACGGCCCCTCTGTCCCCCCCAGCATGACGGTGACGCTGTGCTTCTCCTACAACCAGAGCGCGGGGGACCCCGGCTACAGCCAGAGGATCAGTGAGTGGGGGGTGCTGGGGGTCAGGGGGGCACGGGGACACGTCCTGGGGGGTGTTGGACACCTGGTGCTGTACCCCCCCAGCCCTGCAGTACACGCTGGAGGCCGACAAGGAGCGGCACCCGCCCAGGGTCAGGTTCTGGGGGTCCCAGTCGGCCACTTACACCGGGGAGTTCTCCATGCCCGACACGCGCTGCCAGTCCCAGGAGCTGCTGCTGCTGGTGAGGGTCCTTCCAACCATCTCTCCATCCTTCCATCCATCCCTCCATCCCTCCATCTGTCCATCCCTCCAACCATCCATCTATCCATCCATCCATCCATCCATCCATCCATCATCCATCCCTCCATCCCTCTCTCCATCCCTCCATCTGTCCATCCCTCCATCCATCCATCCATCCATCATCTGTCCATCCCTCCATCCATCCCTCCATCCATCCATCATCCCTCCATCCATCCATCCATCCATCCATCCATCCATCCATCCATCCATCCATCCATCCCTCCCTCTGTCCATCCCTCCATCCCTCCCCCCCTCCCTCCATCCATCATCCATCCATCCATCCATCATCCCTCCGTCCATCCCTCCATCCATCCATCCATCCCTCCCTCCATCCATCCCCCCCTCCATCCCTCCCTCTCCCCACCCCCGTGAGGGTCTCTGGGGTCTCTCAGGGCCTGGCAGCAGCCCAGGGGGGTCCCCAGACGTGTCCGGGGCTACCTGAAGTGCCCAGAGCTGATTTTGGGGGGGATCCGTGTGTGCCTGTCACCCCCCCCCGCAGGACAATGTCCGGGACAAGCTGCACCCCATCGTGCTCTCCATGAACTACTCGCTGCTGGAGAGGCCCAGAACCTTCCAGCTGGGCCCCCACTCCCTGGATGCCTTCCCTGTCCTCAACCAGGACCAGGCCCACGAGAACGAGACCAAGGTGTGACGGTCTGGGGACACACTGGGGTGTCCTGGGGTGACAGGGGACACACTGGGGTGCCCCAGGGGTCCCAGGGGACACTCTGGGATGGCCCTGGAGGTCACAGGGACTCAGGAGCCGCCCCTGTCCCCGCAGATCGAGTTCCAGAAGGAATGTGGCTCTGACAACCAGTGCTACAGCAACCTCCAGCTGCAGAGCAGCTTCGTCACCGAGCAGAACCAGCCGCTGCCCAGGTGCCAGCGGGGGGGCCCTCCCTGAGGTGTCCCCTCCCTCCCCCAGGATTGTCCCCTTGTCCCCACGGGAGTGTCCCCCCCATCCCCTCGAGGGTGTCCCCATGCCTCGGGGGTGTCCCCCTGTCCCCCTGGGGCTGTCCCCTCATCCCCCCGGGGGTTTCCCCGTTCCCTGGGGGTGTCCCCTTGCCCCCCTGGAGGTGTCCCCCCATCCCCTTGGGAGTGTCCCCATGCCCTGTAGGTGTCCCCTCGTCCCCCCAGGGGTGTCCCCGTGCCCCGGGTGTGTCCCCGTGCCCCCCTGGGGGTGTCCCCCCGCCCCCCTGGAGGTGTCTCCTCCCTCCCCCGGGGGTGTCCCCGTGCCTCGGGGGTGTCCTCCTGTCCCCCCGGGGGTGTCTCCATGCCCTGTAGGTGTCCCCTGTCCCCCCCCCGGGCTGTCCCGGTGCCCGGCTGACCCCTCCGCGCCCCCGCAGGGTGAACGGCTCGCAGGTGCTGCACTACAGCCGGGACGTGCGCAAGCTGCACCTGAGCGTCAACATCACCAACGCGCCCAGCGCGCCCTGGGACGGCGAGGACGCGCACGAGGCGCTGCTGAACGTCACCGTGCCCCCCAGCCTGCTGCCCTCCTCCGTGCGCCCGGTACGGGGGGGTCGGGGGGGGACACACCGGGACCCCCCCCCGAGTGCCCCCGGGGGTCCCTGACGCTCTCGCCCTCCCCAGAGCGGAGCCTGCACCTTCGGGGAGACGGTGCTGTGCGAGCTGGGAAACCCCTTCAAGAGGAACCAGAGGGTGAGGGGTGCCCCCCGGCTGCCCCCCCGCTGCCCCCCCGGCTGCCCCCCGACCCCCCCCGGGGGGCTCAGCGGGTGGGTGGGGTCCGGCTGAGCCCCTCCCTGTCCCCCGCGTGCAGGCCGAGCTGACCATCACCTTCGAAGCCATCGGGATCATGCTGGACACGCGGGAGGTGGCGGTGTGGCTGCAGCTGTCCACGTGAGCGGCGGGGGGCGGGACGGGGACACGGGGACACGGGGACGCGGGGACACCGCGGGGAGGGTCCCGGCGGGGTGGGGGAGATGCCGATCCCGGTGCCCCCGGCAGGCAGAGCACGCAGGAGGATCTGCAGCCCGTGCTGGCCAAGCTGCTGGTGGATTACAGCATCCAGTCCTCGCTGAGCATGTGAGTGTTCCCCCGACCCCCTCGGTGTCCCCCCGACCCCCTCGGTGTCCCCTCCACCCCCTCAGTGTCCCCCCACCCTCTCTGTGTCCCCCCCACCCTCTCTGTGTCCCCTACACCCTCTCTGTGTCCCCCGGACCCCCTCGGTGTCCCCCCGACCCCCTCGGTGTCCCCTTCACCCACTCTGTGTCCCCTTCACCCTCTCTGTGTCCCCCCCACCCTCTCTGTGTCCCCTACACCCTCTCTGTGTCCCCCGGACCCCCTCAGTGTCCCCTCCACCCCCTCGGTGTCCCCCCCACCCTCTCTGTGTCCCCCCACCCTCTCAGTGTCCCCCCCACCCCCTCTGTGTCCCCCCACCCTCTCTGTGTCCCCCCCGCCCGCCCCTGGCTGTCCCAGCCCCCCCGTGTCCCGGCAGTGGGGCAGCAATGGGGATTTCGTGCCCCTGACGCCGTTCCCGTCCCCCAGAGCCGCCTCCCACATCCAGTCCTACTTCAGCGGGAGCGTGGTGGGCGAGTCGGCCATGGAGCGGGAGCAGGACGTGGGCAGCGCCCTGAGCTTCGACTTCCAGGTGAGCCGGGCACCGGGGGAGCGGGGTTTGGGGATGCGGGAGGATTTGGGAATGTGGGAGGGAGGAGGATTTGGGAATGTGGGAGGAGGATTTGGGAATGCGGGGAGGGAGGAGGATTTGGGAATGGGAGGGAGGAGGATTTGGGAATGTGGGAGGAGGATTTGGGAATGGGAGGGAGAAGGATTTGGGAATGGGAGGGAGGAGGATTTGGGAATGCGGGGAGGGAGGAGGATTTGGGAATGGGAGGGAGGAGGATTTGGGAATGTGGGAGGAGGATTTGGGAATGTGGGAGGGAGGAGGAGGATTTGGGAATGTGGGAGGAGGAGGATTTGGGAATGCTGGGGGGAGGAGGATTTGGGAATGCGGGAGGAGGAGGATTTGGGAATGTGGGAGGGAGGAGGATTTGGGAATGGGAGGAGGATTTGGGAATGTGGGAGGAGGAGGATTTGGGAATGCGGGAGGGAGGAGGATTTGGGAATGTGGGAGGGAGGAGGATTTGGGAATGCGGGGGGGAGGAGGATTTGGGAATGCGGGAGGGAGGAGGATTAGGGAATGCGGGAGGGAGGAGGATTTGGGAATGTGGGAGGGAGGAGGAGGATTTGGGAATGGAAGGGAGGAGGATTTGGGAATGCGGGGGGGAGGAGGAGGATTTGGGAATGTGGGAGGGAGGAGGATTTGGGAATGCGGGAGGAGGAGGATTTGGGAATGCGGGAGGGAGGAGGATTTGGGAATGGGAGGGAGGAGGATTTGGGAATGGGAGGGAGGAGGATTTGGGCGTGCCGGGCTCCACCCCCCGCCCCGCCCACAGGTGACCACCAAGGGCGAGTCCCTGGGCGCGCTGGGCTCCATCCTGCTGGGCTTCGAGTGGCCCTACGAGCTCCCCAACGGCAAATGGCTCCTGTACCCCACGGCCATCCTGGTGAACGGCAACGACTCCTGCCACCCCCCCGGGGGCGTCATCAACCCCCTCAACCTCACCGTGAGTCACCGGGGCTCGGCTCGTCCCTTTGAAAACTTCCATCCCATTTTTGCTCTTTTATGAAAAGATGTTACAATTCTGCCATCCCAACCAGAACCAAACTCCTTCCTACTTACAATACACTACAAGCATTTACACAGCAGGCGTTTGGAGCTAAACTTTTTGTCAAACCCTAAAAATTCTCCACAAATCCCTTTCCCACCTCCCGGCGCCCCTCAGGGCCGTGCCCCCCCGGCCCACCGCGGGGCTCCTTCAGCCCCTCCGGGGACAGCCCCGGCTCTGAGGGCGCTCCTGTCCTTCCTCAGCTCCTGCAGGACCGGGCTCCATCCCGGCGGAGACGGGAGCTGGAGCCCCCCGAGCCCGGGGAGCCCCCGGTCACCTTGGCCACCGGCCGGCGCCCGAGGTCCGAGGCGGTGCTGGTGAGTGGCGGCCGCAGGGGGGCCGGGGCTGTCCCCGTCGCTGTCCCCGCTGTCCCCGTCGCTGTCCCCGCTGTCCCCCGGCAGCAGGGGCGGTGCTGGGGGCCCGCCCTGAGCTCCGCCCGTGTCCCGCAGAGCTGCTCGGCGGGCACGGCGCGCTGCCTGTGGTTCGAGTGTCCCCTGCGGCAGACGCAGCTGCCCTCCGGCTTCAGCCTGCGCGCCCGCGTCTGGAACAGCACCTTCATCGAGGTGAGAGCCGCGGCTGCCGGGCTGCCCGCGCCCTCGGGGCGCTGCTCCGGAGGCGGCACCCACCCCCTGGGTGTCGCCGTTGTCACCTGTGTCCCCCTTTCCATCCGTCATCGTCCGTGTCCCCGTCATTGTCCGTGTCATCCCCCTCCCTCATCCCTGTGTTGTCACCCGTGTGTCCCTGCCTGTCCCCATCCCTGTCCCTGATCTGTATCCTCCCCATCCCTCATCCATGTGTTGTCACCCGTGTGTCCCTGCCTGTCCCCATCCCTGTCCCTCACACGTGTCCTCCCCCTCCCGTGTGTCCCTGCCTGTCCCTGTCCCTGATCCCTGTGTTGTCACCTGTGTGTCCCATCCCTGTCCCCGTCCCTGACCCGTGTCCTCCCCGTTCCTCATCCCTATGTTGTCACCTGTGTGTCCCTGCCTGTCCCTGTCCCTCATCCGTGTCCCTCCATCCTGTGTCCCTGTCCCCGTCCCCGTCCCTGTCCCATCCCTGTCCCTGTCCCTGTCCCTGTCCCTGTCCCTGTCCCATCCCTGTCCCTGTCCCTGTCCCTGTCCCTGTCCCATCCCTGTCCCTGTCCCATCCCTGTCCCTGTCCCTGTCCCATCCCTGTCCCTGTCCCCGTCCCCGTCCCCGTCCCTGTCCCTGTCCCTGTCCCTGTCCCTGTCCCTGTCCCCGTCCCTGTCCCGACCCTGTCCCTGTCCCTGTCCCCGTCCCCGTCCCTGTCCCTGTCCCTGTCCCCGTCCCTGTCCCGACCCTGTCCCTGTCCCTGTCCCTGTCCCCATCCCTGTCCCTGTCCCTGTCCCTGTCCCTGTCCCATCCCTGTCCCTGTCCCTCTCCCCATCCCCGTCCCTGTCCCTGTCCTGCCCCTGTCCCTGTCCCCGTCCCCATCCCTGTCCCTGTCCCATCCCTGTCCCATCCCTGTCCCATCCCTGTCCCTGTCCCATCCCCGTCCCTGTCCCTGAGCCGTGTCCCCCCCGTCCCCAGGAGTTCCGGGACTTTGACCGTGTGAAGGTGACGGGCACGGCCACGCTGTTCCTGCGCTCGCAGGTGCCCAGCATCAGCATGAGGAACCACACGGTGCGGGTGAGCCACGCCGGGGCCCGGACTGGGGCGGGACTGGGACAAACTGGGACAAACTGGGACAAACTGGGACAAACTGGGCGGGACCGGGGCCGCCGGAGCCCCCTGCCCGCCCCCAACCCCGGGCCCTTCCCACCCCGCAGTTCTCGGTGGACGTGGACTCGGAGCTGCAGGAGGAGCAGCCGGCCGAGATCGCGCTCTGGCTGGTGCTGGTGTCGGTGGCAGCCGGGCTGCTGCTGCTGGGGCTCATCATCCTCCTCCTCTGGAAGGTGAGGGGGGGTCCCAAACCCCCTTCGGGGGGCGCAGGAGCCGGGCGGAGACCTGGCGGGCTCGTGTCCCCTCCCTGCCTGGAGAGGGACTCGCAGCTGGAGGATTGTCCCCCACCCTGGGGGTGGCAGGTGTCCCCCAGGTGGGAGGCGCCCTCCCGGGAGGAAGATTCCCGGCTGGAGAAGGGATGAGGATGAGGAAGAGGAGCAGAGCCGCTCCCGACGTGTCTCGGGGTGCAAAACATTTTGGGGATGTGCACCCAAAGTGGGGCTGGGCCTCCTTCCCCACAGCTGCACTGCAGGGACTGGGGGACCCCTGGGGACACCCCCAGCTCCTTGAAGCCCCCCTTTTACCCAGGAGGGGTCGCTGGCTCTGCAGGACCCCCCCCCTTTTACCCAGGACGGGGTCACTGGCTCTGCAGGACCCCCCCCCCTTTTACCCAGGAGGGGTCACTGGCTCTGCAGGACCCCCCTTTTACCCAGGGAAGGTCGCTGGCTCTGCAGGACCCCCCCTTTGACCCAGGAGGGGGTCGCTGGCTCTGCAGGACCCCCCCCCCTTTTACCCAGGAGGGGTCACTGGCTCTGCAGGACCCCCTTTTACCCAGGAGGGGGTCGCTGGCCCTTCAGGACCCCCCCTTTTACCCGGGGGGGTCGCTGGCCCTTCAGGACCCCCCCTTTTACCCAGGAGGGGTCACTGGCTCTGCAGGACCCCCCCCCATTTACCCAGGAGGGGGTCGCTGGCTCTGCAGGACCCCCCCCCATTTACCCAGGAGGGGGTCGCTGGCTCTGCAGGACCCCCCCCCCCATTTACCCAGGAGGGGGTCGCTGGCTCTGCAGGACCCCCCCCCTTTTACCCAGGAGGGGTCGCTGGCTCTGCAGGACCCCCCCTTTTACCCAGGAGGGGTCGCTGGCTCTGCAGGACCCCCCCTTTGACCCAGGGGGGGTCGCTGGCTCTGCAGGACCCCCCACCCCGCAGCATCCCGGCTGTGGGGCATCTCCCTGCCCCACTCCCCGCACCTCCCGGGGGGGTGCCCAGGCCGCCCCCCGGCGCTGTCCCGGCCCCGCTGACCCTCTGCCCTTCCCTGCAGTGCGGGTTCTTCCGGCGGGCCAACACCCGGGCCATGTACGAGGCCAAGGGGCAGAAGGCGGAGATGAGGATCCAGCCGTCGGAAACCGAGCGGCTCACGGACGACTACTAACGGGGGGCGGGGGGGGGGCACCCCCCGGGCCTCCCCCCCCCCACCACGGGCGCCGCGGGCCCCGCCTGGTAATGCCCCGTGAGGGCCGGGCTGCGGCGGCGGCATCTTCCTCCTCCTCTTCAGCCTCCTCTCCTCTTCCTCTGTCCCGCAGGGGTCTCTCCGCGGGGTCTCTCCAGGATGGCCGCTCCCTTTTGCCTTCTGCTCTTCGCCGCCTCGGGGGTCTCTGTCCCTCTCTCCGGCCGCTCACTGACCCGCTGCCCTCTCTTTTCTTTCCCCTTCCCTCCCCAGTGCGACTTTTTCCAGCGGACCCGCTACTACCGCATCATGCCCAAGTACCACGCGGTGCGGATCCGGCAGGAGCAGCGCTACCAGCCCGGGGGGCTCCTGCCCCGCCGCCGCAAGAAGCTCTGGGTGACCAAGTGGCAGGAGCCGGACAAGTACTACTGACCCCCCTGCCCTTTCCCCCCACCCCCCCTCCGGACCCCTGCCAGGGGGGGCTTCGACTTTGCACAAGTGCATCATCTTTCCCCTCTCCCCGTCCCCTCGGACGCGGCCGCCTCCGGCTTTGGCTCCCGCAGCCCCTCCCGGGGGGCTTTCCTCAGCTCCCGCAGCCCCTCCCGGCTCTCCCGGGGGGGGCTCTTGCACGCTCGTGCCTTGCACGCTTGTGGGGGCGACCCCCCAAATGTGCCCCCCTCCCCGCTCCCCGAAGTGCTGCTGGGCTCACCGAGTGCCTTCCCCCCTCCCACCACCCCGCGCAGACACTCCGCTGGTCACACCCCTGTCCCTGTCCCTGTCCCTGTCCCTGTCCCTGTCCCTGTCCCTGTCCCTGTGTCCTTGTCCCTGTGTCCTTGTCCCTGCCCCTGTCCCTGTCCCTGTCCCTGTCCCTGTCCCTGTCCCTGTCCCTGTCCCTGTCCCCAGCCACCCTGGGACACGTCCCGGCCCTTGGGGACACCTCCCTGCAGGTCGGGACACGCTCGCTCCCCCCATCCCTCTCCCCTCGGTGCTGGGACCCCTCTGCTTTCCCCCCGGGGGGGGCTGGGGGAGCCCATCCCCTCCTGCGCCCCCTCCTCACTCCCCCCCGGCCCCCGGGGGTCTCCTCCTGCTGCTCTCCCCCTGCTCGGACGCAGCTTTGGCTTGGGGCGGGGGGGGGTGCAGCGCTTCAGGCCGTGTCCCCCCTCCCCCCCATCCCCACCCCTCGCCCCCCGCCCCGGGGGTCCCTGTCCCGCCCCGGGGGTCCCTGTCCCGTCCCGGGGGTCCCTGTCCCGCCCCGCGGGGTTAAGTTATTCCGTGTCTCTCTCCGTGTCGGTGTTTTTGGTGTCGAGTCGGTACCGGGGGGCGGCTGGGGAGGGGGTGCTGCACCCCCAGACCCCACCCGGCCCCCAAGGCTCCCCTTCCCTTCCTCGCCGGGGCCCAATAAAGGCTCGCTCTGGGATTTGTAACCTCCTGTCGCCTCCGTGTCGTGACTGGTGCGGGGTGGGCTGCGGGTTTGGGGGCTTCTGGGGGCGGGGGGGAGCGAAAAAGAGGAGGGGGGGTGATGTACCCCGGGGGGTAGGGGGTGATGAGGGGGAGGTGTGCGGGGGTCGGGGTGGGCTCAGAGCCCCCCAAAACCCCTCGGGAAAGGCTCAAACCGCCCCAAAACGCCGCGGGAAGGGCTCTGGGAGCCCGCAGGGGCTGATGGGAGCCCCGGTTATGCAAATGAGCGCCGCTGCTGCAGCGGGGGGCGGGGCCAAAGCGGAGCAGGCGCTGATTGGCCGCCGGTCTCGCGATGATTGACAGCGGGGCGTGCCCGGCGGCGAAGCCGGATTGGCACGGGGGCGGGGCGGGGCTCGTGGTGAGGCGGACGCCGATTGGCCGAGGCGCGGTGATTGACAGCGGGTGTGTTGTTTGCGCGCGGCGCGGCGGGGGCGGGGCCGGGCCCGGGGGCTCGGGGGGCTCCGGGGGCGCTGAGGGGACCCTGAGGGGACATTGAGGGGACCCTGAGGGGACACTGAGGGGACAGCGGGGCCATGCGGCTGCTGCGGTGCCTCGGGAAGCGCGCGGCGCTGGCCGGCGTCCCCACCTACATCGAGCACTTCAGCAAGTTCTCGCCGTCGCCGCTCTCCATGAAGCAGTTTCTGGATTTCGGTAAATAAACAAAATCCCCCCCCCCCTCACCCTGCTAGGGGGACGGGGACAGCCGGTGTGGGGGCGGTGCTCGCTCGGGGGAGGGAGCTCCGTGCACACCCCCCGCCATTCCTGCCCCCCTTTCGGGGAATTCCTGCCCCCCCTTGCCCGGGAATTCCTTGGGAAATCCTTCACACACACACACACACCCCCCTCGGGAAATCCTGTCCCCCCTCAGGGAATTTCTCTCCCCTCGGCACCCCGTGAATCTGAGGCGTCTGGGGGCTGCCCCCCCTCTCCCCTCAGTGAGTGTGTGGGCCTGGGTGGCTCTGAGCCCCCCGAATATCCCCGTGTTATTGGGGATGGGGGGATTTAACAACACCCCCCAGGTAAAAAATGTGGGGTTGGAAGGGGGTTTCCTGATAGACCCCTTCTGGGGGCGTCCCCTCTGCCCCCCAGCCCCTCGGGGGGGGTACCCAAACCTCCTCATTTGGGGCACATCCTGACCCCCTCCCCATAAATACCCACTGTGAGGGACCCCCAGTTCCCCCTGCCCCAGCCTGGGTGGGCAACTGGGACCCCCCAATCCCATCCCATCCCCCCGGTCAATGCCCCAGGGGGTGGAGATGTCCCCTCATTGCTGTCACCCAGCCTGGCCCTGTCGTGTCCCCTGCCCCGCAGACAGGGGCTGGTGTCTGTGCCCTGGGGCCCTCCCAGTCCTGCCCTGTCCCCCCAGCTCCATCCCAGTGTCCCTCGTCCCCAGGGATCTGCCCCTCCAGGGTCAGCTGTGCCCCCCCTGCCTTGCAGGGATGTCACACCTGGTTGGGGACCCCTCTCGGTGTCCCCGGGGACCCCTGGGCCTGCTCTGGGTTCTGCTGGTGGCCCAGCTTCCTTCTCCCCTCCAAATCCCGCTCGGGGGTCTCCCAGCCCCAGTTTGGGCTGCTCTGGGTGGCACTGGGCACCCGGCCCGTCCTCCCCGGTGAGCTGAGCACCGTCCCCCCTTCCTCAGCCCTCCTTGTGCCCCTCGGTGTCCCCCAGTGTCCCCCAGTGTCCCCCAGCCGAGGGCCACGACGCGCTCCTGTCCCCTCTCCCCAGTGCCAGAGGGGTGGCAGTGCCACCAGTGCCGGCTCTGGGGGTCCCAGGGGGGCTCACCCCGTGTCCCCCCCGTGTCCCCCCCGTGTCCCCCCGTGTCCCCAGGCTCCAGCAATGCCTGTGAGAAGACGTCGTTCGCCTTCCTGCGCCAGGAGCTGCCCGTGCGCCTCTCCAACATCATGAAGGAGATCAACCTGCTCCCGGACCGGGTGCTGCGCACGCCCTCCGTGCAGCTGGTGCAGAGCTGGTCAGTGCCACCCTCGGGGACACCCTCGGGGACGCTGCCACGGGGCTGCTGGCACCGCCACCGCCCGCTCCCGGGGAGCTGGCACCGCCGGCACTGCGGGTCCCGCTGCTGGGCGTGCCACCACGGCCACAGGTCCCCTTGTTGTCACCCTCCTGGGTGTCCCCGCTGTCACCTGCATGGCTCCTGTCACCGCCCGGGGGGTCCTGCTGTCCCATCAGGTGCTGCCACCGCTGTGTGTCCCACAGCTGTCAGCAGCTGTCCTGCCCTGCAGGGAGCTGGCACGGAGGGACACCATGGGGAGGGGTGACAAGCAGGGCACTCCCTGGCCGGTGCCACCCCGTGCCCTTGGGTGACACGGGCTGCAGGTCCTTTGGGGACGCTGCCGTGTCCACCAGTGCCAGCTGCCCCCTGAAGGGACGGGGCTGCAGGATGTCCCTGTCCTGGGGGTCTGAGTGTCCCTTTAAGCGCCGTGTCCCTGTGCCGTGACCCTGTTCCCAGTGGCACCACGTGACACGTTGTTTGTCCAGCGTCCTGGGCTGCCACCAGCGGGTTGGCCGTGCCAAGGGGTCAGGCCCTGCCACCTCCATCACAGCCCCAACACCATCACAGCTGTCCCCAGCTGTCCCCAGCTGTCCCCCGTGCCAGCAGGGGCTGGGACAGTGACCCCTGGTGCAGCAGATTTTGGGGTGCTGGCCCTCGGTGTCACCTGGGGTGTCCTCTCCGTTTGGGGGTGCCAGCTGTGGGGTGACCGTGTGCCCCCCAGGTACGTCCAGAGCCTGCTGGACATCATGGAATTCCACGACAAGGACCCCGAGGACCAAGCCACGCTGGGACAGTGAGTCGGGAGGCGACAGCGCGCCCTTGTCCCCAACCCCAGAGTGTCCCCTCCCCCCAGAGCCGCGCTGGTGTCA